>ML685772.1:995839-1090778 GCA_007922175.1 Pelusios castaneus
CTGGTCTGACCCAGTACGGCCTTTCTTATGTTCTTATGTTCTTAAAGCAGGTTTTCTGATCCTTTATTAATTTTCATGCATTTTCTTTTAACTCTCTCCAACTTATCAGCATACTTCTTGAAAAGTAGACGCGTGTGAAGGTCCCACGTTACGGGCGGGCGCCCCCTTCGGGTGCCTTAGGGGAATTAGCCGTGTCGGGGCGCCCCTTTTTACACAGAGTCAATTGCCTCCGGCCCTCATGCAGGGCGACGCAGGCACAAAGCAGAGTCAGTTGCCTCCAGCCCTCAGGCAGGGCGACGCAGGCACAAAGCAGAGTCAGTTGCCTCCAGCCCTCAGGCAGGGCGAGGCAGGCACCAAGGAGAGTCAGTTGGCCCAGGCCCTCAGGCAGGGCAGGGCAAACCCAATATAAAGTCAATGGGCCCAGGCCCTCAGGCAGGGCAGGGCACACACAGTATAAAGTCAATTGGCCCAGGCACCCAGGCAGGGCAGGGCACACACAGTATAAAGTCAATTGGCCCAGGCCCTCAGGCAGGGCAGGGCAAACACAGTATCAAGTCAGTTGGCCCAGGCCCTCAGGCAGGGCAGGGCAAACACACAAACCTCCGTATGGGGTTGCCGAGGCTGGTGCGTTACGGATGGCTCGGGACAGGGGTGAGGGAGGGGGACGCAGGCCCACCCACTCCACTGCGTCCCAGCCCAGGGCCCTATTCAGGGGCAGAGGTGTCTGCCACTGCGGTCAGCGGGACTCCGGCCAAAACACGCTGACCCTGGGTTGCTCCGCCACTCGCTAGGCAGTAGCCAACCACCCCTGGGCTGCTTCCTCCCCCCCTGGGTTGTGGGGTACCTGTCTCCACCGAGTCTTCCTCCGGGTCCGCCGGATAGGTGGCCCAGGGGATCCCCACCAGCCCCTCGGTGTCCATAGGTGGGAGGTCCGGGAACTCCTGTTGCTCCTCAACCGAAGGTAGTTCCTCTAGGTAATAGGGCCCACTCGGGGCTGTCGGTTCCTCGGGGTCTTCAGCCAAGGGAAGTTCCTCCAGGTCGCAGGGGATCAGCAGTGGGTCCGGTTCCTCTGCTTCCTCTAGGGAGATGGGCTCCACCCTTGGTTCCCGGGGACGCCAGACAGGTCTTCTCTGGGTCCTAGGCTCCGGGATCCCCTCCCAGTCGCAGGGGCCCGGCAGGCTGGGTGGGTCGTATTGCCCCTCAGCCTGGGGTCCCTGCAGCCGTCCTTCAAACAGGGCCCGACCTGGCCTAAGCCGGGGCCTCTCAGGCAGCGCATCTTGCCTCCTCGGCTGCCTCTCCCTCACTGAGCTGCCTGGCTGGGCTTTTATCCTGCCCCTTCCTGTTTGGGCCCCGCCCCTCCACTTCCAGGGCTGCAGGCCTGTAGTGTGACTCTCCGGCCAGAGGGGGCGTTCGGGCCTTTCCTCTGGTCCCGGCTCGGAGGAAGACCAGGGTCCTTTTCTACAACGCCAAAACTGAGTATAATACTCTAACAGTGGTCACACCAGTGCTAAATATGGAGATGAACTGATCTCTATCTATTCCTTCTTGAGATTCCCCTGTTTGTGTGTGCATCCCAAGATTGTACTACCTCTTTTGGCCACAGCGTAACAATGTAAGCTCATGTTCAGCTTTTTAAAAATCTAACACAACCCCCATATCTTTTTCAGCACCATTGCTTCCTGGGAGACATTTCTCCCCATCCTATAAGTATGGTCTATAGACTTTGTTCCTAGATTTATACATTAAACTTTCCTATCTTCAAAGCATCTGACGAAGTGGGATTTTCTCCCACGAAAGCTCATGCGATAAATAAATCTGTTAGTCTTTAAAAAAGTGCCACAGGACTCTGTTGTCTCTTTACTAAAATACTCATTGTTTGTCTGTGCCCAGTTTACCAAGTTATCCAAACCTCTCCCTATCAATGACCTCTTCTCTTAATTATTCATCTCTTCTCTAATTTTTGTCAGTTGTAAATTTTATCAGTGACTTTTTTCCCCCCTAGGTCATTAATAAAAATGCCACAGAGTGTATGGCCAAGCAATGATCCCAGTGAACCCCACTATAACCACAGGTATTCAATGATGATTCCCTGATTACAATTACGTTTTTACACTTATCAGTTAAGTAGCTTTTAATCCATTTAATGAAGGGAATGCAGTAGATGTGATAAATTTTCATTTCAGGAAAGTATTTGGTATCACATCTTACAAAAATGTGCTCCCCAAATTAACTCCATTTGGCTCAGATAGGAACACTTTCATGTGGAATAAAAGCTAAGGGAGTCAAACAAACACACACAAACATCATCATCTAGAAAGGTCTGCGCTTGTTAGGGCTGGTACCTTTCTGCTAGTAATTTTGTATTTTTAAGGGATTTTGTACACCTGTTCCTTTATCAATAGCCACGGAGGGCTGTGACCATAATGGAAACAAAATAGTCTTATTATGCATTGGGGGGGAGTTCTGGGGACCCCAAAAGGTATCTGCACCTCATTCTTCCCATGGAACCATGCCCCCTCCATTACTCTGCAGAGGTTGGGAGTAGACCAATCTATAAATCATGCACCAGTTGTGGTTATTCTGCCTTGAAAATCCCCTTTCCACCTTTACAATACCTGGTATAATAAAGAGTGCATGCCAGTTTCTTATTGTGCCTTTCAGCTTTCTCACTGCAATTTTGGAGTTGCTGTTATTGCAGAATTGCAAGAGACTCAAATTTTGTACATTTTGCCATACAAGAAATGTTCAGGGGGCTGGGGGAGAGAGTAAAAAGAAACAGTAAATGACACTTATGCCGTCTATGGGCCTGGTAAGATGAGTTCCACAAGACAAAGAAGCAGTCTGAGAAACTCTTGATCTTTATTTGACAACTCTGAAAGACATCTCTTGGTCACAAGCTTTCTACTGGGGTAAGAAATAATTCATTCAATAGGAAAAGTTATTCTGTGGCAAGCCAGATAGATACAAATTTTATTATAATGAAATTTATATGGACATATCCAATAAGATGCCATATCTTGTTCAATTTTACTTTGATATCATAAAAGGATTACATCAATAATTCTTCAGGGATGAAATGCCCCTCTGCCTTATATATTGGACAAACAGGACAGACAGTCTGGCTATGTCTACACTTGGCCAAATAAGTAGACTTAGCATGTCCACACTCAAAAATTAAGTCGACTTAAAGGGGACCTTGCCAAATCGACTTAGAGCATCTACACTGGACGCATAAGTCGACTTCTAGGGGCTAGGTGGACCTGGGACTGGTCCGTGGTGGCGGGGGGGCACCCCTTGCCAAGTGCAAGGGGGCTCAGCATTTGCCCCATTGTACCTGGGTACAATGGGGGCTGAGCAGGACAGGGACACTGGCAGGGCATAGGGGCAGGGTGGGCAGGGCTGTGTCCTGCCCAGTGGGGAGGCACACCAGGCTCTGGCTGTGCCAGCCACCCTGGCAGGGAGGGCAGTGGGGGGGGGGAGCCCTGGAGCCTTTTAAGTTGACTTTAAATCAATTTAGGGCTAATCTACGTCCACACTGGCTAAGTGAACTTTTTAAGGTCGACTTAGCCAGTAAAGTCAACTTTAAGTGAGGTTTTATAAAGTTGACTTTAAATTTTCTTAAGTTGACTTAATTTGTAAGTGTAGATGCACCCTCTCTGTGCAAAAGAATAAATGGACACAAATTTGACATCAGAAATCGTAACACTAAAAAACCAATAAGGGAACACTTCAATCTCTCTGCTCACTCCCTTGAAGACTTACTAATAGCTGTGTTGAAACAGATGAACAACAAATCACAGCTTCAAAAAGAAACTGCAGAACTTGAATTTATATGCAAATTTGACTCAGTTGCCTTGGGTTAAAGAGGGACTACGGATTTTTCTCTCATTACAACAGGTGATTTGACCTCACCTTTGTCTATGCGATGTCCCCCAGTGTTTGAATCCTAACACCTATTTTGAATTGCTGTTACAGCCTGACCTGATCTTATGTCATACGCTCCCCTGCATTTATTTCCTCCTTTATTTCTGTAAGTTTCCTCATCTTCAAAGCATCTGATGAAGTGGGATTTTCTCCCAGGAAAGCTCATGCGATAAATAAATCTGTTAGTCTTTAAAAGTGCCACAGGACTCTGTTGTTTTTCTTCAGGGATGAGTCACTGCTAGAAGAGGTCTCCTTCCAGAAAGAAACTTTTATGCCTTCCTGTCTAAAGCATCTCAAAGTGCTTAAGTCTAAGTTCACTGGAATTTCAAATTCTTGATTGCTTTAATGTCCTCAGCTTGGCATGTTATAACATCCTAATCATCTCGTCTGATGCATCACTTCAGAACATGGATGCACATGCCCTGTCTGTCCATTCTATATATGAAGACCAATAGTGTAAAAGGAAACCATTTATTGCCCAGTATTTTTTATGTAGGAGAACTAGAGTGCTATAGCACTTGATGGCTAGTAACCCAGAACTATCTGCAGCCAGCACCACTAAGGAAAAGTACAATTCAACAATCCCCTTTATATGGAAACTCAGTGTTTGTTTTGTAATCCTCTACACAGTTCCTGAGAGGGAGTCTGAGGAAATCATTCTGCTTCTGCTCACATGCAATAAAAGAAAATACTGCCCTCAGATCTACTTACAGTTTGATAGTGAGGCCTGTTGTATGGGGTAGAGGGATATTATACATTGGACAAACAGGATAGTCTCTGTAAAAGAATAAATGGCCACAAATCTGTTATCAGAAATAACATTAAAAAACCAATAGGGGAACACTTCAATTTCCTTGCTCACTCAGTTGATGGTTTGTTAATAGCCATACTTAAACAAATGGTTAACAAATCAAAGCTTCAAAGGGAAACTGCAGAATTGGAATTCATATGCATATTTGCCTTAGGGATATTGGGATTTTTTTTTTATTACAACAGGTAATTTGACCTCACCTCCCTCTATATGCTGTTCTCCACTGTTTGAATCCAAACAACTGCTTCGATTTGCTGTAACAGTCTGACCTGACCTTATGACTTATATCTCCCTGCATTTATTTTCATCCCATTCTGTAAGTTCCCCATCTTCAAGCACCTGACAAAGTGGGATTTTCTCCATGAAAGCTCATGTGATAAATAACTGTTAGTCTTTATAAGAGGCCAGGACTCCTTGTTTCCTTTTTGATAAGTGACATCTTCTTTGCAGAGTCCCTCTTTATCATCTGTACTTCATCCAGTCCATCCAAACAACAATGGACAGTTGGTAACTTTCTACCACTTTTCCCAGGTCTCTATATCAGCTTCTACTGTTCTCCATTCTGTATAACACTGTAGATCTATTAGACTGAGCTTATGAGAACAAGGACTTGTAATTAGGGGGGATATATTTCAATTTTAGTACAGAACTATGTACAATGAGGACATCTCTCTATTCAGCTATGGTTTGACTCAGCAATGTAAAACTCATTGGGATTTTTAGCTAAAGCAGTTCATATGCATGCACCTGTGTATACATAAAAATACAAGTGCAGGTGCAATGGGAGCTTGCTGCCTTCCTGTCTCTACTAGAATTGAGCTTTTCCACCTAGTTTAAATAAGCTTTGGTTAGATTTTCATGTAAGTCCGTTTTTTTAAATAAGGAATCTGATTTATGCTGAGGATTTACTGAAGTGTTGTTGGCTATGTTATAGCTCAGTAATTCAATCTAAACAAGCCATGTGGAACCTTTTGTGTTGAAGAGGCAGTTGTGGATAATACCAGTCACAGGTATATAAATTGTTTTCCCTTACTATTTTTTTCCTTCCTACTCTTTAGACATGGCAATGCAGAAGCCATTAAATGCCACCCATAAACATGTCTGTTTTCCAAATGATATCAAATGAATGACAGATGTTTATAAATTGTTATTAAATGGATGTCACTTTTATAGTTTCTTTTCCAATATCTGTGGTCTGCTACATTAAGGGAGTTTGTAGTTAAAATACTACAAGATGTATGTATCCATCAAGATTAAAAATGCTTTCAAGTGCTTCCTTGCCTAATGATTCATTGCCTCTTCGGAACCTCTTTGACAGCCATATGCTTTTTCTGATAAGGAAATTTTAATGGGTACATATAAAATTAATATGGTAGTGCTGTGTGCAAGGTTCTTCTATCCTTTTTAATATTTTGTTTAAATAACAGCTATCACTGGAGATCATAAATCATGAAGTGTTACAGCCACAAATTAAATGACTAATTTGATCTATTTAAGAAGCAAAGAATGAAAAAAAGTGAGATTTTCAATTAAGCATCATTCCAGCAAGAGTCCTATTTAAAAACGATTAACAAAATTAAAACCCAGGCAGTTTTCTGCTTGGTTTAGAGCCTTCTTCTACTTCTAAAAAAAGTAAAAAAGAACACTGCAGAACTGTTGATAGTTCCCGTAAAATATTTGAATCAACAAAGATATGTCTTCTTCAAAAAGATGTTTAATTTGTCTGATTGGAACTTTAACAAATGCACAAATTACTAATTGGTGCTCTTTCACATCTTGCATGGCACCTGCAAGTGTTTGGAGGCAATAGACATTAATAGAATCCAAGAGCACCCATTTGAGCTTTATTTTTTACAGATAACCTGTAGCAATGGAAGGACTACTTAGCTCTTTATACAGCATATTGACATGGATGTAATTGACATCAACACTCATAACACAAAACAAATATGATATCTCTGTTCATATTTAATGAGCTTACAGAATTGGTAATCAGACATGGAAGGAAACCCTTTCTGCATTTTCAGTTTCTATTTCCTTTTCTATAGTAAAGCCTCTTTTAAACTGATTGCAGGCTATATGTTCTTGCTAAAGCTTTCTACCTCTT
This sequence comes from Pelusios castaneus, assembly GCA_007922175.1. Classification (NCBI taxonomy): domain Eukaryota; kingdom Metazoa; phylum Chordata; order Testudines; family Pelomedusidae; genus Pelusios; species Pelusios castaneus. The sequence goes on from ML685772.1 coordinate 1,002,682, forward strand.
TGCAAAATAAGCGGGGAGGAAATTAGTGTACCCTACTTTAAATAATGATACCTGATGCAGTAGCACAAACTATAATTAAGTTGAACTCCAACCCCTTCTCAATTACTCATAGCTTTATGAAAGTAGTTTCTTTGGGGGGGGGGGGGAAATTCCATGCCTTTGTTTCAATCAAGAAGAAAATGTTTGAGAAATTTGAGCAAAACAGGTTGATCTGTTTTTGGATTTGAGACCACCTGGAATTTGAAACTATCTTCATGTTTGAGATAGTTATCAGACTAAGAGATGGCAGTAAGGCTTGCTGATATTTTGAAATCTAACTATGAGGAAGATGATTGAGAACTTGGGTCAGGTGTTCTATGAATATTGTAACTTCTTATGTGTCATTCCACAGAAATGGATCAAATTATCCTCCTTCTAGCCACCTTTATCAGTTTATCATCTTAGTCTTCTAATTAGTTAGCAGTAACAAGCTATTATATGCTTTGAATACCTCACTTGCACACTTGTGAATTAAGCAAAACTATTTAGTTGTTTATCAGTTTGATAAAGCAATCCTTTGGATTGTTTATTTAAACAAATATGAATGCAAATGTACCAGAGCAGGTAATCTTCACATCAAGAGACAACACTTTATGTTAAAGCTCAATCTTTTTGTAACAGTCCATCCTTCCTGTCCCCTCAAGAAGCTAACTACTGGGTCAGAACATAAGCCTGTTCTTGGCTCTGTAAAGTATCCAATTCTTTCAAATACCATCTTTTTCATTTGTAATGATCCTAAAAATGCAATAACATAGCAGGCAAAATTACTTTCTCTTTTCAGTGACTCCATACAGCAAGATTCACTATAATAAACTGAAATTTCTTTGAAGTGTGCTATGGAAAAAGCCACAACAACTGATGCTGATAATGTTAAAGAACAGAAGATTTGCTGGTATCATTATAATGCTTGCCAGAGTTCTGAATTACCTATTTTGCTTGATTTTGTCCCCCTCAAAAAATTAAACAAGTCAACAATATACTGTCAAATATTTCTTTGAGTACTTCCAACATCCCATGGGAGTTGAACAAAGCAAAACAAGTTATTTTACAGTTTTTTAGTACATGTTACACTGTTTGTATCAGTGAAATTTGCTCAGCAATAGCAAGATTGAAAGCAGTGCATAAAATTGGTAGACATTGTTCCTGATAACTAAGGTGTAATATAAACAGAAAAGCAACTCAAGTCAGTCTACCAAAGAAAATGACACTCCGGTCTCTTGAAACTAAGCCATCAGTGTAGGAATCCGTTTCAGAAAACCTAGTTATGCAATTCATTTAAACTCCATTTTAGTGCTGAGCTGCTCATAAACTAAGATATTTGCTATTCAGGAACTTTACCCAAAATAAAAACAGCGTTTGTTTAAACTATCTCTTTGCAATACCAATATAAGATATTTGGTAGTCTTTGCTGATCATTATGTAGGTACAATATTATTTTGGGAAGAGGAGGCTTTGCATCTAAGTGAAAAAGATAGGCAGTAGAGAAACACCTCTTGAAATCAGAGAAGTTTAACTAATTTGAGAATGTAACCATGTTCCTGTGACGCCATTATATTAGTTTGATTATGTCATTGCTACTAAAGATGCAGGAGCATGCCAAAATACCTAGTTGTATTTGCAATACCAGAATACCAAAAACATACTTTTGTTCACCTATTATGACAGAAGTGGCTATAAAATACATTTATTGTGGCTTCCCCACAGCTGGAGCGTGGGTCCCGGCTAGGAGGGAGTACGGGGCTCCCCTCCTAGCCGGGACCCAAGCGCGGGTCCCAGCAAAAAGGGAGCCAGCGGCTTTCTTCTCTCCAGGACCCCCGCGGGTCCCAGAAAAAAGAGACCCACCGCTCCCTTTTCCCTGGGACCTGTGGGGGTCCTGGAGAGAAGGGACCCCTGCGGTCCCTTCTTGCCGGGTCTGCACAGTCCCAGCTAGGAGGGAGCGCTCTCTCCTATCCGGAACCGCGCTCCAGCTCCCGGAAAGCCTCCAGAGGCTTCCCAGGAGCTGGAGCGCGGTCCCAGCCAGAAGGGAGCTGCAGGGCTCCCTTCTGGCCCAGACCTCTGGGGTCCCGGCAGAAAGGCGCCTGCGCTCCCTTCTAGCTGGACCCCCGCGGGTCCCTCCCTGCTCCCTTCTCCCCCGGACCACTCCGGGGCTTTGGAGAGAGCCATCCCCGTGTGGGGCTGGCTCTCCCTGGACCTAACTAATCGACTTAGAGAGTCTAGTATAGACAATTTACTGTACACAGTTTGCACATCTCCTGTCAACTATAGCTGAGATCCACAGCCAGTATAGACCAGGCCATAAAGGTTCTTTCTAGAGACTTATTAGACTCAGGGCAGGTCTATATTGTTTTTGAGCAGTCAACTGGAGAGACACGAGTTACTTAAGATAGCTTGCATATCTCGCTTCAACTGCCCTACGCCCAGCATGTAGATTGTGCTGAGTCAAAGGAAGAGGCCTCCCTTCAATTCAGCACTACTCCAGTTGCTGAGGTAGTCTTAATAGACCAGCTTCCCAATGGACTGAGTAGGTCTTGGGAAGCGATTTTGCCACTGTCAGCAAAGACTAGCCCTCAGTTGCCATCTCATTTTGAGCAACCTAAGGATTACTGCACTTCTGTAAAACACTATAGCCAGAATTGCTGCAGTGCTAAAGGTGAAATTCTTATAGAATTTTGCTCCAAGACTTATTGTCCTTATTCTAATCAGAGCTTTGTATTCAGATGGGAAGAGACAAACCTTTGCAAGATAAAGTTCAGAACCTTTAAGTCAGGTCCATAGGGAAGAAAACAAAATAACACAGTCTAAGGGCATGTATACACTGACCCACACTTCAAATTCTGGTGGGTGAATGGCAGCGCACAAAGTATGTGTTGCAATTCTCAGATGCGGAGACTCATAGACTTTAAGGTCAGAAGTGACCAGTACGATCATCTAGTCTGACCTCCTGCAAAATGCAGGCCTCAAGACCTCACCCACCCACTCCAGCAATAGGCCACCAACCTATGACTGAGTTATTTACCTCCTTAAATCATGATTTAAGGACTTTTAGATACAGGGAATTCACCGGTAGGTGAACTATGCCCTGTGCAACAGAGGAAGGTGAAAAACCTCCAGAGCCCAGGCCAATCACCCCTGGGGGAAAATTCCTTCCCGACCCCAAATATGGCGATCAGTTAAACCCTGAGCACATGGGCAAGTCTCAACAGCCAGTTACCCAAGAAACAATTCTCTGTAATAACTCAGACCAAACTGTGTGGTAGTGTACACATGTGTTGGGTGTGCATCTTGCCTCACATTAACAGAGATATCAGGTACATGACTATGACAAATATTTACTGCATTCTACTTTTATAATGGCTTGTCTAATTGGAGGCTGGATTCATTCAGTTTGTTGGAAAATGTCATCAATTAAAATAGCAAATCAAAATACAAGTTTTATAGGTAAGGGATATAAAATGCAATGAAAAATGAATAAATTTGTGTAAATTTATTTAACGATTAGAAGCAAGTTTCCTTCTGCCTTTCAACTGATAAACTCAGATAGTGCAGTGTGCACGATTGCAGCATGTTTGTTTTAAAGCCTAAGATGTGAAGAAATAAAACAGGAAGTTCTGTGATAAGGTCTAAATTTGGCAAAAATAACAGCTCAGATAAGCAAAGAGTAACACTGAATTTGAGCTGTACAGACTAAACAAAGCCAATTACTCGAACACTCAGCTGTCATGTACAAGCCAAGCAGTTCAGTAAGAAGATCACAACAGTGTTTTCTGCTGCGTCTTGATATGATTAATGTAATCTAGCTATAATGAAACATTTTAGGGAAGTCAGTTGGAAAAACACCATTATATTTTGCAGAGAAAATTAAAATGACACACTTTGTTGACTGCAGTACCTTGGGTTATGCAGCATTGTCATTTTGAAATTATTATTTCAAATCAGATGTTAAGCTCCATCAATAATTTTATGCACACTTAAAGTGACTGGAGCCTTATGGCCAAATCAAAGTCATTGCAGTTCACAAGTGTAAGTGAGGGCAGAATTTGATATGGCTATTCATGTTAGTTTGTTGAGGGTTAGAAGTGACTCAGTTTTTCCCATAACAGTTTTTTTTTAAAACTTTATACACAGCATATACTAAATTAAATAAGGCATAGTGGTTATGTCTACACTTGGAAATTTAAGTCAACTTTAGCTAAGTCGACTTAACTAAGTTGACTTTAAGTCAACTTAGTGAGTCTACACTTAAATTTTAAGTCAACTTTGGGGGGAACTTACAAAGTCGACCTAGAGCGTCCACTGGACTGGACACCTAGCTCAACTTCTAGGGGTAGGGGGACCTCGGGCAGGTTCATGGGGGCAGGGGGGCACCCCTTGCCCTGTGCCAGGAGGCTCAGCCTTTGCCCCATTGTACATAGGTACAATGGGGCAAAGGGGACAGGGACCCTGGCAGGGCATAGGGATAGGGTGGGCAGGGCTCTGCCCCACCCTGTGGGGGGGCATGCAGGCTGCCCCTGTGCCCCTCCCCGGCAGGGAGGGCATTGGTGCAGTCCTGGGGTAGCCCTAAGTCGACTTAGGGCTACCCTACATCTACACTGGCTTAAGTCGACTCTAGGGAGTCGACTTAAGCCTTAAATTGAATTAAATCTAGGTTTAGTAAAGTCGACTTTATTTTCCTTAAGTCGACTTAAGTAAGTTGCTTAAATCGATTTAAGGAAAGTGTAATGTAAATGCAGGGTAAATTAAGTCTACTTAAGCAAGCTTAAGTCTACTTAATTTACAAGTGTAGACGCACCCAGTGAGAAGAATTCCTCCCCTAATTCAGGATGTCAAAAATGTTCCACTATTTCCAGACGGCTAAATTTTATCATGGTTTATACAAATTCAAAGTTTGTCTTAAGAGCTCTATTAAGAGCACATTTCAATTAAATGCACTTATTTATTTAAAAGATATTCATCCAAGATTTTGGATATAATCTAATCATGGAAAAGGAACCAAAGTACAGTACATTAGATTTCATCAGTGTATAAACCCAGCATAAGTGATACAAGCACCAAATTCTCTCTTAGGCAATATTGACCAAAAAGCAATGTAAGATTTTTGCATAGAGGTACCAGAATATAAATAAGAATTGTCATGCAAATTAATGTTATGCAAAATAGCTGCATGATATCTAATGCTTTTCACAATAAGACTTTGACACGCTGGTTTTCCAGCAATGAAGTCAGTTGAATGTTAAGATTAATTAGCATCATGGTCGTCTCACAATGAAAACATACATAAAAGCTAGTTCCTTAAATAAGGCCCTAGTTAGAGTATGTTATCAGTAGTAACTAAACTGATAACTATATAATGACTGAGTATATATAAACTAAGTTGGTGAAAGAAAGTTTATCAGTACTATTAAAGACTAACAAATTCATTGCATGAGCTTTCATGGGAGAAAAATCCCACTTCGTCAGACGCTTTGAAGACAAATTGGGATTTTCTCCCATGAAAGCTCATGGAATAAATAAATGTGTTAGTCTTAAAAGTGCCACAGGACACCTTGTTTGTTTGGCTGACCTAGACTAACACAGCTACCCCTCTAGAATTTATCAGTACTGTAGTTGAAGAGTAGCAAATATTCTTAGACATCTGTGCACCATGGTAGAATGTTAACTGTGCATGGTAAGCTCTCCTTTCCTTGCCAGCAACTGTAACAAATAGTGACCCAGTAACTGTTTACAGCTCACAGTACCTGTATCTACTGAAATACAGTAAAATTGCCTTCAGAATCATTGGGTGCACCTACACTTACAAATTAAGTTGATTGCTAAGCTTGCTAAAGTCAACTTAATTTGCCACTACACTACAGTTTCCTTAAGTCGACTTAAGGAAATTTAAAGTTGACTTTATAAAACCAAGTGTGGACGCAGATTAGCCCTAAGTCGACTTAAAGGGCTCCAGGGCTCCCCCACTGCCCTCCCTGCCAGGGTGACTGACACAGCCAGAGCCTGGCATGCCCCCCACAGGGCAGGACACAGCCCTGCCCACCCCACTCCTATGCCCTGCCAGTGTCCCTGTCCTGCTCAGCCCCCATTGTACCCAGGTACAATGGGGCAAATGCTGAGCCCCCTGGCACTTGGCAAGGGGTGTCCCCCCGCCACCATGGACTAGTCCCAGGTCCACCTAGCCCCTAGAAGTCAACTTAGGCATCCAGTGTGGATGCTCTAAGTCGATTTGGCAAGGTCCCCTTGAAGTTGGCTTAATTTTTGCGTGTGGATATGCTAAGTTGACTTAGCAAAGTCGACTTATTTTGACAGGTGTAGACATAGCCATTGCAAGGAAGTCAATGTAAGCTCCAAATCTGTCACTTAGCTGCATGAGTAGATAGAAGAACTTATGGAGATGCATAATATTATTGTACTCAGGCCAGCAGTTTATTCTTCAGGTGGTATCTTTAATTGATGGTATGGGTATTGGTTGATCAACATCACTGTGCTTGCTGATAATCTGATATGCAAGGACAAGTCAGAGACCCAAACTGTATAAAGGAAAGACTTACAGACTTTTGTGCGCGTGTTCAGCACTGAACTTATTAGTGTAGAAAAACCCTTTGACTGTGTTTGAAGGAATGACTGATACCAGAGCTCTTGATGGAGGTGAGGTGAGATCTGGCAAGTTTATTACCATGCCTATACATTCTCTCATCAATTTAATGTGTTTTCTCTGTCATACTTTCACTTTCAAGAATCACTTAGGAAAAGCTTTGGGAAACTTGTAACTGTGTGTCATTACACTGTTTGTAGCCTCTGAGAAGAAAATAAAGCTGGCCTAGGCAGGCAATCTGACTTCTTGAGGCAGGGAACTGCATAACTTGAAAATCCCTGATCAAGAGAGAGGCACACATTTCTTCTCAGAAAAATGAGAACTGAGGTGCCAAGCAGCTTAGAATGGGTGCCCTTAATGGATGGGTAGATGAGGGGGGACAGAATATAGGTAAAGTTGCCCTGAACAGTGACAAAGGACATGGTGCAGAAGAGGGGTGGTGTCGCATGCTGCACATTAGTCAATGGTCTGGAGGACGGCCCTGCCCTAGAGTCACAATATCCTATCCCACAATACATAGATATTTGCATTTTTAATACAATGACCTCCAAAGGATATGTTTACAGGGCCATGTAAGCCCAGGATCTGTGGGACTCAAGGGTAGAAGCCCAGATTTAGTAAGCCCATGCATGAAGTCTATATTGAACATTAAGAATCTCTGGACCCAGACTGACACTGCTTTACAGAGACCTGGGTCAAACCAACCTCTCAGCACCCTCACCAGCTATAGCCAGTGTCCCTTTATTCAGGGTGCAGTGAAAATCTTGCCTAACCATCCCATTGTACTTTACTGGAAGTTGCTGCAACCCACCAGCACAACCAGTCAAGTGCCTTTGGAGTGTGTATGCTCCTAGAAACTAGCACCAGTAAGTTATAGGAGTCACCATTTCAAGGTCTTCTCTTGCTTGTGCTTCCACTTTTGCTTCCGAAGATGAGCAGAGCATCTATGAGACAGTGGTGGATATTTTGGTGCAGTTTTCTGACCAACTGAGGGTATCCATAAGTAAGAGAAGGAAGAGCAGACATGAACTAGCTCATGGTGCTCACAACCTTCAGATAGCCTCTGATTCTCCTATTGCAGGTGAGTGCTTCTAGAGAAGGGTCATAAGCACAGATTTGGGGGCAGGAGGAGAATCACATTGTTATGTAGATGTGGATGATTACAGTGGCTCTCAAAACTTTCACCTGAAGATATACCTTTGGAGCTTTGTGAGCAGCTCTCTCTGAGCACGCAGCATCAGGCATATTGGTCCAAAAGAAGGTTGCTAAAACCACTTGGAAACAAGCTATCATGGAAGAAAAGCTAGTGGCTTGAATAACAGGAACGGTGGGTTGATCTGAATAGATGAATTGAAAAATTATGCTTAGATACAACTTCCCAGCTGTGTTTTTCTGTGCTTTTATCTTTATTCTTTTAAATACACATGTTATGTGATGCAGTAATGGTAAACATTCTTAATAAAACAAAACATGGTTCTATTACAAAAAGCAATATTAAAGCATTGTTAGACTGGCCAACTGCCATTACAACACCCAACACCAGTGATAAAATAAAGTACACAATGCAAACAATGAAGTCAGTGCAAAGAAGTCGTCTACTTTTGCACATCTCCTGGCGACTTCCTAGCACATTTACCATGCATTTGGCAATACTGCTTAAGGTGGAGGATTGCAGAGGGTACATTTGTCCTATCCAACTAGCTTTCAGTCCTGGTTGTGTGGGCCAACCAGCCATGGTATGGTACACTGCATTCTTGGTCTGCAGGACATGGTAACCTGAATGGGACTCAGAGCATTGCTGAAAGAATTCAGGCTCCTGCTTGACCTACACTACAAATACAAGGAGCTTCTCAAACAGGCATTTCTGCTGCACCATGTCTTCCACTCTTGAAAAATGTTTCTGCCCAGAAATTGCCTTGCAAGTTTCTTCTCATATACTGCAGCCTGTCTGGACCTTTCCATTTGCCATGACTTCTTTTCCCTTCTACATTGTACCTGCTTGTTGTCTCTGCCTAGGATCTCTACTACAAATTTAATCACAGAAATCTTTCTTTGACTGCTCTGTGACAGTTTGAAACCCCAGGCTTCTGATGGAGTGTGGCTGGGCTAAAGAAGTGGAAGGGCCTGAAAGAAGATGTCAAACAGGAAAGTATCATGTCAGTACTTCAAAAAGTGACCAGTGCATCCTCAATGAAGTGTCCATGGAATCTCAAGGCCAAAAAAAAAAAAAAAAAAAAAAAAAATCCTTTGTAAAGTTCAGATTCAGTATGTTGTCAGAAGAACACTGATTCCCAGAAGCTCCATGGATATAACTGAGTCAAGAACAGTGAAAAGAACTCACAAAATAGTAAGGTGAAATTTACAAAATGTAATATACTTAAAAATTGTAGACCATATAGGTTAGAGCAGAAAAAGGAGAGGAGGAGGAAGCTGCTGCAATTTACTACCTCTTAATTATTTCAGGCATTCCTCCTTCTGAAAAACACATCAATCCTGGAAACTCCTCAAGGGCAAAGGGACATTTTATTTCAAACTACCAGTGTCAAACTAGCCATATACACCAAAGAGGTTTTCAAGCTTATGGTGACTGAGAAACATGCCTGAGTCAAGTGGTCTGGTGTCCTATAAAGGAGAGTCAAGAAAATGCACCCTTCTCTGAAATGTGGATACTTATTTGGAGGTTCCTATTATGAAAAATGTTTGTTGCTAACAGCACCTAGGACTAGGTCAAAAATTGACAGAATCATAGAAACTGGAAGGGATCATGAGAGGTCATCAAGTCCAGTCCCCTGCACTCATAGAAGGGCCAAGTACCATCTTTAACCATCCCCGACAGGTCTTTGCCTAACCTGCTCTTAGGAACTTCCAATGATGGAGATCCCACAACTTTGCTAGGCAACTTATTCCAGTGGTTAATCACCCTGACAGTTAGGAATTTTTCTTAATGTCCAACCTGAACCTCCCTTGTTATAATGTAAGCCCATTGCTTCTTGTCCAGTTATCAGCAGTTAAGGAGAACATTTTTTTCCTCCTTGTGACAACCTCTTAGGTACATGAAAATGTATGTCCCCTCTTAGTTTCCTCTTTTCCAGACTAAACAAACCCAGCTCTTAATCTTCCTTCGTAAGTCAAATGTTCCAAACTTTTAATCATTCGTGTTGCTCTTCTGACTTTCTCCAATTTGTCCACATCTTTCCAGAAATGAGGCACCCAGAACTGTACACAATACTCCAGTTGAGGCCTAATCAATGTGCAGTGTAGTGGAAGAATTACTTCTTATGCCTTGCTTATAAAAGTCCTGTTAATACATTCCAGAATGGTGTTTGCTTTTTTTGCAACAGCGTTACACTGTTGAGTCATGTTTAGCTTGTGGTCTACTATGACACCGAGATCCCTTCCCGTAGTACCCTATCCTAGGCAGTCATTGTCCATTTTGTATGTGTGCAATGGATTATTCTTTCCAAAGTGGAGTACTTTGCTCTTGTCTTTATTGAACTTCATTCTATTTACCTCAGACCATTTCACCAGTTTGTCCAAATCATTTTGAATTGTGACCCTATCCTCCAAAGCACTTGCAATCTCTCCCAGCTTGGTATTACCTGCAACCTTTATAAGTGTACTCTCTATTCCATCATCTAAATCACTGGTGAAAATATTGAACAGAATCAGACCCAGATCTAATCCCTCAGGTACCCCACTCATTGGCTATGTCTACACTTGTAATTTTAAGTCAACTTTAACTAAGTTGACTTAGTTAAGTCGACTTAGTGCATCTACACTTAAAATTAAAGTTGACTTAAAGGGAAACTTACAAAGTCAACCTAGAGCATCCACACTGGATGCCTAGGTCGACTTCTCGGGGCTAGGGGGACCTTGGGAAGGTCCACCGTGGTTGGGGGGCACCCCTTGTGTACAATGGGGAAAAGGGAGACAGGGACCCTGGCAGGGCATGTGGGCAGGGTGTGACGCTGTCTGGATTTAGGGAAGCATTTATGATATTATTTTCTATTCATCTATCATAAATGCTATAATCCATAGGAACTATGTCATGTTTGGTATCAATAGAAAGGTAGTAATTTGCTGGGAGTGATTATATAGTTTATGTCTAGGAATTGTCTTTGGACTAGAAGTTAGGAATTTGGTGTTATATCTATACTTTAACTTGTATGATTTTGTGGAAACACCTGAGACAGGCTGTCTACAACCATTGTGTCCTTAATGTTAAGGAATCTGCCAGGTCAAATGGGCTCAGGGAGTTACCTGATGAGCCATTAAGGACATAAGGAATACAACCATTGTGTCCATCACACAGGGCTCTGCCTAGCAGGGAGGGCATTGATGTAGTCCTGGGGTAGGGCTACCCCACGTCTACACTGGCTTAATTTGACTTTAAAAAGTCGAATTAAGCCTTAAGTCTACTTAAATCTAGGTTTAATAAAGTCGACTTTATTTTCCTTAAGTCGACTTAAGCAAGCTGCTTAAGTTGACTGAAGGAACTGTAGTGTAGGCGCAGGGTAAATTAAGTCGACTTAAGCAAGCTTAAGTCGACTTAATTTACAAGTGTAGATGCAGCCATTCTGCCCTTCCAGCATGACTGTGAACCATTGATAACTACTCTCTGGGAGTGGTTATCCAAGCAGTTTCACACCCATCTTATTGTAGCTCCATCTAGATTGTACTTCCCTAGTTTGTTAACAAGAAGGTGATGTGAAACCATATCAAAAGCCTTACTAAAATCTAGATATATTACATCTACCACTTCCCTTCTATCCACAAGGCTTGTTACCCTGTCACAGAAAGCTATCAGGTTGGTTTGACATGATATTTTCTTGACAAATCCATGCCGACTATCACTTAACACCTTATTCTCTTTGAAATGTTTGCTAATTAATTCCTTAATTATTTGCTCCATTATTTTTCCTAGTACAGAAGTTAAGCTGACTGGTCTATCATTACCTGAGTTATCCTTATTTCCCTTTTTGTAACATGGGCATTATATTTGTTCTTTTCCAGGCCTCTGGGATCTCTCCAGTCTATGATTTTTCAAAGATAATAGCCAATGGCTCCTATCTCCTGAGTCAGCTTCTTGACTATTCCAGGGTGCATATCATCAGGCCCTGGTGACTTGAAGACATAAAACTTCTGTAAGTAATTTTTAACTTGTTCTTTCCCTATTTTACCTTATGATCCGATCCCATTTTTACTGCCCTCCCCTACATCAAGCATCCAATCACTGCCAACCTTCTCAGTGAAGAACAAAATAGAGAAATCATTTAGTTCCTTTGCCATTTCCATATTTTCTGTTATTGTTTTTCCCCCTTTGTTGAGTAATGGACCTACGCTGTCCTTGGTCTTCCTCTTGTTTCTAATGTATTTGAAAATAATTGAAGAATCAACAGGATGTTGTGTTAGGATCTACATGGATTATTGCCTCCCTACTGTTCACAATAAAGCCTGTTCCAACTAGCTCTATCTGCTCACTACAAGCAAACATGCTAATATGGACTGTCAAAGAACTGCCTAAATCGCTCCCCTCACCCAGCATATTTCTGGATTACATACAAAACCCATGCTATATTTTGGACATGGATTGATATCCATGCTCTACACTTCCTCCTCCACTCCCACATAAAGTTTATTGACTATAAACAGTTCACTGTGCTGTGGCCAATTTGTACAATGGAGCACACTAAAAAAGGGAAAGCCACATACACTTTTTACTTTTAACATCCTGTAACATGGTTGCCCTCACTGATCTTGCACCTCCTGCTGGTTAGTCTGGTGAACAACTCTGCAGATCCCAGCACCCCCAGGCAGTTACCCACCATTACCTCCAACTTAGGACTCATGTCTCTCCGAAGCCCATGACATCTGCTTCATGACAGACCTCCAGCCATGCTCCACAGTCTATGCTCTCCCACTTCCCAGGAGACTCTACAATTCCAATCTAGCCACTTCCTCTCAGCTGTGCCATCTCCCGAATGAGCCACTGTTCTGGGGTACTGACCTCCCTTGGCCTGCAGGGCAGCCAGCTTCTCCCCTCTGAGCACCTGGGAGTGACTGTTCCTTCTTCTCTCTGCATATATGGGGCATCTTCAGCCCTGATTAGCTGTTCCCAGCATCACTGCCCTATGGCTTTATTAACCCTTTCCAGACTAGTGTACAGCAGCTAACCCACCACACACACCTGAACACCTTTGTAACTTTGAAGATCTAGTAAAAAATTAAAGTTAAATTCTTGTTCAAAATTAATGCCTCATCTCCATTTTGAATTTTACATAGCAATGGGAACCCAAACCTCAGGTATGCATTTCACCATCAGCTGATAACCACTGCTGCCCATGGCTTGTAATAAATTGTATTGGGTCATACACCCAATATTCCTCCCATTGTATATTAATTACAAACATCCGAGTCAAATACTTACTGCACTCAGGGTACATTTCTTTCTTTCCTGTTTCTGCTGCCATTTCTTGGGGGTGAGGGGGGGAACACTATTTCTTTGGGAGTAGGGGGACATCTAACTACTCCTCTGTCTGACTATCAACTAAGGACATGATGTAGCCGCTCTGGAAAACAGTGTAATTACCAGAGTCGCTTCACTGTCCTGATCTGGCACCCACTGACCCTTCTCTGCTATTATACTAAATTCATTGGTCAGAAAGTTATCATTCCAGCTCATCAGGCTACTGTGAGCCACTGGAAGCTCAGTGCTTGGCACAGTTAACAGTATATAGTCTTAGTTTTTGTAATGCAGACAGGATGATGGGGAGTTCGCAGAAGTGCACTTCTCATCCCCAGCTTTCTCGTAGTTGTTCTTGAGCTGGTTAAATCTTCGCCCTGCACAAATTCATTTAATCCCCAGTGCTGCCAGCTTGTCTGCTATTTCTTGGTACACTTGGTCATTTCTGGTACTTTTATGGAATCTGAGCATCTTGCCTCTCTTGCACTACAGATTTACCAGAATCTGAATTTGTCTTGAGACCAAATAGCAAGCACACATGGCAAAAAAAAAAAACCTTCTTTTTCATGGCCATAGCTAATGCAAGAGACTGTTCGCTCTGTTTGCAACTCAGCAGTCAGAATAAAATGGAAGAGTTAAAAAAAAAAGCAGTCATACTTCAACCAAGAGGTTGCTTCCTTTTCCTGTGGGTCAGTGGGCTAGTCTTGGGACAGAAAGGATAGGAACACTGGATACCATTAGTGGACTTTAAGGACACAAGTCCAGAAGCCAGGACCCCAGCTACATCCATACTTCATAACAAAAGACAATTTCTAGTGGGACTCAGGCTCAGATCCTTTGCCAGGTCCCGAGGATTGGGGGAAGGGGCTTATTGGTCCAAATCAGAGTTGTGTAGAGATAAAAGAATGGTTAGGCTTAAGTCTGAGCATAGACTTCCACTGCAGTGTGGATATACTACAAGAGACTTAAACCTAAGTCAGTAAGGCTGTGTCTACACTGGTAAATTAAGTCGACTTAAGCTTGCTTAAGTCAACTTAATTTACCCTGCATCTACACTAGTTTCCTTAAGTTGACTTAAGCAGCTTGCTTAAGTCAACTTAAGGAAAATAAAGTTGACTTAAAATTAAGTTGATTTTATAAAACCTGCTTTTTAGTAGACCTAAGGCTTAAGTCGACTCAAGCCAGTGTAGCCGTGGGGTAGTCCTAAGTCAACTTAGGGCTACCCCAGGGCTACACCAATGCCCTCCCTGCCGGGGGGCACAGGGGTAGCCTGGCATGCCCCCCACCTGGCAAGGCAGAGCCCTGCCCACCCTTCCCCTATGCCCTGCCAGGGTACCTAGGTACAATGGGGCAAAGGCTGAGCCCACTGGCATTGGGCAAGGGGTGCCCCCCCTTCCCCCGTGGACCTGCCCTAGAGCCCCCTACCCCACAAAGTCGACCTAGAGCATCCAGTGTGGACGCTCTAGGTCATCTTTTTAAGTTCCCTTTAAGTCGACTTTATTTTGAAGTGGGGACACACTAAGTCAACTTAAAGTCACCAAATTCCCCAGTGTAGACATAGCCTAAGATGTGTCCAGGACATTCCAAGAACGTGCTATAGCTGTCACACTCTTTACTCCAGGAGGTATAGTGTAAGCTTGTGTGGAGACAGTAAAACCGAGGACATCTGAATGACAAGTAATAGCTTTCTTCAAAACTTTGTTATGTACTGCAACAGTGCTTATTACTGCACCCATCATTCAAAGTGGGCAGCATAGGGCTTGCAATGTCATTAACTCATGTTTTGTGGCACAGGCTATATGGGACATTTCTTCACCGATGGGTTTTGTGCATTGTTAGCTGGTAATGGATCTTGTGTTGGTTAAGATTAGTTTTAGTTCATGTACCTTGGTGCTCCCAGACTCATTCTCATGCACAGGTAATAGAGGTTGGTATCTGGTTTCTTGTGTCTGCTCCAATGTTTCTGTCAAGAGTCCCTCCCAATTCGCAAGGTGATGCTGAACTATTGGGTTGTGCCATGGTATGATCCAAGGGGGGAAAGTTGTCCTATTTGCCAAGTACAATGGTAAAAACAGTGTTGTTGGATCCCTGTTGGTATTATGACCAGACTGAAACCTGGAAAATAGGCAGGGCGGGAACAGTCAGCCCCTGAAGTAGAATCAAAGAAACTGTAAGGGACCTTGACAGGTCATCAAGTCTAGTTGCCTGCACTCATGGCAGGAACAAGTACCCCCATTAAACCACACCTGACAGGTGTTTGTCTAACCTGCTCTTAAAAACCTCCAATGTAGGAGATTCCACAACCTGCTGAGGCAACTTATTCCAGTGGTTAATCACCCTGACAGGAATTTTTTCCTATTGTCTAGGCTGAACCTTCCTTGCTGTAATTTAAGCCTGTTGCTTCTTGTCCTATTATCGGTGAGTAAGGGGAACAATTTTTCTCCTTTTGCCTCATAACAATCTTTTATATATTTTAAAATTTTTATCCCCCCCCCCCCCCCAGTCTCCTTTTTTCTAAACTAGGAAAACCCAGTTCTTTCAATCTTCCCTCATAGGTCAAATGTTCCAGACCTCTAATCATTTTTGTTACCCTTCTCTGGACTTTCTCCAGTTTCTCCACATCCTTTTTGAAATGAGGCACCCGAAACCAGACACAGTACTCACGTTGAGGCCTAATCAGTACAGAGTAGAGTCAAAGAATCACTTCCCATGTCTTACTCACAATATTCCTGTTAATACACCCCAGAATGGTGTTTGCTTTTTTTTGCAACAGTATTACACTGCCGATTCATATTCAGCTTGTGGTCCACTATTACACCCAGATCCCTTTCTGCAGTACTCCTTCTTTGGCAGTCAATGCCCATTTTGTACACATGCCATGTGTTGTTCAACTCTAAGTGGAGTACTTGGTAACTTATCTTTATTGAATTTCATTCTATTTATCTCAAACCATTTCAGTTTGTCCAAATCATTTTGAATTGTGATCCTATCCTTCAAAGCACTCACAACGCCTCCCAGCTTGGTATTATTTACAAACTTTATAAGTTTGCTATCAATGCCATTGATGTTAAACAAAACTGGACCCAGGACAGATCCCTGTGGCACCCCGCTCATTATTCCAGCCTGAATGAATTGTTGATAACTACTCTCTGGGAGTGGTTATCCAACCAGTTTTCCACCCATCTTATAGTAGTTCCATCTAGTTTGTATCTCCCCAGTTTTTTAATGAGAATATGATATGAGACCATATCAAATGCCTTACTAAGGTCTAGGTATACCACATCTACTATTTCCCCTCTATCCACAAGGCTTGTTACTACATCATAGAGAGCTGTCAAATTGATTTGCCATGATTTGTTTTTGACAAATCCAGATTAGCCCTAAGCACCTAATTCTCTTCCAGATGTTTACAAATCAATTCCTTAATTATCTGTTCCATTATTTTTCCCAATACAGAGGTTAAACTGACTGGTCTATAACTCCCTGGATTGCTTTTATTTCCCTTTTTGTAGATGGGTACTATATTTGCCCCTTTTGAGTTCTCTGGGCCCTCACCCATCTTCCATGATTTTTCAAAGATAATAGCCAACGGCTCAGATATCTCCCGAGTCAGCTCCTTGAGTACCCTAGGGTGCATATCATCAGGC
This sequence comes from Pelusios castaneus, assembly GCA_007922175.1. Taxonomy (NCBI): domain Eukaryota; kingdom Metazoa; phylum Chordata; order Testudines; family Pelomedusidae; genus Pelusios; species Pelusios castaneus. The sequence continues at coordinate 1,019,417 of ML685772.1, forward strand.
CTGGTGACCTGAAGAAATCTAACTTGTCCAAGTAACTTTTAACTTGTTCTTTCCCTATTTTAGCTTCTGACCCCATCACATTTTATTGCCCTCCTCTACATCAGACATCCAATCTCCACCAACCTTCTCAGTGAAGATCGCAACAAAAATTTAGTTCCTCTGCCATTTCCACATTTTCATTTATTGTTTTACCCTCTTTGTTGAGTAAGGGTCCTACACTGTCCTTGGTTTTCCTCTTGTTTCTGATGTATTTGAAGAATGTCTTTTTGTTACCCTTTATTCCTTGAGCTAGTTTGATCTCCGTTTGTGCCTTGGCCTTTTAGTTTTCTCTTCTACATAACTGTGTTATTTGTTTACAGTCCTCCTTTGTAATTTGACCAAACTTCCACTTTTTGTAGGTTCAAGAGTCTCTTTCTTGAAATGTCACTTTCTGGAAAAATGTTTTCTCTGTAGAAGTGATTAATTGAATTAATTTTATTACTTCATAGCTTGAACCCTGGGTTCTATTTAGGTATGGTCTTCACTGCAGTTATCCTGAGGTAAGGCTGATCATATCATCCTAGTTATGTCACAGTTTACGCTATAGCCTTCCACTTGCCAATGTAAGTGCCCTACAGGCATAACTCCACCTCCATGAGAAGCCCAAGACTTATGTTGACATTAGGGCGATGTAGTGTCTCCATAAACACTTTTACCTGCATCATCTCTTGTTGAAAGTCAGACTGCTAAAGCACATCTGCCCCTTGCACACCTAGAGACCTGGGCAGCTGGACCCTGCTCCCAATGGAGATCAGATGAGAAGCCCTGCATGGCTTCCTCCTCCCCAGCTCCTGTGGGGAAGGGTATCTGCCTTGTCAGTTTCACATCTCTTTGCTGGAGCTGGGTAATTGACAAGGCTGCCCAGCTCCTGTTGGGGTCTGGGTGGAGTGTGGGGCTGAGAAGCTATAGCAAGAAGCTCCAGGCAGCTTCCCCACAGTCCCAGAGAGGAACAGCCTGCCAGGAGCCTCTAGGATAGCTGGTCTCCAAGCAGGGAGCTGCCAGCACTGTTGAAAGACCAAGCTTTCAGGTACCCATACTGATCCTTTTAGGTTGATGGAAGCACTCCTGGTGAGGATGTGGTCCATCAAACCAAGGAGGGTAGTGAGGATATGCACCACTGCAGTAATTACAATAGTGACTGTAAGTCAACCTAATATAGGTCTATTTAGATTTCTAGTGTAAGTAAAAATCTGTGTTTCATGTCTTATTGGATCAGCTCATGAAATTGCAGATAAACACTGGAAGCCTGAAATCTACATTACTAGAGAATTACCTAATTTTAGACCTGAAGCACCTTAAAAATACAAGTTAATCCTGAATTATGTTATAATGGCTCACCTCACTCTGAATTAATGTTAACTGAAAAGAGTGACTGAATATATTTCTTCAGGCTAACATTGTTTACCTCTTCTAGAAAAGTCAATAAGCTATGAATTTTCATTTAAAAAAACCCAAGGTGCTCATGCGTAGTTGGTTTGCTAGTAAAGTCAGAGGGTAACTAAAAATCACTGAATTTGAAGAATAAAATATTTTCTTATATTTATGATGCCCGTAGCAGTCTCCGCACATGACTCACCAGCAAGGTGCTTCCTGGTGGTGTTGCTGGGGAATTAGGCTCAAGTGGCTCCCCCTGCTGGCAGTCCATGCTCTGCTTCTCCACATGCCAGACTCCACCCAAGTCCTCTTGTGGATCTTAACCCTTTGGCCAAGCCCAAAAGTCCACCCCTTCCAGGGTACAACTAGGTCCCCTGACCCACTTTGTGGCACTGGCCAGGCCTAGTCCATTCACTGCCTTCCTGCAGTCTGCTTCAGCTCACCCTGCTCCAGCCCACTAGTAAGATTGTCAATGGGCTAGCAAGCCTGTGCCACTCCTGGTACCCATGCCACATTGGCACACTGGGGGAGGGTCCTGGGCCCACCCTCTACTCCAGACCCCAGCCCAGGGACCCTAGATGCCTCCATCATGGTTCCACCTCCCACCAGTCTCTCTCCACAACATGCAAGGCATCAACTTCTTGGGCCACTTCCCCACAGCCCCAGTTGCACACCACTCTCCTCACCAGCCTGGATCCAGCCACTGTCTCTCTGGCTCCTTGCCCCAAACTGCTGCTCCAGCCACTGGCTTTCCTCTGACTCTGGCCTGCCACTCTGGAGTCCCAGCCACTGTCCCTCCAGGCCTCTTTGCCTCTGGACCACTGCCCTGGAGCCTCTGCCCCTTCTGGCTGCCTTTCTGGCCAGGTCAGCTCACAGTGCAGCCACTGTGAGCTCTCCAGGGTGCTGGTTCCCTCAGCCAGCCTGGGCTGCCCAGGCCAGACTGACTAAGCTGCCCCTGCAGCTCCCTCTTATACTGGGCTGCTTGCCTCTATTGGCTCAGCAACTCTCACTTCTGATTGGCTGCTGCAGCCAGGCCCCCTTTTAACCCTTCAGAGGCCTGCAGTGGGGCTACTGCACCACTGCAATGTCTTAATCGCAAAGAGCCCACTAATTTAGAAGTTTAACCAGAAAGCACAGTACACATAATCCACCACTGAAACAGTTACATTTGGGGTGAAACAACAATTGCTTAGTACACAGCATTACTGTTATACTTTTGGACAGAAAGGCCTAATCCTGTCAAGTATCCCTAACACCAATTGAGTTCAAAGGGCATTCAGGAAGCTCACAACTTCACAATATTGGATCCAAAGTTAAACTGGGGAAATCAGACAGGCAAAAAATTGTCTGAGTTGGAATTTAGCCAGCTCAGTAGTATTAACACTCCTACTCACGTGAAAAGTGTTTTGGTGCATTTAACAAAATGCTAGAAATTCAGCTTCATCTCCAATGTGGAAAATGATAGCTGCAGCATCAATCCCTTCTTCACAGCATGCCAAGATGGCAAGTCACTACTTCATTAGGGTGAAATAGTCAAGACAAAATTTTATTTTGGTATAGATTACCAGCCCTAAAGTTTACAAAATACTTGCAAAATTGGAGTAATTTTAATGCATTGTCCTTTGAAATTTCTCTTCACTTTTGGACAACTGTGACAGGGTGCATCAGTCCCGCACTGGTATAGTGAGTGTTAAGGACACATTGCAGGCTGAAGAAGCCACCTCCCCTGCTCTATCTATTGGGTATGCTCAGCTGTAAAGAGGGATATAAAAGCCACTCACCCAGCTTAGTCCAGCTGGCCTGTTGACCACGAAAGACGCATGCTGCTGCCAATGCTCCCCAGGCAATGGCTGTTGATACCAGGAAGAGAGCCTAACATTCAAACCCAACTGGAGCCCAGGCTGCTAGACAAGCCTAGAGGACGAACCACGTCACTGGTAATCACACAGCCAGGGGACCCTGATGTCCACAGAGGATTGGGAAGTGTAGCTGCCACAGCCAGCAGGGTAAGTAGTAGTCCATGGGGGCCCAAGGAGCACAAGGTGGGGAATAACAGATGTGGCATCAGCATGCTTCCGGTGGAACCCTGCTGACTCAGTGGCCAACCACCCATACACTGACAGCACCATGAGTTGGGGCTCAGAGGAACAGGGTGGGCCTGAGACCCCCTACCCTAGGTGCTATACCCCCACAGGTGGCACCCCACTACCCCAACAGGCTGCTAGGCCAGGAAAAAAAAACTGTCTGAAAAAGTAACAGATGAATGCTCTACATGGTTTGGAAGGAGAATTTATCCCCCAAATCACCCGGTCACAAATACCAACAACAAAAGCCAGCCATGAGTTAATGGCCAAGCTCAATAGTCCAGGACCACTTAGAATTTTTACATATATATTGGCTACATTCAGTCTGCACATTCTATTTTGTTCTCCAGTTAATAAGAATCCATATGCTTTGAAGACATTGGAATCCTGAGGGCTCACTGGGCCATCACTGGCCATCATCTACAGCCCGCAGCTAAAATCCCTCCAACACATCAAAGATCTACAGCCTATCCTAGAAGATGATACCACACTCTCCCAAGCCTTGGGAGGCAGGCTAATCCTTGTTTACAGACAGCCCCCCAATCTGAAGCAAACTCACCAGCAACTGAACACCAGACAATAAGAACATTAACCCAGGAACCTATCCCTGCAACAAACCCCAAGGCCAACTCTGCCATCACATTGACTCCAGTGATACCATCACAGGTCCCAACCACAACAACATCAGGAGCTCATTCACCTGCACATCCACTAATGTAATATATATCATCATGTGCCAGCAATGCCCCTCTGCCATGTACATTGGGCAAACCTGACTGTCCTTACGCAAGAGAATAAGTGGACACAAATCAGACATAAAAAATGGCAGCATCCATAAACCAGTAGAACACCACTTCAATCTCCTTGGACACTCAGTGGCAGATTTGAAAGTTGCTATACTTCAACAAAAAAAACCCTTCAAAAACAGACTTCAGTGTGAAACTGCAGAGTTGGAACTGATTTGCAAACTTCACACAGACTGGATCTGAACAGGGACTTGCAATGGTTAGCACATTACAAAAAGTGATTGCCCCTGTTCATATATTCTCACCTTCAAATCACTGTTGTGAAAGGGCCTCATCTACCCTACCCTAACTGTATTGACTTTGCCAACACCTGCCTTTCTGGTACACACACACACACACACACACCCCCCTCTCTCAACTGTAGTTTCCACTTCATGCATCTGACGAAGTAGGTTGGAGCCCACGAAAGCTTATGCCTGAAGAAATCTGTTTGTCTTTAAGGTGCCCACAGGACTCATTTTTTCTGTACACAGACTAACATGGCTACCCCTCTGGAAATTGAGGGCTCACCTGTTGCCCAGATGATAACTGTAATAGGCATTAAACCTGCAGCCTTTCAAACTCTTCTTTTATCTCATACTATCTGAGCCACTTACCACTAGAACATCAGCCTGGGCTATACAATGGGAGGACTATCTTGTGATTTCAAAGCTAGTGAGCCAGTGGACTAACATTTGTTAGTGCAAGATTTTGGTTTACGAATTTGTATAGCATGAGTACTATGCTAAATTCATACTGCTCTCAGTAGAGGATTTTTTTTTTTTTTTTTACTAAAGATACATTTCCTTACAATTGTATTTATGATTAGCAACAGCATATCAGTAACACCTTGATGCCTGCCACAATTCACTTACAATCTAAATAGACAACACAGAAAGGGGGAGAGGAAAAACAAGTGAAAAACAAAATTTAACTCATCCAGGGTCACACTGCAGGTCAGTTGCAGTTAGGAAGGGAATCCAGATCACTTGACTCACAAGTGGAAGCCTTTTCCACTAGGCAACACAAACTTAGATTATATTTGTTGTCCTTATTTCTAAAATGTAGTTGCTGAAGTGAACTGCCATAGGTAATCCAGGAATGTAAATATCTTTGACTAAAAATAACAAATACAACTTTTATCAAGTTTTGGTTCACTTGTATACCTACTCTACAAGCATAAAGGAAGTTGCTGCTTCCAAAGAAACAGGTTTTTGTATAACTAGCACATAGACAAATGTGAAGCGAAATGATATTTCATTATAAGAGATCACATTGCTAATGAGGCACTAGGGAAGAATGAGGTATAAAGGAAGGTTTTTTTATTACATGCTCTCTTTATAGAGCTGAAGTTTATTAAAGGATTAGTAGTCATCATATTACAGTCGATTAATTCCCTTCCTTCCCCCCTCCCCCCCCCTACAGGACAATCTATGTTTTAGGCTCCTGTATTTTACACAAATATTACAACTTTCAATGAGCTGTTCAACTGTCAGCCATTCATGTAGAGCTTCAGCCTAAAAGGTCATGAATGCAAGTTAAACTATGCATATACCTAAAGTTAAGCATTTGCTCAAGGGCTTGCCGGATTGAGCTCACAGTATTCAGCATCTGGCAGAATGAAGCTTTTAGATCTAAGCCTGCATCACTGACTTCAATGGGATGGGGGTGGCGGGAGGGAAATCAGACTCGTACTTGGGGTTTTGGCAGAAGCGGAGTCTTGAAATATGGGAGGGTTCTAACCAGTTGCCAACTTGACAAATGAGACCGAGAAAAGAACAGACCCTATGGATAGGAATTAATTGAGGCTTCCTAATAAGACATTTACTGTAATTATAATGTCATTCTTGATAGATTGACTTATTTCTTATGTGATATGCTATAGAGTGTTTTGCCTGGAGGGGGAAAAAAAAAAGACCATGAAACTAATTCATTGGTTATTATTTTCAGAGGGTGGGTGAGTTTCCCCCCAAAAGTTCTTATTGCAAGTTAAAATAACCATTTTATAGATAACTGGGAAGGTCCTCATAGATCAGTAACATTAAAAGACAGGAAAGAAAGAGTAGAGGTAAGGTAAGAGAGGTAAATAACAGGGTTTCCCCAAGGATCTCTACTGGGACCAGTGATTAACATGTTGAATGATCCAGAAAATTTGCAGATGATACGAAGTTATTTGAGATACTGTAACTCCTCTTCCTTTTCAGGTTACTTCTGAGCAGGAAATTCTCACCTGTTGCCTGAGTGCCTTGCATCATTAAGGGATGGATATCCTGGCGGAAGTCTCAGCTAAAATGAGAATTAGGTGTGTTTTCTCTAGTCACCCCTTTTTACTAGCCCTCTTATGCCTATGAATAGTTATGGCTAGCAGTGCCTCCACCTGGACAGACATTATATACATGTGTGGGTGTACCTCTAAGAATAAAATTGTAAATAATAGATTGTATATAGGCAATAAACATCCAAAAAAGCCCAAACACACTTAATTAAAAGTAATTTTAACATACAATAGAACGTGCAAGAGATTAATATAGATTAAGTTGTTCTGTGAATACCAGATCAGTAGGTGGTGCTCCAATTGCTCAGCTAATGGCTGCAGCTTTCAACAGAAAGTTGCAATATAAACCTAAGCAATACTTTTGACAGTATATACAGAACCATCCCATCCCTGAGCATCCACTCTTCCTTAAGCTTATAGCCCTGGGCCTTCTCTTACATTGACACCCCAGGTGAGAAGTTCAGTCCAGTACCTTAAGTCCCATAAAGGCAGTTTAGATGAAACAAAACAGTTTGGTATTGTGATCTGCTTAGGTTCTACAGTCGCTAGCTTGTAGTAACAGTTTTGACTCCTGGGCTATTGCTCTCCAGTGTAAATTCCCTTCCTCAATTGTCTGTAAGCCAAATTCAGATCTGCTGCCCAACTGAGTCTCCAGCTTCCACCCCCAATGCCTACCTATGTAGGTGTCCATGAGCTAGGGATGAGTACTAACAAGTTGTCAACAGTAGTATAGTCTTAATCCAGGTCACATGACTTCAACCCTGGAAACAACTGCATGAACCATCATGGTGCCATCTCAGCCCAGACCCAGAGGGGAGCTCCCTACCCACAAAACAGAGGCCTACAATAGTCTGATTCAGGAAGTTCAGTCCAACCTCAGAAGGCACACACCACTGTATCTGGGACTTGGAGACCTTCAACGCTAGCATACAGGACATAAAGGTCTGTTTTAGCAGAATACCTCTGAAAGGAGGTTTCTCAAATAGGTGTACCTACAATAGTGAAGTCCAAAGTAGACTGCAAAAAGTATTTTAAAAAGTGGATCTCACTAAACTGGGTGCCAGAGCAATGGCAGAGGACATTCAATGCTGGAAAAAGCAGTCTGACCTGGTCAGTAAATTAAAACATGTATAAAAACATTTGAATTTAACAATTGAAACAAATAAAAATTATGTGGCCTTTGGGAAGAATTTCACATCCCGGTTTTGTAGAAATTTCAGAAGTAGTTCCACTAAACCAAGGGCATTTATCACAAGGGCCTGAGACTGCTTCCATGGAAAAGCAATGTCTGGAGACTAGAAGCCAACTCAATTTGTAGAAAAATCCTTTTTCTACCATCTCTTTTCTTTTAGTAAAGGAGCAAGCTATACCAAGTAGGTTTGATTCAGAGCAAATTTAAATCCTTCTATGAACTAAAAGTATTTGTAACTCAGTATTCCTTATTTTCTGATCTTTACTTACAAGTTTCAAAACAATACATTTTAACTGTAAATGCATACTAATATAAATCAGTGTGGCCTGTTATCCCTTTCCAAGATTTGGGACCACCTTCACTGCTCCTTACATTGGTTTTAGACTGGCATAAACAAAAGGAAAATCACATGGAAAAAGTGAAATTCAGTGATGGTTTTATTTTAATTTTAAGATACCTCATTTCTTCCATCTCTGTGCCAAATTGATTACTATTTTGCAAGATTTCTCCTTCAAAATAAGCAGCACACTGTTGGCAAGATTTAAAAAAAAAAAAAACTTTTAATTCTTCTGCTGGAAGAATAATACATACATGGTGTACTTTTTTTAAGTCTGCTGTCCTCTGCTCCATGAACACTGTAAATTGTGAAATTTGTTTCTAAATATTTGATTACATGCACGCACACACACTTACTTTAAAGTCCCATAATTCCCCCCCCCCCCCCCAATCAATTTAAACCTACTCCTTCTAGTCACCACAATTTAGAAATATAAAGCTGACATAGATTAAATATTTTTGGAACTGTAGAGCTGTCTCATGGCTGATTTTTCTCATTGATGGTAATGTAATATTTGCATTAATATTTCTATTAAAATTATTGCACTGAGGGTCAAGTTATTTTCGTAAAGGGGAAAAGCCAAGTTAGAGACAGACCAGTTCAGCAATAAAATGCTTATTTAAGAAAAATATCCTGTTAAAGATAGTTGTTAACTAGGAAGATTTGCCTTGATTGCCTCCACCCAGTTAACCACTCTTCAATTGAGAAAGTCTGTTTAGCGCCAGCTAAGACTCATATATATGAAACCTTTTTCATAGACTTTAAGGTCAGAAGGGACCAATATGATCTACTCTGACCTCCTGCACAATGTAGGTCACAGAACCACACCCAACCATTCCTGTAATAAGTCATCAAATCATGGTTTAAAGATTTAAGTACAGAGAATCCACCAGCAAGTGAACATGCCCCATACTACAGAGGAAAGAGAAACAATCCCAGAGCCTTTGCCCATCTGCCCTGAGAAGAAATTTTCTCTTACCTAGCTCATTTGAGTCTGATCCTTCATTCGTTAGAAAATCAAAACCTCTATCCAATGGAAGTTCTGGGTGCTCACAAATGAGTTATATTAGCCCCTCTTTGCATTTAGAGCCTTTATTTAGCTAAAATGACTTTTTTTTTTTTTGCAAAAAATGATATGCTGTAGACTGTACAATTACCTTAGAACTGCTTTTGCTTAGAACTCAGGTAAAGAGGTTGGAAGAGACTATCATGTCATAAGAAAAGTAAGTCCTTTAAGCATATTCTTTCTTTCACCCTCAATACTTTTTGCACAAAAACAAGGATTTTGGGACTACAGGACACACCATCCTTGTATGCAATAATGTGATCTGCTGTAGTTTGATTATCTGCTGGTATTTTAAAACAACATTTTTGGGTCAATACAACTTGCCCAAACAGTGAAGAGTAAGTGAGCTCAAACTCAAAATAAATATCTGGACTTTTAACTGCAAAAAAGTCTTATCAGATGAAGTCACCCATCTTTTCTTATGTATTGCTTTATTATTTCATATTTTAAACAATCTGGTACTTATCTGTATGTTTAGTCTGGCTGGAGGGATATGTATACTCCAACATTTAACTAACTTCTGTGTACTCTGCGCTTTCTAGCACTATGCATAAAACTAATTATCAAAACTAGATTGCACATTTGTGCACAAAGAGACAAAAACATAAAAATTAAGGAGTTTATATTGATAAGTTGCTTTTCAATTAAAATTATTCAGTATGCAACAATATTTTTTCTAAATACACAGTTATCTTAATCTTGAACATATCAGCTCTCATTTTTATGACGCAAAAATGCATAAATTAAACTCAGCTCTCTTGACAGTCAGGATCTCACAAGCCTAGAGTCCTCCATGATGTTATTTTGTGTTGACAGTTCTGTTTACCTACTGCTGTTCAGTTTATTATGGAAGATCTCTTCCCACTCCCCTCCTTCCATTTGGCAGACTTCTTTTGCCTGCCTCCCCCCACAGAATTGCCAGGTCCTCTGATCATAAACTTACTACTAAGGAGTATTCAATAAATTGAAGAAATAAGTATTAATGAGACACCACTGAATTATTCCCATCTAACATATTTACACGGATCCCATCACTATAGCACAGGGGTTGACAACCTGGCAACCTTTTTGGTGGGGGGTGCCAAGTCCCCCATCATCCTCTCCTACATGCCATGTGCACTGGCAATGGTGGGGGTGGGGAAAGAATAGTGTGCCAACACAGCCGCTCACCCTCCCATCCCCTCCTCCATCACAAGTATCCCAGGCGTGCAAGGGCCAGGCAACCCTTCCTGCCTGCTTGCACACAAACTCGGGCCAGTGGTGGGCACTGCTGGGCCCATGTGGGAGAGCGGTTGGTCTGGAAGGAGGGATTATGCTCAACCTCAGCCCGCATGCCACCTTTGGCATGCATGGTGTCAGTTTCTGACCCCTTTTGTAGTATCTACATGCACCACAATTTTTAGTGTGATTAGGCTCACAACCCTACTTCACAGGGGTCAAGTGTTGTTGCCATTTTATAGATGAGAAATGGAGACAGAGCCAATGGCTACACTTACAGCTGCAGGTAGAATTGATACACATACCCCTAGCATGGGTATAAAAAGTAGGGACTGTGAGGCACTGCTTAGGCTAGAAAAGACCCTACAGAACCTTATGGTATTTACACTGCATGATTTTCTACCTGACCAGTCAGTGCCTCTCATCTACATTGCTGTTTTTAGGAGAAAAATGGGGGGATAGGTTGCAAAAAGCCTAGCTGGCTTCAAAAGTGAGTTTGATAAATCTATGGAAGGGATGGTATGATGGGACAGCCTAGTTTGCACTTGACTGATCTTTGACTACTAGTGGTAGATATGCCAATGGCCTGTGATGGAATGGGTTCTAAGGGTGCATCTACACTAGTAAATTAAGTCAACGTAAGCAGGCTTATGTTGACTTAGTTTACTCTGCATCCACACTGGCATTTCCTTAAGTCGACTTAAGGAAATTTAAAATCGACTTTATTAAACCTAGTTTAAAGTCGACTTTAATGCTTAAGTTGACTTAAGTGGATTTAAGCAGTGTGGATGCCCTAAGCCTCTGCTTTCTTCTCCCCAGGAAGCCATCCTGACTCCCTTCTCCTCGGGACCACTCAGGTCCCGGGGATAAGAGAGTTCAGGGTTCCCTCCTAGCCAGGAGCAAGCAGTCCTGGCCTAAGGGAGCCCCACGCTTCCTCCTAGCCAAGAGCGGTCCCAGCCAGAAGGGAGTGTGGGGCTCCTTTCTGTCAGAGACCCTCACTCCAGCTGCCGGGCAGCCCCCAGAGGTTTCCCAGCAGCAGAAGCGCTGGCAATTGCTGGCACAGCCCTCCAGTTGATAGGGAAACTGCCGGGTTTCCCTATCAGCTGGAGCACAGTCCCCGCCAGAAAGGAGCCACAGGGCTTCCTTCTTGCCGGACCGCTGGGGACCGCTTGGTCCTGGCCAGAAGGGAGCATGGGGCTCCCTTCTGCCCAGGACCCGAGCGGTCCCAGCCAGAAGGGAGCTCCACAGTCCCTTCTCGCCCAGACCACTCTGGGGCTTGCTGTCTTGGGGAGAGCCCCCCTACTCTGGGGAGTGAGGCTCCAAAAGAGCCTTGCCTCCCCCTGGACCTAGCCAGTCGACTTAGAGAATCTAGTGTAGACTCTCTAAGTCAACTTAGTAAGGCCAGCTTTAAGTCGACTTATTAAAGTCGATCTAAATTCCTGAGTGTAGACATAGCCTAAGTTATTAAACAGAATTCTGTCTTGGGTGTCTGGCTGGTGAGTCTTGCTCACATGCTCAGGGGTTAAGTGATAGTCATAGCTGGAGTCAGGAAGGAATTTTCCCCCAGGGCAGATTGGCAAAACTTTTTTGCCTTCTGTAGCATGGGGCCTGGTTCAGTTGCTGGTGGATTTTTTGTCCCTTAAAGTCTTTAAATCATTATTTGAGTACTTTAGTAACTCAGTCAGGTTGGATGTTTATTAAAGGAGTGGGTGGTTGAGGTTCTACAGCCCTCATTCTGTAGGAATCAGACTAGATCATATTGGTTACTTCTGACCTTAGAGTCAGGGTCTATAAAAAATAAGTTATTTCTGTTTCATGGGAAATTTCAATGTGATGTTTCATTGCTATTTGGAATGAAAACATTTGAAATAATGGCAAATTTCCCATGAAAGAAATTTCAATTCCTGACCAGCTGTAATAAGCTCCTGTACACCTGCTACATTTTGCCAGGAAGTTTAGCCAAAGTTATCTTGAGTTTGATTTGAAAAATAGGGTGAATCATCATTACCCATCAAATGCCTCAGGAATTCCCATGACCTATTGCTCCATTTTCCAGCTGCCTTTATGATGCCAATGTTCCAGTCTTCACAATAATTTGGGTAGATATCTGGAGGTAAAATAGGTAGTTACTTCTATATATGAGCTGGTTATCTTGCTACTGACTCTTCAAATAGATTTAGATACATCTCTCTTCCACTTGGCAAGCCAGCAAATGAATTTTATAATTCAGTTTGCCAGGTTTAGATCCACCAATAATGCCAGTTAATTTAAAGCTATACGCCTTTCAACAGATCAAAAAGGACTTCCCAGTGGTACAATACTGATGTAAGATTATTCCATTACACACACAATTTTTAGAAGTAAAAATGTAAATGTAGCATTGTTAGGAAAACATGTTGAATTCTTAGGAAGTTACCTACTTTCAAGAAAATTAATATTCAGGGAAAGATACGATTGTTTTTACATCTTCCGATTTTTCAATTGCTACACCTCCTGCAAAACTGTTTTTAGAAATAATTACCAGACATTTGTAACTGGCTATTCATTAGATATACCTTTCAGAATTTAACACTGCTGTCTTAAAGAATGTCACCTAGAGCTGCTATCTGATAGACATTTACCATTAAGCTCAAAATGACTGCAAATAAATTGGGATAGACTAAAATATCCATATCACCCATTGGTACCAAACAGTTACATACAGAGTAGTCAGTTTTACATCTGAGCTGCCAGTTAACAGCAGAAATTGAAATCTGGTGTTCAGCTTCTATAATAGTTATTACACCTGAAGAAGGCAAGTATCCATACCATCAGCATTCAGTAACACTAAGTATCTAATTATGAGAGATTAAGTGAAAATATGAGGTGCTATAAAGATGTATGAAAACAAAATTTGTTGCTTAGCTGAACAATGAGCTTCCTTTCTTTGATGGCTATTCTTATGTCTTTCCTCCCAGCTCACTCTAAATGCAAGCAGAATGCACTATAAATGGATCATCAATAACAGATTGAGTCTTGTATAAATTCAGGTGCGACTCAGGAGAGTGTACTAATCTTAAAGTGACAGTGTCACTTCAGGTTTCTAATTCTTAAAGAAGAATTAAATTTCATTCATTATTCTTAGAACAATTTGATAGGTCAAAAAAGATCAGGAAGATATCACGTACCTCAAGTCCTTCCTGAACAAACATTTTCACACTATACTCATATTAGCTTGAATGTTTGTATGCAGGAATATACATATCTGTTCAGACTAACAGGCAGAGGCCAGTGGTAGGTAGCTACTAGACTATAAAAGCAGATAGGCAAAATTCATATGAAGTTTACAGTAAATATTGCAAGTTCCAAAGGGGTAGCCATCTTAGTCTAGTTCAACAAAACAACAAGGAATCCTACGGCATTTTTAAAGACCAACAAATTTATTTTTCTCATGAGTGATGAAGTAGGACTTCATTCACGACAGCTCAGGCAAAACAAATTTGTTAGTCTTCAAAAGTGCAACAGGACTCCTTGTTTTAGTAAATATTGCAATACATCTTAAGTATTATTTTATACTCTGAAGCAGAGTAACCTTATTCTGAGGACTTTTGACAATCAGTCGGTGGCCTGATGCATCCTCTCAATCTTGACTCTTAACCACTCCCCTATTTTTTCATGCAACAGTGAAGCAGGTTAGCCTGTTCTTCCCACAAACAGTCACACCAGTTGTTCCAGATAGCAATTCTGATTACTTGCATAATATTCTCTCTACAACAGATCCCAGTATATGGGGTTTACTCACTTAAAGAGCTGAATAGGAGGGGCAAGTCTGTTTACATTGTATATGTAATCATGACACTGTCTTTAGTTACATGATTGCATGCTACTTTTTCCACTACTACTGCCTCATTCAGTCCACTGTAAAACTGCAGTTTTACAAGGTCTTACTGCTTGGCCAAATTCGGCGCAAGCTTCATGGCAACAGCAAAAGACACATCCCTGACAAAATAGCCAGAGGCAAAAGGTCAGAGGCATTATACACTTGTTAAGGTGCTGTTATGAGCACCCCATAAAGTGGCCGCCACCTCCCTTGTGATAGAAAGTCATAAGATGCTGTTTAATGGATACTTCCCCCAGGTCACAGAGATTGTTTACTAGATATGCTCCCTAGGTCACGTAGAGAAACCGTTTATCAGATGCTTTCCCCAGGCCACGTACCAGATACTCCCCCCAGGTCACGTACAGAAACTGTTTAGGCTTGTGACCATCAACATGCTTTATTCGGACCCTGATTCGCTCTCAGCCAGCTCCCAAAGGGGTGGGTCATCCCCCTCGCCCATGTGAGGGTATCTGGAGGGCAAGTCAATCATGGCTGCTCTGCCCCCCCCCCCCCAAGGGTGTAGAGGGCTCTGACCCGGAACCTAGAGAGCTGGTGAACATTCCTTTGGCCAAATAAGGACAGGAGGAACCGGGCAGCCCCTCGCCCCCAAATTCCTGCTGCAGCGAAATCTGGCCAATCACAGCCCTCGGCAGGAAGCAGTGGCCTAGGCCATAAAAACTACCATGCCGCATGGAGCAAAGAAGGATTCTCCACGAGTTAACTGCCAGGCCTGATCACCCTGCAGTAGGAGTTCCCCCAAGAGTGCCGGCCCGAGTCGATTTCAACCTCCACCTTAAGACGTCATGCTGTTGCTAATTACCTGCCTAATAGTTATGGTACGTATGTGAACCCGAATTACCCCCCATGTTTATTCCTCATGATTGTTTCTCTTCCCTTTAAATGTATATAGTTGAATGTGAATAACTCTTCTACCTCAGTTTTAACCCAAGGTATTACAATTGGTGTAGGTTTGGGGATTATTGTTATGCTTATTGTTTTATGTATTGGATTCTGTCTTGTTATACTTTGTCTCTGAATTATCAAGAGTCCAAGAGGAGGGTTTACTCTGAACGTTTATCTCTGTGTAACTCATGGTATATTAAACTGTGAAGTAATCCCCTGGGGCTATCTTGTTGTCTGTGAAGCTGACTTCTGAGTTTAGTTCAGCTAGCAGCACGACTGTTAACCCTTTGCGTCTCAAAGAGGGAGACTAATAAAGTTTATTATTTTTGGCCACCACTTTAAGTTTCCAGGAGCCTTCCTTCTCCCATCCTTTACCTACTGCGGACAACACTAAAGGAGATAGAGATTAGGCAGGCTGTGGGAACTGGCAAAAAGTACTGAGATTAATTCCACACAACTGGAAGTTTACAATCAATCAATACCCAGTCCCCCGTATGGAAACTGGAAGATCCATACCTGTGGTCCAAGGCAATGGCTAGACACATGGAGGGCAGTTCAGCCCAACCTATGGCAGGGGTTGGGGGTCAGAGAGTGTGAAGAAAAATCAAGCTTAATCACAAAGAGTTTGCCAACCAGCCAAGGAAGACAGATGATCCTTGGTGAGGATTCTATGCTCTGAAGAATGAAAAGTTCATTCTGTAAAGACCAGAGGGACAATGGAACAGCATACTTCATTCCCAGAGCCAAGGTGCAAAACATCACTCTAAGACTGGATAGACTAAAGTCAACAGGAGAGGACCAATTGGTGATGGTTCATATAAACACTAACACTGGATTGCAAAATCATTCCCATACAGGTGATTTCAGGGAATTCAGAAACATTCTGAGGAAGAAGAATTTCCAATCAATCTTCTCCGAGAGCCTCTCTGGCCCACAACGAGAGGAAGGTAGAAGGCAGAAAATTCTTGACGTGAATTCCTGGAAAGGTAAGGGCTATAGCATAGAGGACTTTGTTTTTTGAAACAGTGATCCACCTTCAATGGAAAGAGGGGGTTTATAATTTGGATGGCCTCTATCTCAGCAGAAGGAGAACCAACTTACTTGGGGTCAGGCTGGCTAGAATAGGGAGAAGGTCATTAAACATTTTATCTAAGGGGGAGGGGTAGACAAAAAGATAGGAGTGCTCAGTTTGCAAAAATCAAGATGTTGAGAACAAAATTAATCAAGGAATCAAAAGAGACATGGAGTGAAAATCTGCTAGTTGTCCATACACCAATACTAGGAGCCTGGGAAACAAAATCAATTGCAATCACTGATTTATGAGCATAAATTTGATCTTTCTAGGCAGTATTACTGAAAGCCAGTGCGGATGATTCCCATGACTGAAATGGGGAGAATGGTAGCATATTATTTATGAACGATTGAGTGGACAAAAAAGGAGGGGGAGTGTCCCTCAGTCATATGGTGTCATTACCTGTTTTGGAGACACTAATAACTCAAAAGAAAGATTTTAAATGTTTATGGATCAATGTCTTCACAGTAATCCAGAGGTTGGGGTGTTAGATGGTGTCTGCTACAGACCACCAAAATTACACTAGAGAACAGGATGGCCTGCTCCTTATATATCTATTATGTATAGGAAAAGATAGCTGTGTGATCATGAGGGAGGCAGGAGAGAGAGGTTTTGATTTCAGTGATATATGCTGGAAGTCTCATGCTGGCAGTACTAAAACATCCTTGGCATTTCAAAATATTATAGATGACAATTACCTAACTCTAAAAGTGTTTCATCCAGCACAGAGGAATTCTTATTAGACTTTGTCTTGACAGATAAACAGCAACAGACTACAGAACTAAAAGTCAGTGTTAACTTAGATGCAAGTCATCATGACACGATTACACGTGTGCTAACAGAATAGAGGTCCATACCAGTCTCACTCATACATGCACGCTCCTCCCTCTCAAATAGCCAATTTCACAAAGCTGAAAACAATTATAAGCCAAATCAGCTGGGAGGAAGAATTTAATTAGAAAAATGTGAATGATAATTGGATTCTCTTTAAGAATACTTCAGTGAATGCTCAAAAAGCTACAATGACAGAAGACCATATTGTTTAAATAACTGACCTGGTTTACAGAGGAAGTGAAGAAATATATAACAAATGGAGGAAAGGGGACACTGATAGCAAAAAACCTACCAATACTAAGGGGTGACTGATTACACTGTGTCAGTACCTAGGAACTGTGGAAAACCGATGGGAAAAAAAAAAAAAAACTATGGCCAGCAGAGTTAAGGACAATAAGGAGACATTTTTTAACTACATTATAGACAAAGGATCCTTCCAATAGTACTGGTCCACTACCAGATGAAAATGGTAGAATTATTAATTATAATGCAGAAAAGTGTTCAATAAATCTTTCTTGGTCTGTATTTGAGGGGAAGCAGATAATGTAATCATATAATAAAACACTGTTTCCATTCCACTAAGACCTCAGGAGGATGCCAAACATCAACTATTTAAGTTAAACATTTTAAAATCAGTAGGTGTAAATAGCTTTCGTCAGAGAATTTTTTAAAAGCTGGTTAAGGAGTTTGCTGAACCACTCAAGGTGATTTTCAGTAAGTCTTGGAACACATGGAAGTTCCAAAAGACTGGAAGAAAACTAATGTTGCACCAATATTTAAAAAGAGCTAACAGGATGACCCAGGTAATTACAGGCCTGTCCATCTGACAGGGCAAAATCAAAGGAGCATGTGCTATGGGACTCGATTAATAAAGATTTAAAGGAGGGCAATATGACTAATGTTGCTTAACTATGGTTTATGGAAAATAGATCCTGTCAAATAAACACTGTATTTTGATGAGTTTACAAGTGTTGTTGAAAAAGGTAGTGGTGGTATTGTAATATACTTAAATATCTTACAGAAATCTAACAGAGTACCACATTGCATTTTGATTCAAAAGAAAAATATAAAACTAATGGGGCACACGTTAAGTGGATTAAAAGCAGGCTAACTGACAAGTCTCAAAAAAATAAAGCATGGACATATGCTTTTTAACATTTATCAATGTGCTGGAAGAACACAATCACAAGGTATGCCGATGACAAAAATTGAGTGAGTGGTAAATAATGAATACAACAGGTCACCAACAGAAGTGAGTGCAAGCAAAAAAAAATCCTCCACATCTTTTTATTCAGCAAAATAGATACAACAAAGAATGAAGGCCATATGTACACAAAAGGGTACTCCATCTTGGAAAGCAATGATTCTTAAGAATTTGAGGGCTGTGGTGGATAATCAGCAGAACACGAGCTACTAGTGTGTAGATAAAACAAACAAGGAGTCTTGTGGCACTTTTAAAGACTAACAAATTTATCACATTCCAAAGGGGTAGCCGTGTTAGTCTATTGTAGAAAGACAACAGAGTCTTGTGGCACTTTTAAAGAAAATCCCACTTCGTCAGACGCTTCGACACTTCGTCGGCATAGTGTGTAGGTATGGCCAAAAGACTAATGCTATCCCTCAATACATAAACAGGGGGATTTAAATAGGAATAGAGAGGATACTTTATCTCTGTATTGAGGTCTGTGTGGTCATTGCTGAAATGATTAAAGGATCAGACAATTTATGACAGAGTCAAGGAGGTCAATTGGTTTAACATAACAAATACTAAGGGGTGACTGATTACACTGTGTCAGTACCTAAACAAGAAAAATAAATATTTAACAATGGGCTCCTTCATCTGGCAGAGAAGGGTATATCATGTTTTAATGGCTAGAAGTTGAAGCAAGACATATTCAGAGTGGAAATAAGGTCTAATTTTTTTAAAATGATAATTAGCCATCAGAACAAGTTATCAAGTGTTGTGGTAGATTCTCCATCATTAACAATTTTTAAATCAAGGTTTGATGTTTTTCTAAAAGACCTGTTCTAGGAATTATTTGGAAGAATTCTTTGGATTGTGTTATACAAAGTAGATGACAATGATTTCTTTTGACCTTGACATTTATGAATTTACAAATCTACAAATTTTAGTTCTTGGCTCTAAAGAATGAGAGCATTATTGGGGAGCGGGGAGGGGAAGGTTGCTTTCAACATTTTTCCTCACTCTTTTCTTGGAAAGAACCGAATCATTTTGTTGATTGTGACATTACCTAGGCTGCAATCTGGTCTGTTGAACAATACCCACTTAACTCTCTAGCCTGGGGTGCCTTTTACACACTCTGCTATCAGAACATCCAACTACTGGCCTGCTCATATAGCCTTTACAATGTAAATTCACTCCCAGCTAAATACATGAGCATCTGACCACTCACTCCCGAATTACATACAGGGGGATACCCTCAAATTCTTAGTCCCAGCCTCATCACCCCAGAAATGAGCACCCTCTATTGTCCAGCATAATAATGATCAATGCAAGCCCATAGAAAATCCATTATACAAAAATCAGATACACACCACCCTTGCCTATCCCAAAGAAGTTAGTCTATAACATGCTAACTACTTTAAATCTTCAAAAACCAGTGATCTCTTGAGTCTTGAGGAAACAATGTGAAAAAGGTGAACTGAGTCAGTAAAATGTTGAAACAGCCTTGTAAGGATCACATCTGTAGCTCTACAGGCATTAAAATAGTACAATATTTAATCAGAAAAGTCCTGCAGCCTTCCTGGGTTTTTTCCCCACATTCAGATTTCACAAGAAGATCCCCTAGCACATATCACTGTTGCACTCAGGAGCAAGAAGTTGAAATTTGAGAAATCAAGTAAGCAGGAATAGCAACTTGACCAAGACAGAGCAGAGCCTGAGGCTAAAACAAATCTTTCGTGGTGGACTAATGGCAATTAGCAGGAGAAAGTGAAGACGGAAGAGCCCCTGAATTTTCATTAAGATCAGGTATTAGGATAAACAGCTGACCAAATTCTTTCAGGAAGAGTTAGAGACAGAGGAAAGGTAGAGGGCAGAGCTGGAAGGACATGGTTAGTATTGAAGAAGAAACATGTTCCAGTAGAGTGAACTTGAGGCTAGGAACCAGAAGTTAGAGCCACAAAGGGACTTGAGTGCTCAATTACCACACCACTGGCATTTACAAAACATCCACTCAGCTGAGGCCTAAAGCTAAGTCATCTAACTTTTCACCAGAAAAATCCCCTACTGTGTTTCAGTAGCTGGGCATGTGCACAGCTGCCTCAGTCTTGATCCCATACAACAGCTCAGTGCCCATCTCACCCCTAGACCTAGTAGGATTTACAAGCTAGGCATTACTCCACCTATTTTAATTGTGTGGCTCAATCTAGCAGGCATTTTTGACTATGCCCGACTACACAAAAAAATGACAGGGAGAGAGGTGAAGAAGACTCCCATATAACCATTAGCCCAATGGTTAGGTCACTCACCTGGTATACATGAGACACTGACTCAATTCCCCATCTATCCAATGTGGAAAAGGGATTTGAACAGGAGTGCCCTATCCCTTAGGTGAATGACTTAACAACCAATGAGATATGCTGATGGAGACTCCCTTAATGTCTCCTGTTGAAGTGGTTCCACTGTATACAAAATAATGAAACAAATTGGACCAGACAGAATGACTCCACAGTCCAGTGATTAGTGCATTCCCCTGAGAGGTCGGAAATCCTGGTTTTAAATCCCTTCTCCATACGAGGCAGAGGGGGAATTCAGCCAAGATCTCCTTCATTCTAGGTGAGTGCCCTAATTGCTGAGCTAAAAATGTATAAGGGAGGCTGCCTCCATCTCCTCCTCCACCAGCCTTTTTGTGTGGAGTTAGGGCATACACCACACCCTCTCTTGTGAGAAATAGCTGAGGCACCTGACTGCAGCTGTGGATTCCAAGCAGGAAGACACACTTCATTCCATTCAGATTAAGAGGCCTAACTCCCTGAGGGATGAGAATTAGGTCAGACCCTTCTCCTCAGCATATAGTATTGGTTAGATTATGCAGCTCCCCCCTCAGTTTGCTGGTGTTTGTGCATCCCATTGTTTAGCATTTTTCCTCATGCACTGTATACGGAGCTTGGGTTCTTAACTGAGTGTTTGTGGATTCTACTGAGTAACTATATGCCAAAAAGTTAGACACTGCAGTGTTTAGATGTGCAATGCTTAAGTGTGTGTGAATCTAGCCTCAGGAGCTGACTTCTAACTTTGCCACTGGCTCACTGGCCTGGCCTTGGCCAAAGCCACAAACTGCCTTAACTGTTTTAATGTCCACAGCTGTAACTTGGAAATACAAATACACATACCTTCTTCACAGGCGGTTTCTCAGTATTAAGTAACATTTTAGCATTTTTAAGTTGCAAGAGTAGAGAAGTGGCAAGCATTTATTTTCAGGGATTTTAGATGAATATGCTACTAGAAAAAGCAATAGCCAGTAGCAAAAAGGATAGTGGCTAGGCCTTTCTAGAAAGATATTTTCCTCTATCCAGAGGTTCAGAATATTTTTGTATAATCAGAATTTTAGGGGATCCAATAGCCTACACACAAGCATAAGGACAAGAAACTTCTTACTGAATTGTTGAACATAGGAGCATCTTGTTATTATGGGGTTGAATGGGAAGACCAGCACTGGTTGTTGAAATAATTAATTCCAAAGGTTTTCACTCATCTTCAGTACAAATCATTACAACATATTACAGATTAAATACAAGGTTACAGAAAACCTCAAAAGCTTAATCCTTATAGAATAATACTCTTTCCTAAAAACAGAAAAATCCTTCAAGTTGCTATTTTGTTACTAAATTTAAAAACTTTAAAAAAATCCTTTCCTCCAAAAGTATATTTAAATCTGTGTCATTCTGCATCTTGTTTTCTCAGACTTTATTCTTTCCACCCCCCAAACATTCTGCTTTATTAGTTGTATTTGCTATTATCATCTTAAACCCTATCTTGTAGGTGTTTTATCAATTTTAATTATAATAACTGAGAAGCAAAGGAAATTGGTGTGCAAAGAGAAAATGCTTAAAGGCAATGTTGCAGTATAAATGATGAGAACATGTAATTTCCATTTTAAAAGTGTTTTGACATTTATTTGAAAAACAAACAATTAACAAGACTCTTAATATAGGCTCATGTATATTGAGTCAAGATGTAGAAACAAAAAATGATCAACAAGACACTTAAAGAAATGGTACCAGAAATGCCCCCAAGTACATGCTATATAGAACAAGTAGTACAGCAGATATGAGGAACTCTTTTTGTACACTTCAGTGAAGTACTATAGTGCTAATTAGCTTAATTTGCCACAATTCCAAGTGTAAACACTTGTCTCAGGAACTGGTTAGCAAAGTGGTACACACCATCAGTTCAGCTCTTCTTCACCCACACAAATTAGCATAATATTTAAATAGCAGTGAAACTTGGCTCAGGGATGGTGAAAAATGCGATTCTGGAAAGCAGAGTAACTTTAAATATAGAAAAGGTCTAACCATGATGAATGATGACAAAGATTTGTATACAATCTCTCAGCAACAAATTATCAACAAGGCAATCATCTTGAATTCTCCATAGAAACTTTTGCATGTTAGACTGTTCATTTAAACAATTAAACCATTTTAAAGCAAACACTTCAGTCAGAAGTGAGGTCTGATTTTATCATCACACTTCCTATTCTTCCACAGAAGTGATAACATATGCAAAATGAATAGTAATAGCTCGACTTTATAATAGATTAGGGACTCTGGTGAAAAGTATATCTTTGTTCCCTTTTTAAGCCTTCTTCCCCAAAAGGCCAGGCACCACAATCAACTTCTATGTATGAACTTAGTTCTTCTAGAGTTTATCAGTGCCATATATGACCATTATACAGTGCTCCCAACCCATGTGGCCTAATGCAGCTGGAAATTGCACTACCAGCAGATCTACTGTCTGACTCATCACTTAAGCTTTCTTTGATCAAGTCCACACTACAAACTTATATTGGTATAATCACATCTCTCAGAGTCATCACTCCTGCCTCTTGGGAAGGTAGATTCACTACGCTGATAGGAGAAGCTCTCATCAGTTTAGGAGCATCTCCATTAAAGTGCTCCAGTGGTGCAACTGCACCACTGTAGTACTGTAAATGAAGACAAGCCCTCAGAAATGTTGTGATCTTCCTTTCTCCTCTTTCTTTAAATGAATAAAAGAGAAACCACTCAAGCTTTTGAAGATAATTGATTATTCAACATACACTTCAAGATAGTGTAACCCATATGCCTGAAAAGGCTATCTCTGAGAGACCTGCTGAGGGTGGGTTACTGTTGTTGGGCGGATTAGCTACCCACAACTAGAAACTTCCAGAAGCAGGGAGTGGTAGCAATTTGAGTATGCTCCACAGTGTACCCTGCTGGTGTGATGTGATGTTGTCAGTCAGATGACTGGAGAGCAGCAGCTTGAGCAGACAGCAGGCAGGAGCTGCCTTGAGGGGAGACCATGTGCTCAGTGTTCTGGAGAGGAGCTGAGCCAGGAGTGAACAAGATGTTTTCTCCATGTAAAGGAGTCATTTGCAACAGACTCTGCAGACATGCATATGGGACTGAGGGCTGGTTGCAGAGGAGAAGAGAAAGCCTGCATGTAATGCTACAGAGGATCCCAGCAAAGAAAGAAGAGGACAGCTATTTCTTGCCACTCAAGCTTCCACACTGGAACAGAGACTGTAGCTGAGAGTTGGGTGAACTCCACACAGACTTTGGGACTCTTGGGTATCTTTCATGCAAGGGATTGTTCTTGGTTCATTGTAGTTTGTTTTCTTAGGATAAGGTTCATTTAGTTAGTAGTTAATAAAGTTCATTGTTATGTTTGTTTTTAGTAGTATTTTAATGTGTGAGTGTAGCTCTGAGCAAGCTTCGCCGTGAGTCCTGTACAGACTGGATCCTGGGTCTCCAGCTGCTTTCCCCATAGGGGTTGGGATTGATTTCTGTAGGGCACTGGAGAAGGGCAACTAAATGAATTTAGCCCACCCGAAGGTTACAATAGCATCTTGTCAGACTTGATAAGAGCTGGGGTGAGTCAACCTAGCTAGGAAGGCCTTAGAGAAAAATGATGTTGGTATAGCTCAAGGACTTAAACTGTCAATAGTCTTATCTATTTTGTAGCTCTCTACAGTGCCCCTCAGTGTAGTAGCATGAGTCCTCTAGTGGAAGGGAAGAAAGCAAAAAGGACAGAGACTTCTACACCCTCCCCAATCTCATATACCCAAATCCAAAAATCAGGCTCTTAGTTTGTAAAGTGCTTTGGAATTTATTTCGGTAACAAGCAGCATATATGTATGAGGGAAGACTTTTCAACTACTATTTACACCTTTGAAAAGCAACACTCATGGCCAGCAATTTGACCCTATTAATCAAGATTCCCTGAAGATTTTTCTGCAGCATTCATGAAAGGATGTTTATCCTAAGCTTATTTCCCACACCTCACGGAATTTTCTAAAAGTATTTAACTGGAAGTGTTTATTTTTAAACTAGTATGGGCCTTCACTTCTTTGGGGAAGGCAATAGTTGGAAACATTGTGTATTAACTGAATGAAGAAAAGACATGCACTTAGCATTGACAGACACTGCACTGGATAACTGAAAATCTCTCCTCCACTTTAAAAAAAAATTAAATTAAATTAAAATTAAAAAAAAAAAAAAAGACACCATATTCTTACCAAAATATATGTTTAACATTGTCCTTTCCACCCAGGCTAGATAAACCACATAACCTCTGTTGCAGAAAATAGCTTTTCAGCTATATTTAACCACTATTTTCAAACATCTTTTGGCTTTTGAAAACATGACCTTATTGTAGGGTAAAGTTTTCTTTAGCTAGTCTTACCATAGTTCTTTTGCCTTACTAGAGATATTTCACTGCAGTGGTTATACAGTTTATCATGACAGCCTCAGACAGAAATACCACTGTTTAACTAATGTGGAGGTTCAAGATGCATTATACTATAGGTTTTAAATATTTTTATTATTAGCCTCAAGAATGGCTCTTAACACAAGACATTCCTGGATCCCTAAGAAATACTGCAGTAATAATGAAAGTCCAAACACAGTCTAAACTTCATAGCTCACTCACCACACTGTTTAACATGAAACACTGTAGACCCAAAATACAGACAGGTAATTCTCCTTTAGAAGAGGCTGGGGGAAATGAAGAGCACTATTAACCCCACCACAATTAACACCACCCTTTCTTTTAAAGAGCTACTTCCCTAACAAGGCACAGCTGTCAACCCTTCCCTTCAGGGCTGACAATTTACACAATTTCTTCCATGTGTGGCAAGTACTGTCCCTGGCATTCATGGAAGTTTATTTACTCCTTTCTCCCTTGCTGGGGCCAAGTAAATCAATACACATCATCATAAACATACATCAAATGTAGATATATGGTAAAATGTTACCAAATGTCAGAGAACTAGGTGAACTTGTAGGCGATAAGATTTTCAGGTGGGATCCACAAAGGGACTTAGACTTTGCAATGCTGAGCATCATGATGCCTAACTTTTAGGTCTCTAGAAAATCTCAAGAGTAGTAAGTAGTGCCCACTTTAAAACTTTTAGCCCAATGGTTAGAATACTGATGCGGGTAACCAAGGTTGAAGTCCCTCATTCCACCAAATGACAAAAAAGGATTTGAATAAGGGGAGTTTTCTCCTACCTCTCAGGAGAGAGGTCTAACCATTGAACCTTGGGATATTGTGACATATGGGCTCCCTCAGTCTCTCATGTTAAAGCTGTTGCACTGTGAATAAATAATGTGACTGAAAGAGAGGTACTGGACCCTGGGTTTCTAACCTCCCAACACCTCAGACAGGCTATTGTGCTAGGTGTTGGCCTAAAGAGCTCACAAACTAATTATTTCAGGTGAGCATGAACTCTCACTGTGAACCAAAGCTGAAAGTGCCCCCTTTTTGTCCATCTGGGGGTAGGGTAAAACAGTGAGTTGTTTGTTTTGAACACAAAATCAGTAAATCCTCACCCCACATTCAGTCAAAAACAATGTTTGCAGAAAGATTCATGAATGTTTCCACAAAATAGGCCAAGCGTTTAGGACAGTAACAAAACTCAGAATCAGATGAATTTGACACAGCTGTAAATAATTGTCTGAAAAGACCATCTAGTATAGTTCATAGTTCTGCTTAAGTCCTACCAGTATTAGGAGCACTAGAGGCAAGCAAGAGGAGCTGACTTCAGGTCAGGTCAAGCAAGAAGGAAGACCTGAGCTGGCCATGGTAATTCCTATTAATAGAGAGGTAATGACTGAAATACTTGTCATGTGAGTGATTCTTTGCAGAGATCATGTCTGGCTACATCTCCGGCTCATTTGTAGAAGTAACTGGGGTTAACATACCATAATATAGCACCCTGAACTGTAAGTCTCTATAAACTCATACTAAATTTTTGCTTTTACTTCTGTGCTGCTGTTCCTATCTCTGCGGTGTAGATTCCAGCAGTCCCTGCCAAATAATACATGCACTGGAACTATCTGCAATCACCAAGGAAACATTTTACTTTTATGATGTCATTTTAGAAAATTTCTGAGAGGACCAAGTTGAGTGACCATCCCCCCACCACTTTCATCTCCCTGCTGAGGCCATGGCTGCTCACGGATGTCAGCAAGCCAACCCCATCCTGGGAGAAGGGTGAGAGATGACAGCAAGGTGTATATAGCAAGGTGTATGGGGAGGGCAACTGACTGGGAAGAAGTGTTTCACCAACAGTTACCCAGGGCAGAGACCAGGGCTCAGTTTGCTCTATGCTCATCTCTGGCGCAGACCATTACTCCTGCTTCCTGTTCAGCTGGGGGAGGGGCAGCACTGAAAATGCAACAATAGGAGTCCAAGCCTGGCCCTGCCTGACCCACAAAGAGCCTTGCAGGTCTGGGTAAGCACCACAACAGTGAACTATAAAAAGTCAGAGGGGCACAAATCAAGTTTTAGGGGAGGGGCAACTGTTCCCTCTGTTCAATAGCAAATGACACCCCTCTTTACTTCAGGTTGGTAAACCGACTTCATCCATTCCTTAAGGCTGCTAAATACAAAGTAAGAATCCTAGAGAAGCCAAAAATATCACTAATGAAGCACATAACAAGTCATCATTAATAACAGGTGGTGCACATATGGGTAACCAAATCAGATACTAACTCAAGGTAATATTTTAATCTACATTTTAAATGATCTCATGTAGTCAGATAAAGCACTAAGCTCATACACTAGTGGTTTTTGTGTGTGGTCATATGAGCTAGGTTGGAGTACACACAAAAAGAGCCTGACTTAACTTTTCAGTGAAGGTAAGTCCTATAACTGTGCATCTAAAATAACTTTTAGGATCAGAGATTAAAGTGCTTTAGTATCGACAATGTGAAAGAGCTGCCCAGCAACCAGAATACTCGCAAACAGCAAATGGTCTAGATGGAAACAGAGAAGATACTTCAGAACATCCATTTCTGACCCCGTGTTTCCAAGGTCAGAAATTTTATCATCACATTCTTACAATACTTAGCCAAAGCATCCTTTGAACCAGCTCTTAGTAGAGCAAAGGAAGTGGCACTGGTTCTCAATGAACTGCCTTTGGCAACCACTTCAAATGAATCTGAGTTTGGTGCCCCTTGGTGATAGCTGAAGGAATGATTGGATACCCTGGTGATGTACATGTGATTAAAAAAAAAAACAACTATGCGGATTGAATGATCAGGTTGAATGATAACCCGTTTTAGAAATCTACCTGCAGTTAATGGCTGTATGTATTTTGCAGGCTATTTCCCCAAAGCTAAAGTTCAAACCTACATCCCTATTAAGAACTAATATCACATTCAATAAGCTTTTCATAGCCCAATGTCTTGCAAACATTTTGAACATTTGGCAGTAGTCTCAAATATACCAACATGCATCCATCTCCTACTTTTAGCACTTCTTGTTTAAAATGTTTGATGTGTCATATTGTGTGAAGTCCATGACACAAGATGTCATAAAAGATGAATTTTCAAAGCAAAATATGAGAGGTGACAGGTGCCATTTTTAATGTTAATGCGGTGTGTGTGTGTAATTCCCGTAGCTCTGCTTGGATGCTTACCCCTGTATTTGAAATAATGAATTCTAACAAAGAATTCCCAGAAGCACAATTTGCAATGAAGACAAACACACACATACTTCCCTTTGGAAGGAAAAAAGTGTTGAAGATGAAAGTTTCAGTGTATATCTCACTGTTCTCTACCAAATTTTACCCTTTGACTTTCACAAATCAGATTATCTTTTGCAGGTCAATCCATGGAAATAGTTTTATGATGTGTGAAACCCATCCAAAATCAGAATCACATGATCATTTTTCAGCTATATCTGAATCTGCTCTTCTAATCAACAAAGTACTACAGTGTTCTACAGCAACAACCCAAGGAACTATACAAGTGATTTTGCAATGTTGTGTAATGTTTCTCTTCCTGAGTTATTCCCACGTTTGTGTACAGCAGGGCTCCTTGACATATACCACATTAGTCAATGGAATGCAAGAAGAAATATCCCTTGAGTTTTCATTGTACTGCTGGATTTCTAAAAAGAGATTAAAAGGCAGAGGAGGTTTATTAGCAGATTAAAAACTCATGCACAAGTTTTTTTCCCCTGAACTGAAATATCTAAAGAAGCTACCAGCTGCTTTTCTTTTTATTCATCTGCAGCATTAAGTATTTTAATAATTCCAAGACCTCGCAAACCTATAGTTGTAATAGAATAGGCTGCCAAGACCAAAATAAACTAATTGTTAGCAGGCTTGCTACCTTATTCATTATACGATATCAACCAGTCAGATGGCCTCATTTGATTTTTGACAGGTGGGCTTACCCCCAACAGCTATAGAGCAGTCAGAAAGCAATATTAAACCAAAAATTCTTCCCTCACTGCTCAGTCAACAGCCTGCAAGAAGGCTATATTTATCTAGAAGTTCATCCTAAACAAGAATCACTTCCTGGATCAATGAAAATTATTCTGTATCCAGATGTCCCCGCTGGACAGGGAACCCAGAGAAACAGTGCAGTGGGCTCTGTGATATCTGTTCCCGAGAACCGGAGGGAAATTCATCAAAGGGAACCTCATGGAGTTTTCCTTTGATAAACCCTTGTGGAAGGCTTTTCTGCACAAAGGGACAATATGGCCTCTTTTTAGTTGCCTTTCCACTTTTCCATATCCAGTATAATATTTTATTGACTTCAACTTTAAAGCCACTGCAGCCATTCTCGTTCCTTGCATCATTTTTCCTCAAAGGAGTTATAATATTAGGTGCCTTATCTATGGTTTTTCAGAAGTAGTCCTGCAGCCTATTCCTTATGTTTATAATACTTTCTCTCAATGGCATCACTGGGAGTTTTTTTCTTCCCTTTGAGTAAATTCTGAACAAGCTATGCAGGATTTGGCCCTAAATGTCATAACTCACTCAAATTTGCTTTCCTTAAAACTCACCAGCTTGCCGCATTCTGTGAATCCACCTGCTGTATTCAAGTACTTTTTGTCCTCTGATTCTAACCTCTTTACTTTTTCTGGCAGTCATACTTAGTAGGTATTGTTTCTGATGACTTAGTCTCTGACTGGAGTTTCTTTTGTTTGAATCAGAACCATCAACTACATAAATGAAAAAGCTCGTTGTTAATGCATGTCTGGCTGTATTTTTTAACTGGCAGATATTAAAAACAGATAATTAATGTTCCCTTTGGGTATAGAAACCACACACTTACAATATTTTTAGCATTGGTCCAAGGATTTCTCCCTCTTGCTCTGCTCTGGTGTTAATGGTCTGTATCAGATAGCCATGGTAACTTGTCTTTTGTAACTGTAAACAAACAAAAATTCCTAACTATAGTCTTTCTTGTTAAGTTATAAATGTTTACAAAGCCAGCAAGCTATATCAAACAATACCACCTCACCATGTCTTCTTCTCTTTCTATATCTTGTAATAAATCCATAAAAGAGAATAACATACTCATTTTGCTCTTCCCCAGGGTCTGCAGTTCCAGATGATAATGGCATTTTCCTTAGTTCAATGGATTCATGCTAAGAGGCACTTATCTTTAGAAGTTTCAGACACTGGTTTGTGGCAAATTGATACCATTTTAATCTAAACAAACAAAATTGAAACAAGATGAAAACACTATATATATATATATATTGTTCCAAACATTCTTTGGTTTATAGATTGAAAGACCACCAAAATGTGATCCAGATCCATGTTCCCAGGTGCAAGAGCTAATAAGTAGCTACAACATGAGTAAAATCAATTGCATCCAGAAAGCTTCAACACTGACAATGTATCAAGACCAGAAGCTTTTTCAGGAAAGGAGAAAGTTGTCTAAACATATTTTTATCTCCAGATTTACCTCTGTCTGAGGCACTGCATGAATTAGTGCTATTTTATCTGCTGTCCTTCCACTTTTGGGTCACCTACTTTGCTTCTGGCACCAGTAGGGGGAAAAGGGGCAACTCTTCCCCCCTATCCCTGACTTGAAGAATCTCCAAAATTTAGAAAGAGGGAATAAGGGCAAAAGAGTGAGGAAAATACAAACACAAATGTGTGTGTGTGGGGGGGGGGGAGGAATAAAAGGGAAGAAGAATGAAAAATATAAACAAATACATGATATGGGAGCCTACAACTGTAATATAGGGCTATATTTTAAAGGGGTTTTATTACCCTTTGTAGTAAAATTTTCTGCGGCACAATTTGCATCTGCATTTTTTCCACACAGAAAATGAACTATAGATGCAACTCTGACCACATGATTGGCACCTGCAATCTAGTAGTTGCCCTTGAAGTTCAACTGCAGGTACAAAATGTAGATACAAATCTTGTAGTGTTTTGAAAATTCAATCTATTTGAATTTACATTTCTTTTTACAATGCTACATTGACAATGGAAAAGCAGACTCACGTTTAAAAAAAAAAACATACTGTGATACATAAAGAGACACATGGAAATGAAATGAATGAAAGTGAAAATGTATTCTCTCACTCTATACAAAGAAACCAAAAACATTTTTAAAGCTTGTGTCAGTCCTGAAGGCCTCATTTAATTTTAATTTCAAGTTACTCTGAATTTTCCTTCCTTTCCTTGCAGGGGTTAGTTGAACACCTGTTCAGTATATAACATATAATAAACAAAGGGCCAAATCATGCTTGGGTATACAGAGGTGTATTAGAGTGGAGAGACTATGAAAGGAGCTTTCAACCCACTCTGGACAGAGGTAGACATAAATGAAGTCTCTGAACTCTGGATAAGTCCTATCTATGATTCTCACTGCCACAAAAAGGTCAGAAAGGATCAGAGTGAGGGAAGACCTCCCTTAGCAGAACAGAAGATGAGACAGGGATGATTGAAAACTGTCCAATGTTCTTCATCACTGAATGCTCCCGCTATAGCTAATAAGCAGTCAAAATTAATTAATTAATTAAATGAAAACTGCCAGATAGCTTCTTTGAGACTGCTTGACCATCACTGTAGGTTTTTGCCTCTCCGAGTTCCTGTGATAACCCTTGAGCAGGTGTCTGTTGGAACAACATTCAGGCATATGGGGGAATAAAAGGGAAAGATGGCATCTCTTACCAACTACCAGAAAAATTGTTAAGTGGGCAGGTGGGGCTGATTTTTAATTCTGAAGTGCCATCCACATCTTTCAGTGGGAGGAATGAAGCAACAAGAAGTCAGGAGTGGGAGTCCATGTCTGCTCTCTAAGCAGCTGGGAATACGGGGATGGAGACGTCAGTTCCTTCCTTTACCATCCCTGTAACAATTAGGGCTCAAAACTGGCCTATTTATTTATACGCTACTTATATGAAACCTCTGAAATCAGGCCACTTATCTAGGTACCAAAGTTTTGGTATCCATGTTTGAAAGTCTTGGCCCTATGTATTTCATTTTGTAGCAAAGTTGTCTAATGTGTATTTGGAAGTAAAAGAATGTGGTTGAAATATCAACTACAGATTTTTTGTGTCATAGCCATTAGGGTGTTAAAATGTATCATTCAGCAAGTTTATTTAAAACTTTATGAAGCCAAAACATAGTAATATTTTAGTACAAGGTTTTGCACGTTATCTTTGTTCTAGAAATGTATTTATTTTAGAATAATTAACAAACCTAGACAATCTTGTAACATAATTAGCACATTCAATAATGAGAGACAGTTCAATCTATTCAATGGAGAATTAATATTCTAGCTTCAATTTGTTTTGAAGTGAACCACATGTCAAATGGCTTCAGTGAAATGGCCAATTCTGATTTTTCAACAACCTCATGACAATCACAAGATATATAACCCGTAGACATGATCCAAACCTCTCTGAATCCAATTCAGATTCATACCGTTTATTTCAATGGACTTTACATCACTCCCAAAGTGTGGGGGGAATATGGACAACATAAATAATCATAGAAATATAGGACTGGAATCTATCCTTACACTGAAGCAGAGGACCAAGTCAATCTAGAGATCATCCCTGAAGGATGTTTGTCTATTTTTCAAAACATCCAGAGACAGGGATTCCACAACCACGCTCAGTAACCTATTCCAGTACTTAACTACCCATATAGTTAGTTTTTCTCTCTAATATCTAACCTAAATCTTGGTGGCTACGATCAAACCAAGTACATCTTGTCCTACCATCCTGGGACATACCTTAACATATTTGAAGATTTAAGAAGTGCCACTTCAGTATTCATTTCTCAAAGCCAAACACACCCAGTTCTTTAAGCCTTTCCTAATTGGACAGGTTTTCTAAACCCTTTATCAGTTGTGTTGCTCTCCGCTGAGCTCTCTCCAATTTGTCCACATCTTTCTTAACATGTGACACCAAAATATAGACACAGTGTTCCATATGATGTCACCAGTGCTCACTAGAGCAGGACAATTAGTTCCCATGTTTTACATGTGACA
The DNA here is from genome assembly GCA_007922175.1 of Pelusios castaneus. NCBI lineage: Eukaryota > Metazoa > Chordata > Testudines > Pelomedusidae > Pelusios > Pelusios castaneus. Next base: position 1,052,436 of record ML685772.1, read on the forward strand.
CTTCTGCCAGAGGTGGTGTTGGCCCATTTGGGGCCCTAGGCAGGAATATTTTGGGGTCCCCCCAACTCACAACACATACTAATAAACTTGTTATACTGTTGGCATTAAATGAAATGAACAGCATTGGGAGTAAATTAAAATTAAAATACAAAAACAGTACCTTACCTTCATTAAAAATATTGTTTCCAGCACTTTTTTTGATGCAAAGTTATCAAGCACATCATTGCATGACAGTTGTCTTCCTAAATCATGAATGATACTTATAACTACCAGTCCATATAAATTGGTCCTGAACCATAGGTGAACTCAAGAATGTCTTCAACGGTTTTAACTTTGAAAAGCTCCTCTCTGCAGAAGTTATTGTTCCTTGGAGTGTTACAGCAATCCTGAGTGTGATACAAAAGTTAGGGTATTACTTTAATTTGTTTTTCTTGTATGAAAGAAAGGACTTTAAAAGCTGCCATTTTCTTTGAAAGCAAAATGTATATGCTGAGAATTTCATAGAAAAGATCCTTTCCGTCAACATCTTACTCATGTTCAGACCTCAAATGGTTTTGCAAGTTATTACAGAGATCACTTAGTGACTCTGTAGGCATTTAGTCATTTTTTTTTCAAATTAAACAATATTCCAAACTTGTCTTTCATACTGCTTATAGCTTGGATTCTGTTCTCAGCTGATTTGATGACTGAATCTACTTGTCTATTAAAAACCTCAACCTCTAATCTCGTAAGTACATATTCAAGTGGCTTCTCAGGTGCTTTTCAGGAAAAGTGTGTTTTTGTGCTTCTTACATGTTTCTCTTTGAGATGTGCAGGTATATTCATTTCTTCACACATTTCCTTAGCTGTGATTTGAGCACCAGCAAATCCATTTCCCCTATCAGAAATGCTTTTTTAACAAGTTTGTAGCCAGATAGATTTGCATGGAAGAGGACTGTAAAACTTGCTGAAAAGATTGATGTTATTCAAAATATCATACAAGACAACTGAGTATATCAGGAAATGGTAGGATCCAAGTTCTTCAACCAAACCTTGAGCTTCTGCGTTTGCCACAACATCAGTACATTTCTCTCTTATTTCCAACATAGCCTGCCTGATTTCAGCAGCTTGAAATCTTAGGCTATGTCTACACTGGCAAGTTAGGTCGACTTAAGGAACTTAAGTCCCGGTTAATGGAAAGCACTTTGTTAAGTCGACCTAATAAGGTCAACTTTTGGTCGACTCAAAGTCAACCTTATTAAGTCGACTTAACAAAGTCGACCTAACTTTTTATACTGTAGACATACTGTTTCTATACTTTTAACTCTGCTTTCCCCACCTTGTTTCACTCCAGGATTTGAACATCCCATTATCATAATGGCATGAAATATTCCATCGCAATGTGGCAGCAGCAAAAAAATTATAGAGTTTCTGAATGTATCCAAAGAAACTGACAGCATCACCTGATGATTTTGCAGTATCTGCAATAACTAAATTCATTATATGTGAACCACAAGGAAGGTAAACAGATCAAGTATTTTTTGTAGCAGCCAAGCTTGAACACCTGGCCTTATGCCTTTAATGTTTGCACTGTTGTCTTAGGACTGACCTCTGCAGTTATCAAATGGAATACTGAGCTCTTCAGGCTTTTCTAAAGTTGCATTAGATAAATTGAAACCAATTCATTCATACACTATCAGGAACCCCAAGAAATGTTCTTTAATTTCTAGCTTTTCATCAGTAACAACTATTCTGATAATCACAGACTTCTGATGGCTAATATCAGGGATGCAGTCTGAGATGATACAATTGTATTTTAACTCTCGCTTGTATGACTATTTATTAAAGCAATTTGCTACTGACTGCTTCAATCAGTTGATTCTGAATGTCTTTCACTAAATGGCAAGCATGGGATTTTATCCCTTTTAACACATTCTACATGCTGGTCCATTCCTGGATCAAATTTAGCAAGCAATTCATCTTCTTTCAAGACGTTTACATTGTTTGACATATGTAAGTTCTCTGAAGAACCATGGAAAGCAAGGTTTCTTTCTGCAATTGACACTACAATGGAAATCACATGCCAGTCTTTTCTTTCAGCTTCACTGAGACACATTTCTATTTGATCAATCATTTTTCCTTTCTTTAAAAAAAATGTCATGCTTTTTCCAACACTGCATGTGCTTTACATGTTCAGGACTATTTTCATGAACCCTCAGAATTGCACTCATGTTGACCCAATCATAGATTCCCTTCACTCATCAATTTCTATTGTTTAGAGGGAAAAAAATTTGCAGCAGAAGCAATAAGTTGAATTTTTGGTGGGAGGGAGAAGTACAAAAGTCAGTTTCTCTGGATTCTTTCCCCATTCACTAAGTTGTGATATCTTAAATTATCAGTAAATCGACATCCACCTTTTCCCTGAGGGAACACAAAACCAACTGACTTGAAGAGGTCCTTTGTAAAGAAATTCTGACTTTAGTGCATCTGATAGGATTAGAGATCAGTCACTAGGATCCAGCAGTACAACAGTTATTGGTGCATCATCAACAGTCATCATCCTCAAGTTGGTGGTTGCAAACGGAAGATTGTCCTTCATCCACTTCAACATCCAATTAAACTTCAGGAACCGAACAAACAACTGGTGCAGTATGATCTCTCGCATATGTATCAGTATTGTTCACTATGCCTGGAGTATTAGTATCTCCTACTACTGCACTGTCAGTATCAGTGTGGTGCACTGGTTCTTCTTTAGCAAAAAGTCCTTTTTTGAATAAAACTTGAGCATTGTACCTGTATTTTTTTTTAAATCCCAATTTTATTACACATATACATTTAGATATTTTACAAATATATGGTTTACATTTTGACATCTATATTTATCATGTGTATTTACCAGATGCATCAGGTGGTAGGAATTCAAACTAGTTTACATTAATATAGTTATGTAATATATTAATATTATATGTATTAATAGATTCACATAAGTTTGAATGTCCATATTAGATTATATTAAATAGCATTATGTATTAATGTTGTTTTAATGCATTCGGTGGTTTTATTCAGCTTACTTGGGTGCCCCTGAAAGCTATGTTTTATATATTTTTTAATGAAAACAAATTTATTACAATGAGTTTTCATAGTATGATTTAACCTTACTCTTGTTCCTATTTAGTGTTTTGTGTGTATTTCTCAGGCACCCTAATAGCCTCTTAGTTCCAGTATTACTTGAAAGAGGAAGCAGTGGCTGAATTTAACCCTTCAGGTACAGGACACTTTGCTTCATTTTATTCTATTTACTCAGTTGTTTCTTCAAACAGCCAAACAATTTCAATCTGTTATATGGCATGGGGTTTTGTAATCCCTAAACTACAATTCCCAGAACTCAGAACTTCAGTGCCAAGGAGCAAGGCTTTTTTTCGTTCTAGAACTTCAATGTTTAAGGATGTCTCCCTTGCTCAGACGCCAGATTCCTAGAATAAACTATGGCACCCAAAGTATAGTGGTGCATTCGCTTGAAAAAAATTACTTATTTGGTAAAAATGTTAATAAAATCATTTTATTTTATCCATTTAACATGTTGCATTTATTGCATTTAGTAGTAAAGCAATAAATGAAATGCTATGTTGTAGCTAAAATAGAGATTACAGTTTACATCTGATGTCTGCCCAGATTTGGAACATGCTCAAAAGGAACTCGCTTAGACTTACTTCAAATGAAAGTATACTAATTTAACTTATTTCACAATAATACATTTTTAACATTTTAATTAACAATTAGTGTCAGTTTAATATCAAAGCTAATGCAATAGGGACAGCAGAGTTAAACAGATAGGTCTATTAATTCATATTCTATGTTTTGATCTTGTTGATAAAAATAAAAATGTACATAATCATACAACAAATGTCAAATATGTACCATGCGTATATATGCATTGCAATTTATTTAAAAGCTCACATTTGAAATTTGGATTTAGGTTACTTTACAAAGGCAACTGGGGTCTTGTAAAAAATTTTTAAAATCTGACAACTACAATGTATCCATACTATTACTAATGATAAAATAAACAAAGAAATAAAACAAGACCTTTTAGGATGAATTCCATCTCCATTTTGTCTTCTTTGGTGGGCAGAAGACCATGGTGTATAGTTGTAGGAGGTGAGCAACATCCAAGTGCTGCAAGCTGGCAAGCCTGGGGTTCTGGAACAGGGATAAGTGTGGATAAGCCTGGGCTGGAGTCCTTGGCCAGCTGGGTGGGAAGTAGGTGATGCCATCTGAAGCTGCCAGCCTGTCAGGGAGGCACATGCAGCAAGACTCAACCTCTGTAGCCAGCAGGCCAGCTCCTAAGATACCCCTTCCTGTGGGGATGGTGGTCAAGAAGTATATGACTGGGAAAGCCCCTGATCAGAAACTCCTCCCTGGGTAGCCTGATCTGGGCCGCTAGAAAGCTGCAGTTGCCGGCCAGGCAGCCAGCTCTAAAGTCAGTGCTGTTGTGACCAAAAGCCGCACAGAAGTAAAGGTGACAATACTTACTCCTGGCTGCTGCTGACAGCAACTCTACCTTCAGAGCTGGATGCCCAGCCAGCAGCCACCTGTCTCTGGCCACCATGCTCAAGAGACAAGAAGAGGGACAATCCTGGGATGCAAGGCCACAAAAGGGAGCTCAGTGCGATGGGGGGGATGAGCCAATTGAACCTGAAGCAGCAGCAGAAACCCGGGGAATGGGTGGTGAGCATGGGGAAGCAGCAGAGATGAGGCACCAAAATACAAGTTCATCCTGGATGCCACTTTTTCCCAGGCCAGCCCTGGCTTCTGTGAACACATCCCAGAATTATATTAGCCATTTTTTGAAACTGCAACACACCGTCAATTTCTATTTGTTGCAATAAACTATAACCACCAGATACTTTTGGCCAGTTATTCCCCATTTTGTAGGTGTGCATTTGATTTTTCCTGCCTAAGAATAGTACTTGGGCAATTGTTGAATTTCATCGTGCTGATTTCTGATCAATTCTCCAATTTACCAAAGTCATTTTGAATTCTAAAGCTGTCCTCCAAAGGATTGCATGCCCTCCCAGCTTGATGTCATCCAAAACTTTTATAAGTACACTCTGTCTTCTCTTATCCAAATCATTAATGAAAATATTGACTAGCATTGGACCAAGATCCCTTCAGGATCCCACTTGGCCTATCATCAAGTTTGACATTGAAGCATATTACCATATAATTTCTTCACATTAGGATACTTTAATATTGTACTTTTAATAATGTCTCTTTGAGAATATGCCAACTCTTCTGAGCAACATTTTCTGTTAGATTTTTTTGAGGTTGTTGTTTTTAAGTTCATTGTCATTATTCTGCAGTGTTCACTTCTTCCTTTCCTTATGCCCATACAGTCTCTCATTTTATGATCACTTTCACCCAAGTTGACTTCCACCTTCAGATTCACAACCAAGTCCTCCTTGTTAGTCAGAATCAAGTCTAAAATAGCTGTCCCTTGGATACTTCCTAGTACATATTTTGAAATAAAAAGAGGTCCTCAATGCATCAAGAACTTATTAGATATTTTGCCATATTACTTTTCCAGTAGATATCTGTCCCTGGATATGTGTCCATGATAATTTGTCTCTGGTCCCACTATTTCTCTTAGCAATAAAATTTAGGGCTTTGTGAACACAAATGTGAAAGACACAAAGCTAGAGATTAATCTTTCCGAGGTGATGGGAGCAAATAGCAGTCCCTTAATCACATGCAAAAATAATTGGCTATGTCTACACTTGTTCAAATAACTTTTAAGTCGACTTAGCATGTCCACACTATAAATTTAGGTCAACTTAAAGTCGGCCTTGCCAAATCAACTTAGAGCATCCACACTGGACTCCTAAGTCGACTTGTAGGGGCTAGGTGGACCTGGGAGTGGTGCATGGTGGGAAGGGGGGCACCCGAGAGGTGCCCCCCTTCCCTGGGCACCCTTTTAAAAGTGCCAGGGAGCTCAGCATCTTCCCCATTGTACCAAAGTACATGGGGGCTGAGGAGGACAAGGACAGGGGCAGGGTATAGGAGTGGCATGGGCAGCGCTGTGTCCTGCCCTGTGAGTGGGCATGCCAGGCTCTGGCTGTGCCAGGCACCCTGGGAGGGAGGTCAGCAGGAGAGGCCTGGGGTTCCTTAAAGTCAACTTAGGGCTTAAATCAACTTAATAAAGTCAACTTAGCCAGTAAGTCGACTTAAAACTAGGTTTTATTAAGTCGACTTAAAATTTCCTTAAGTCGACTTAAGCAGCAGCTTAAGTCGACTTAAGAAAACTGTAGTGTAGATGCAGAGTAAATTAAGTCGATTTAAGCAGGCTTAAGTAGATTTAATTTACAAGTGTAGATGCATCCATTGACCGAGACTTCTGCCCTGATAATAGTATCTGGTCCGCAGTGTATACATAGGACGTAAAGTACACTCATTTTATATTTGTCAGAAAACATGCACACTAGATTTATCTGAACTATATACTCAGATCCTCGTTCATCCTAACTTTTGTTTTTTTTCAGTTTCACATATTACTGCACATGACTTTTATGTCTCAGTCCTCCAATGTGTTGCACACGCCTAGCTTTGTGTTTAATGATTTAATCATTTTAATTTTCAGAGTGATAAAAATGGAATATGACTATCAAGTACAGAAGGCACCAAATAATGCAAGAGTCCCTTTCTTGCTCCTGCTGCTTCAACTACTGTACACAATAGTTTTGAGAAGATGTAGCTCATCAGTCTGTTGCTTTACAAAACAGACTAAAATTACTGCTACTACAAGCTAGTCTTCTAAGACTTCCTTTTCCTGTTGGATCTCTAGGATGAATGTGTCTCCAGAACCCAAATTTCTTTTTCACCTCAGCTACATCTTTCACTTCTTTTTATGTAGGCTGATTCTGTCTCTAAATTTCTCTCGGTGACCTCTAGAGGGAAGTAACTAATGCTGCCAAACAAAGTAGAAGATCAGAAGGTATTTCTGCTCTGCTTTGATTAGATCTGCTGTCATTATCTGCTTTCAAAATCCAAACTTGACACTTTCTTTGTGACCAGTGACCATAGCTTTTTTAATCTATCATGGTTCTATTCCTGAAATATGATTAGTTCCAGTGACTTTGTCAAAAGGTACTACAAATGATCCTCTCACAATAAACCCTAGGGATTAGAAAGGATGGAACTATAATTCAGTTGGCTTTCCTTTATAACATTTAAACACAAGTAGCTAAACCTTTTGTACTATATAATAAAATACAAATGGAAGCAATCATCAGAATTATTTTGATATTTCTGAGGTCCGGATTGCAAATTATTTGGAACAAGCACTGTTTTTTTACTCAGAGTTTGTTCAGCAGTAGGTCTTAATCTTGATTGCAGATGTTGGTGTAATACAAATAAATAATAAATTAATACAAAAAATTAACCATTCTGGCTACTAGGTTTCAAAAATGACTTTCAAAAAGTTTAATAATCTACATTAAGAAAGTTACACAACACAGCAAAATTTGCAAATTTGATTCCCAAAATGAATGTTCACAAATTAAATAGTTTTGCTGGAAGAGAAAGAGGGTCAGATAATTTTACTGTTAAGATCTACGTGTGCATTATTGTTCACTTTTCCAGCATAACTGAGGGTAAATTAAGGAAATTCAGAAAAGAGAAATAAACCAATACAGTATTATGAATCTTATATGTAGATTCCAGGGGACTGGGATTTGAGTATACATGGAATAACACCACCTTTTAATACACTAGAATAAAAAAGAATAATTGATACAAGTTAAAAATTACTTAGACAAGTTAGATGTCTTCAAGTCACTAGGGCCTGATAATATGCACCCTAGAATACTCAAGGAGCTGACTCGGAGATATCTGAGCCATTGGCTATTATCCTTAAAAATCATGGAAGACTGGAGCGGTCCCAGAGGACTGGAAAAGAGCAAATATAGTGCCCATCTATAAAAAGGGAAATAAAGACAACCCAGGGAATTATAGACCAGTCAGTTTAACCTCTGTACCAGGAAAAATAATGGACCAAATAATTAAGGAATCAATTAGCAAGCATCTAGAAGAGAATAAGGTGTTAAGTGATAGTCAGCATGGATTTGTCAAGAACAAATCATGTCAAACCAACTTCATAGCTTTCCACGATGGGGTAACATGCTTTGTGGATAGAGGGGAAGTGGTAGATGTGGTATATCTAGACTTTAGAAATGCTTTTGATACGGTCTCCCATCACCTTCTCATTAACAAACTAGGGAAGTATAACCTGGATGGAGCTATTATAAGATCCGTACAAAATTGGTTGGATAACCACTCCCAGAGAGGAATCATCAATGGTTCACAGTCATGCTGGAAGGGCATAGCGAGCGGGATACCGCAGGGGTCGGTTCTGGGTCAGATTCTGTTAAATATTTTCATCAGTGATTTAGATGATGGCATAGAGAGTACACTCACAAAGTTTTCCAATGATACCATGCTGGGAGGGATTACAAGTGCCTGGGATGATAGGATCACAATTCAAAATGATTGGACAAACTGGTGAAATGGTCCGAAGTAAATAGAATGAAATTCAATAAAGATGAGTGCAAAGTACTCGAATGGCACTTGCTTAGTTTGAACTAAATTTTTCTAGTTCAAATTAAGTTAATTTGAGCTAACTAAAATTAGTTTGAATTAGTTAGTTCGAATTAACTAATTCGAACTAACTTTAGTAAGTGTAGACATAGCCTAACATCCTTCTTGGGAGAACAAAAGAAGAGGTATTTACTGTTTGAAGTATTCCATCACTATCAGAGGAGATAAAAGTTCATCCATGGACCAAATTATTCCCCAGTGTAATGTGTTTAAAAACCAATAGAATTACACTCAAAATGAATATGATCTCAAGACTAACCAAACAGGGACTACAGCTGCATCCCATGATGGCACAATTAAAAAAAAAACACTGTCCAAGGTTTTGACCTGAAATCTGTCCACTAATATGTGAATTAATGGCTTGTGGAAATACTAACTCCATAGGCCAGGTTTGCAATCGAAGCCAAAACAAACTCCAAAGTGTCACCCAGATGGTTTGCATAAATATAGAAGAATTCAGACCTCGTAGTTAAGCAGGAAGTCACTAAGCTACCCAGTTTGAAACAGGTTTCTTTGCATATGCAAATGTGTAAGCACAATTTCAAATGCTGGTACTGAAGCTTTGGGGCTGTGTGTATGCTCAAGCAAAATCTGAAAAATCCAATGCAGTAATGAATATATTTCAAAAGAACAAATTCTAAGTGGGCCACTCCTTGTTCCCCATTACCTATTTTATCTCACTTGACAGAAAGCCTTAGGAAATGTGTTCATGAAGTATTGTTTGCAAGTAACATAATTAATATGAACAGTTCAAATGCCTAGTAAGGATGTTCTATTGAGAAATTCAGGACTGTACATCTGCTCTCCTGATCCTGTTCTCATTCAATACTACTAAGTACCCAAGACAAAGCGGTATGTTTTGCACAAAGACTACCTTTCACAAATGTAAACATCCTCTTATCCAGTAAGGAGGTCAGCATTCTATATGTGTGCTTTTGATCCTTTTATCAGTCAATATAAGTAAATGATTCTGCCACACAGAGAAGTAGAAGGTCAACTGCTAGAAAGGAATGTCCCTGAAGAAAGGTGTTGGGGAAAAAAAAGCCATACCCCACAGTCACATCTTCCTATTTATATACAATGCTTTTTTTGGTAAAAGAAATAGTGCCAGTTCTCGGCCAGGGACCTGGGGCCGCCATTGGCCACAGAAGCCAGGGCCACATCGTTGTGAAAAAGGTGCTGGTACTCAGTACCCCTGAGTACCATCACAAAAAAAGGCCTGAATGCATACATTTCATTTTTTTAAAAATCTACAGTGCAAGGAAGCAAGAATTAAATACTTGTTAAATAAAAAAATAAACATGACAGTTAATGATATGCATTCTGAGCTGCCATTTAGGGAAGCCTTCATAATATTCTTATTTTCATATATTATATTCATATAATATTCTTATATTCATATATTTCTATCATATATCATCAAAAAGTGAGAAGAAAAGAACAGAAGATGAGAATGGATGGCTCAGCTGCTTGCACTACGGTGCACTATAGGAATATATTCTATTATATATACTGCTGGTGAGACGAAGGCAGCGGGGAGACACAGGGAGTTAGCCAGCTGAGTTCACAAGCAGAGGAAAACCAGGAGGTAGATTTTCCTTCAGCTTGGAAGTATCCCACAAGGAAGAACCCCTAACGGGTGGAAAACAGCATGTGTCCAACATCACTGCTAGTTCTTCCTCTGCCTGCACCTGTCAGACAGATATCCTGACCCTGGGGGCTTCTATCCAGGTCCTGGTTTTGATTTGTTGGGAATGTGGCTTAGATGTCCCTGCTGAAGAAAGCCAGAGGAAGGAATCATCTAGTGTTGGAGGTGTCTCTTGGTAAGACCCTCAGGAAACAGGTAAGAGAGCTGCAAGAGATACAAGTTTGTCTGCATAGCATCCAAGAGTACAAGGATTTCACTGACAGGATGCAGATGGAGACATCCAGGATGGAGAAAGATAGCTGACTACAGTGGCTGCAGAGCAGAAAAGAGAACAGGGTGGTCCATGGGAAGAAGACTGGTTGCTGTCCACATTAGGAAACAGACAGTGTTTCACCCCTCATTCAGGTTTCTGATCCATCTAAGTCAAGAAATGGGACGCAATACTTAATAGGAGGAGAGAAGCAAACCTCCACCATCCATCCACCATCTAACGTCATAGGAGGTGTGCTGCCTGCCTGGAACTGCATCCAGGACTGCAAAGATAGGACCACTATCTCATGCTGCAAATCCAAGTGGACAGTAATGATATTGACAGGTATGACCTAGGTATCAACATCAGTGACTACAGAGTCTGGGAGTGAGGGTGAAGGAGAAAAGGATTCAAGCTGTTCTCATCTATCCTGTTAGTAGAGGGTAATGGTTCAGTCAGGGACAGTTACATCTTGAAGATGAATGCATGACTGTGTAGCTACTGTCAACAAGAGGAAATTGGCTTGACTGACCATGTGATGATGTTCCATGTTTCCATGTGGAAAAGAGATGCATCCACCTAACCCAAGAAAGGGAAGAGCATCTTGGGATACCATTTTGCTAACATAATGAAGAGGGGTTTAAACTAGCTTGAAAGGGGCCAAGTGAAAAAAGCACATAGGTAAATATTGTCCCCGTTTTTTAAGTAAACTGTACTTGTAACCCACTCCATGATCCACTTCATGAGTGTCTAATCAGGTCTCAGGACTCCTGCCATCACCTGTGTCTGAGTAAGGTCCCTTGTACCACTTCCTTCTGACCCAGGATTTTGAGGCTGCACAGCCCCCTGCCTTTCGGTGTGATATCACCAACAAGCCAGTCTGCCTGATGACCAGTGTCTGACATTGCTTTCTCTCCAAGGGCTTTGACAGATGTGACTTACCATTAATCAAGACTGCCTTTTCTAGGGAGGGTCATTTATTCTTAAGGTTAAAGCACTACAAACCAAATCAAACATAATAAAAACAAAATTAAAACAATAAACAAAGTTAAACACACACTACACATACATAGAATCAGCTATCAGTCTAACGGGGTCCTAGTGGGTCAAAATCCTTCCAATCCCTCAGCAGGATTGGAAACCTTGACAAAAATAATCTCTGTATGCTGATCAGAAAGAACACCTTCTCTGTTTAAACTCAGTCTTCTTATACCAAGAGCCTTTTCTTTGTTTGAATCTGTGGAAAACCTAGTTTGAGCCAATATATGCAAGCCTCCCCAAGGGATGGTACCTCTGCCACATCATACAGTCTCAATGATTTACGTTAATCACTGCCCACTCTTTTTAGTTCCTAGAGGAGCTCTGAAAACCTTTCTCCAAGTAAAACACAATCATACATAAACCATTCATAAATTGCATACAGTGGTCCCTAAAGTTACTGCTTGAGATTGCAGTATATGTCACAAGTATAAAGAGGTGTCCTGGACAGAGAGCTGGAAGTAGTGGCGGAAATGGAAAATTACAGTAGAGTCATAGGAACAACACCAGGAAGAGCAGTGGGGCAAATTTGCTCAACATCTTAAATATCTACACACAAGGCAAGAATTGTGGGAAAGAAACAGGAAGAAATGTAAATTTTAGCTCCCCAAGAGTTTATGACTTAACTGGTATGGTAGAAATTGGATGGGGCAAATATTATGACTGGAATATTGGCAAAGAGGGATATAGCTTGATAAGAAAAGACAGGAAAGGAATAAGGAAAGAGTGGTGCATTGTACAATAAGAACGGATACCGTTGTTTTGAGGTCCAGAAGGAGGTGAAACAAAGCAGTTGAAAGCCTCTGAATGAAAATAAAAAGGGCTAGTATAGCCCACCAAATCAAGAGAGTGAGAGGAGGGGGATAAGGCATTTCTAAAACAAATAACAGAACTATCCAAAACAGAAGGCCTGTTGGTAATGGGAGACTGTAAAAGCCAGATATCTACTAGAGAAGTAATACTGGAAATGTTGTGTTTTGCGACAAGTTCTTGAACTGTGTTGGGGACAGCTTCTTGTTTCAAAAGGTAGACGAAGTGACCAGGACTGACTCAAACAAACAGGAGGTATTGGTTGTGAATCTGAATATGGAAAGCAACTTGGGCAATAATAATCATGAAATGATCAGCTTAATGATTTTAAGAAAAGGAAGAAGTAGAACGACAGAATAAGAAGAATGGTCCAGTGGTTCCCAACCTATTCAGCAACATGACACACTTCAATGAGACAATCAATTCCATGCACACCCATTTTTTTCAGCTGAAATGATTGCTCATAAATATCACATTTACTTATATTTTCTATGGTTATGGTTTTACTAGAGAGATTTGTAACATAATGCATACAATAAGCTAAAGAAGGATCAAATGCATTAATGTTTCAAATTCACTGGAAAAAATACATGTCATCTCAGTTTTGCCCTTTGGCCATCTGCCAAACAGAATCTTCGTATTTTAGAATTGAAAGATCAATACCTCACTTTTAATTTGATGATTAATTTTCACAAATTTTATGAGTTGTAATTTTGGTTGGATAGAACATTGTTTAAGATGAAGCAATGTTTGTTTTATATTGATTTTCATTACCTTTGTAGAAAATGTAATGGCATACTTGGACAGTTCTCATGTACATCATGGCACTCTGGTTGAAAACCATTACTAGTCTGCTTTTATATGAAGTCCAAACTCAGAGATCTAGTAGGTGAAGTTCCAATGGAACAAAATCTAAGGGGGAAAAGACTCTAGAAAACAAACCTAAACAGATTCAGAGAGTATGTTTTCGTGATTTTTAGTTTGGAAGCTCTGAACGAGGATCTTGAGGTCCAGACTTTATGAGGTATTTATTGTAATTTCTCATGTCCTGAAACCTTATTAAAAGAGGACCTGCTGTTTTGTTTGTGAGTGTTGGCTTTTCTTTGCCCAGGGTTGCTAAAACAAACTTATTGCACTACCGTTAGGGTAAAAGTAAATGGAGAACACCTATACTGTCACATGGGAATGGCTAATGCCTTTACAGTGGTCATCACGGCAAAATCACAGTTCAATAAAGTATTCAGTTCAATAAAGTATTAAAGGGGCAAGTTTTCCCTTGCTATTTTCTGAATTCTAGGCAGCTTAGGGTATTTTTTATTTTGATCTATTTTGGGAGTTGTTATTGTGTTTTTCTTCTTTGTGGGGGAGGGGCGTAGATGTAGGGTAACTTGGAGGAGGAAGGGAAAACTGCGTCTATTCCAAGACAAAACAGTTTCAGTTTAGAAGAACATCCTCTGCTTCTGATGAACCCACATTGCTGGGCGAAACCTAAGGGGAAACAGCCATGCCTGTAAGAGATGAAAATTCCATATTCTGAAATATGACATTGTGTCACTGGAACAGAATGGTGGGCTCAGTGAACTATACTGCTGTCTCATTCTCAATAGTATTTGTACTTACTGTACTCAAACTCAGTTTAGATCTCTCCCTAACAATTCCACATACTTGAAGATTTTTTTTTTAATTGGGTGCTATATCAGTTTCTTTTTTACCTTCTGTACTATTGATTTTATTTTTCTGGCAATCTTCAACTAGTATATTTTGCATCTTTGAAGTTACCACAATGAGATTCAGAGTTGAACAAGAAGTTATTGAAGCAAGAATCCAACACAAACTACAGCAAAGATTTCTCAGAATCAACATCACTCACTTGATTAGATATAGAGCTTATATATTTTCCTCTAATGTTGGATGCTTTGCTCTGGTACTTGACTGCTGAGTTACACTGTCAAACCCTAGCAGCTGGTATCATAACAGCAATACAAGCATCTGAGCTTATCTTCTGAACTGATTTCTCAAAGAAATAAACAAATTTGGATCACACACTCTGTCAAACTCCATTGTACTGAAGTTGGCACCTGAATTTTTGTCTTCTCAGAAAAATAATGGCTCACAGTCTGTTTGCATTCCACCAGGTTTTCCGGGACATAATACTGTAAATGGTGTTCTCTCTTGAAATTGAATCATGGGTCATAGTAAGGCCTCTTTCTATTTTGTGATTGGTGTAAGTTGGAAAAGGCAGAGAGGAAAATTTGAAATGACAGATCAGGTTCCCACTGATCACAAGTAGTTTTTGTAGAGGCTCAATATAATGAAAGACTGTTGATGCAGAGCTGCAACATGTAAACAAAGCACATTGGAGGGTACACATTACATTGACTGAAAGCTTTCCCTGTCTTCAAAGCTTTATTCTGAAGAAATACATGGTTGCTGCACTTGGCAATCTGCCATTTCTCAAGTATGCTTTAAAGAATGTTTAGTTGATAGTCATTTCTAGAGAAAAGTTACGCACACCTTAATTCTTTTTATGACTCAGACAGTCCCATATAGGCTATGTCTACACTTCTTCAAATAAGTTGACTTTGTTAAGTCGACTTAACAAAGTCGACTTTAAGTTGACCTTGTTAAGTCGACTTAGCATGTCTACTCTGTAAATTTAGGTCGACTTAAAGTCGACCTTGCAAAATCAACTTAGAGCATCCATATTGGATGCCTAAGACGACTTGCAGGGGCTAGGTGGACCTGGGAGTGGTGCATGGTGGGAAGGGGGGAACCCGACTTTAAAAGTGCCAGGGAGCTCAGCATCTTCCCCATTGTACTAGGGTACATGGGGGCTGAGCAGGACAGGGCCAGGGGCAGGGTACAGGAGTGGAGTGGGCAGGGCTGTGTCCTGCCCTGTGGGTGGGCATGCCAGGCTCTGGCTGTGCCAGGCACCCTGGGAGGGAGGTCAGTGGGGGAGCCTTGGGGACCCTTTAAGTCGACTTAGGGCTAATCCACATCTACACTGGCTTAAGTCGACTTAGTAAAGTCAACTTAACCAGTAAGTCAACTTAAAACCAGGTCTTATTAAGTCGACTTAAAATTTCCTTAAATTGACTTAAGCTGCTGCTTAAGTCGACTTAAGGAAACTGTAGTGTAGACACAGAGTAAATTAAGTCGATTTAAGCCTGCTTAAGTCAACTTAATTTACTAGTGTAGATGCACCCATAAAGAGGGTTGAACATCTTGACAGATTACCTTGCCTATCCATTTTCTGCATACAGAGGTGGTAAATACTGCGATCATGAGAGTTTGATAAAAAAAAAAAAGTCATAAGTAGCTCTTTAAGGAAAGAGTGTTATAACATGTCATTAAAATGGTTTAAAACTAAGATGGATATCATTCAATAGAATGAGCTGTGTCTCACTGCATCCACACTACAGGATTGGATAAATCCTCCCAGTGAAATCACTGGGAAAGACAGGAAAAGCTAAAGCCTAATAGTCTCTTTAACCACAGAATGACTGGTTTAAGAATAGCCTTACTTCTCCCCCTAGTCCCATATGTTTTATTTTATAATTTTGAGAATTCTCCTGGTTGTGTCAAAACTAGAGCCTGTATTTCTGTGTTAAATAAAGCCTTACAGGCAGCAGATGACACTCAGATTTCATCAGAGTAAAAACAGAAGGTTTTGACATAGATTTCTAAACAACTGGAGAGTGATCAAACTCTGAATATGAGAGTAATTGTCCAAAAGGGGTGAATGCACTTAAGATTAAAATAATGCTTTTTACCTGCAGCTCTTGGACTGGTACTCTTGACACGTGGGGGTGGATTTTCATTCCCCCCTAACATTGAGGAAATGGCATACACAGCATAATGTATTCAACAAAAGTGATCCCTTTATATATGTCTTCTTGATTAAGGCATGGAGAGGTTTGTACTTAACATAAAATTATTTTTAATTAAATGTCACATAAAACTCTACGACAACAGCAACCAGTACCTGGTATTGTTTGTTGCCCAGAATTTCACCCTCCAGAACAAAGGATGATCTTTAGTTACTGCAGGCACACCCACATCCTTACAAACCAGTGAAAGCTACTCCACACAGCCAGTCCTGGTTTTACCAGGAACCAGTGAAAGAAACCCCCATTGGAATCGAAATAGCTTCTTCCATTCCTGCGAGTGGGAATTTCTCCCCACCCCGAACTGCATAAAGCCTGTGAGGTGGAGGAAAGGCTCTCTGAACCCTCTCAATCCGTTGGCCCCAACGCATGCACAACCACTCATGTAATGGCCAAGCAGATTTCTAATAGGGAAATAATCTTTCCACAGCATTTTAAACCCATCTATGCAATTCTATAGCAGAATTATAGAATTATTTTTCAGCGTAATTTCTATAGAACCCTATTGGGCTTCAGCCCTTTTAAATTCTGTGGGACTTTTCTATAAAGGATTGACACTGACTTGAAGCTGGATGTGTTCCCTTCTTTATGTGAGACTCTAGTTAAGTTCTAAATTTAACAGCATGCAGTTGCCTAGTCTCAGCAGGAAGCCTAAATGGAGGGACGTACACCTCTGCACCTCAACGACATGATGCCTCTGCCCTATTGTAGAAGCAAATGCTACAGATTATCGAGTAAGACAGGTATTATAGACCACACAAGGTAACAGAACAAGTCAAATCTATCTGTTTGCTTTCAGTTCCCTGTGAATATGAAGCAAAGAGGTAAAATTGCTACTGAATTTGCAAAACTGCATTAATCACACTTCCTTTCTCTGTAAAGTTTTATGCAGATCTCTTACTAGTTACCAGGTCACATTCTAAGCACCACTTCCTGTACTCTAAGAAGTAATTTTCCTCACAGTGAGATCAGTTAGACTGTATCTCCCAAAGGAAGAGATGAGAGCTCTGTCATTTAAATCATTTCCAGCTAGATGTGAGAGAGCAGTCAAAATCAAGTATACATTAGAGAACAGCCTGCCATTTGGCAGGAGGCAGACAAAATGACCTAGGAGTCCTTTTACATTTCTAATTTCTGTGGCTCTATGAAAGTGGAAGCTGTCCTTCTTCAGTCTAGACATATTTCTGTTCTTCTGATCTGCCATCCAGGAGTCCCTACCTGCTGTACATATTATTTACATCCTGCTTTCCAAGGGACTTCAGCATTGCAGCATTGAGCACAGCACAGCATTTAGGTGCCTAAGGCTGCATCTACACTGGTAAATTAAATCGATTTAAGCTTGCTTAAGTCTATTTAATTTACCCTGTGTCTACACTACAGTTTTCTTAAGTCGACTTAAGCAGCTTGCTTAAGTCGACTGAAGGAAAATAAAGTCGACATAATGAAAATTAAGTCGACTTTATTAAACCTCCTTTCCACTAGACCTAAGGCTTAAGTCGACTCCCTAGAGTCAACTTAAGCCAGTGTATCCATGGGGTAGCCCTAAGTCGACTTAGGGCTACCCCAGGGCTACACCAATGCCCTCCCTGCCGGGGGTGGGCACAGGGGGAGCCTGGAATGCCCCCCCACAGGGCAGGGCAGAGCCCTGCCCACCCTGCTCCTAAGCCCTGCCAGGGTCCCTGTCCCCCTTTGTCCCATTGTACCTAGGTACAATGAGACAAAGGCTGAGCCCTCGTGGACCTACCCTAGGTCCCCCTAGCCCCACAAAGTCGACCTAGAGCATCAGGTCGACTTTGTAAGTTCTCCTTTAAGTCAACTTTAATTTTCAGTGTGGACACACTAAGTCGATTTAACTAAGTCAACTTAAAGTCAACTTAGTTAAGTCGACTTAGTTAAAGTCGACTTAAATACACAAGTGTAGACATAGCCTAAGATATCACAGAGTCATAGTCCTACCCACTAGCTACAGATTCACACTCTTTCTCTCCATCCCAAATGACTTTTCCACTGTGGATTAATTCTTAACTAGTCCTTGGGCCAGAGAGAGAGAGAGAGAGAAATTATAGTCCACCAGTTAGTCATCCTTCTGAGATTCAGGAGACCCCTCTTCAACTCCTGTCTCCCTTTTTGGCAAAGAAGGAGAAATTCAACCAGGGTTTCCCACATCCCAAGTGCTGTAACAACTCAGCGAAAAACCTATACTTTGGTTGCAAGTTCCACCTCCACTGGTCAGATTTTAAATAATATCCAATCCAGTAAGCAGGGCTGGCCCATAAGTTAGGCGCTTGAAAGCCTACCTTTACTAATTTGTGAATTGCTCTTTGGTTTAGCTGGGGAGAATTGATGACCAGAGATACCTAGATGGAGGCAGCAGTGCTCAGAGAGTGAAACACAGGTGCCTAGAGAAATTTTGAAAACATAGGCACTGATTGAGTTTAGGTACTACAGGGTCCAGCAGGAGTTTTGTGAATCACAGTGAAGTCAAAACAAGGATTTAGGTGCCTAAGTCCTACATTTATATGGAAGCTTTGTGTAACTGGTCTTAATGCTTCTTTGTCAAAACTACTTGATTCATTACAGATACTTCTCTTGCCATTTTTGGGAAATGTCAGCATTTAGACCCTGACTTTCTGAAGAAGTTCCAATTTCTCCTAAGCAAGGTTCAAGAAAGTCTTCGTTTCTTCATTTCTTGAGGCTAACCCACTATCAAATACTGAATAATTTGTTCAATTTCTGTTCACTTGTTTGTTGATTTAAAAATCAAATTAAAATGGGCATATTCATTTGTTTTTCACTTTAGTTATGGGGAAGGTAATTGCATGCTTGAGCCTCCTCCAGGCTTTGGTGGCATATAGCTTGATCCTTACTTCCTGTAGCAGGTCATTTTGGTGTGAGAGCTGACCCAACACCGTATTTTTAGAATTTGGTTTTAAAGCACAACCGACAGCCAAATACGAGTACAGGGAATACTGAATGGAGCCACAGAAGAGGGGAGTTAATAGAGGTCCCACTTCACAGTGGTTCTCACTTGCAAGAGGAAAGCATGTCCTATTAAGGGAAGGGGCTCTATGAGAGAGAAAGGGGTGGTGAAGCATTATGGGGGGCTGAGTCTAACAGGTAGATAAAATTAGAATAATTATCCAAACATGCAATCTAACTAATTAAAATGATCCAGCAAGGAAATACTTGACAGTATGATCATGGTCAACTGATTACGGTGGCCTACTAAATGTCTCAATTCCTTGCATCCCATTTCAAAGAAAGTTTATAGTAAAAGCCCATGTAATTTCTGTATTTTAGTAGAAAGGGAAATCCAATTCTTGATTTACATAGGGTCATGTGGGAAGCTTATTACAAGCCATATTAAATCAGCTGCAATATCATCTACACAGATACTGTAGCTGCTTTAATAAGGGTTATAATAAAACTTTAGTAAAGCTGTTTGGGGGTATAAAACCTAGAATCACCTCAAAATTAATAGCAAATATATTCTTCATTATTATCCCCAATGTGACTCTTTACGTGCTTTAATCAACTACAGCAATTTGCTTTGTAATAAATCCAGATAACCCCAGAAATGGGAAAAAATCTTGGCTAATAATAAATCACTTTTACTTTGCCATATTTCATGTGGTGTAACTACATCAGAAATCATACAAAATCCAACAATCAAGGCTGTGATTGTCATAAATGTTCACAAAGCCATAGGCAAGAAATTTTAGCTTGTTTGGGACTCAAGTCCTTTTTCTACTTGGTCTCCAGCTGTGCTATGCAAGTGCCTAGTTTTGAAAATAAGCACTTGTGCACAGCAAGACAGCTAGTCCACACAGGATTTAATAAACCAAAATGGCCTAACATTTGTTGAAACTATACACTATGAGTATTTAAAACAATTATTCTTTCCACCCTAGGATTTCATCTACATATTTTGCATTGCTGGAAGTGTTCTTAACAGACAACTGAGTAGTTAATGACTAATTTTCTTTCAATCAGCAGGCAAAGAAATTAGGATTTCTGAACAATCCATCCATCCCACATTAGGCATTATTATTTTTTATGAGAACTGGGAAATAGGTATGTGATCTAACATTACACTGTAATACAAGTACATTTCTTGAAACTTTATCTTATTTCTTCTTCCACAATGTCTTTTGTTTTCGGTTTTGTTTAGAAATGTGTTTATAGGAACATTCATGTTAATGCACAACACCCTCCCCCCAACACACCTATCCAGAATTAGAAGAGGAAAAGTAACTACATACGTTTTCCCATTTATAGAAATCCTTTCTGTTCCTGTGATAGATAGCAAATTTCCCATCAGTCCTTGGAACTGTGGTAGATATGTATATTGCCTTCCAGGACCCAGGCAGACAGCCAAACAAACACATATATCAATAAACATTGGATCTAACCAGGGAACATGCTGGCTGTTTGTTGTGTCTGATTCATTTAAGGATGTTGGGACCAAGATCACCTCATACCTTATACATCTAATCAGTATTTGTCCTCCACAGTCACTTCATCACAGGGCTGAATACCGTGGAAGAAATGCATCCTCTTCCTCAGTCAAAAGAACCCTGTACCTGCATATTCTGCAATAATTACAGATCATTCCACAACAGTCCACCTCCGAGTGACCACAATAATCCACATAAATAGTAACATGTGTGTTTTACTCTTGGATTACTGCAATCTGCTATTTCAGCTACAACTGCAGTCTTCCTGTCCTGCTTCTCATTCAAAGCAGAAATGGATTTTCACCCACCTCAGCTCAGCACACCATGTGAAGCCCATATTGGAAATATCTATAAACCCAACTAATTTAAATTTTTGTTGTGATCATTTTAGTTCTGATAATTCCTGCACCATGGATTTATTTGGTGTAATCTGCCCCCTTCCACCCCCCATTATTTTTTCTGCCTAGGTGGCACATTGTCCTAGTTATTCACAGATGATCCAGGTGCAAGAAGCAGAGGTCTAACGGACCTTCTAGGTCTGGAAGGCAGGGCAGGCATTCCAGGTCTTTCAAGGGAAGCCCAACAAGGCTACTCTTGGGAAGAATTTCTTGGAGGTTACCAGCAGTCTTATGGTGAGTTTTTGTCCTCCACTCTGTGCACAGATGAATGGAGGATTGGAGAAGTGCCTCAACTGGAGGAGGGAGTACCAGGCTGGTTATGGTATGCACCCTCTTCCCCAAAGTCTTCTGCTGCACTTAATTTTTAGCACTTCAGTTCTCAGATCTCCACCTGGGAATTGTTGATCTCCAAGGGCTTTGTCCTAAGTATGAAAAAAAATACTATTAATCTACCTGCATGACCTCAGACTCAGTACTACTAAACTTGATCCTTGGATCCTTTAAATAAATATTTGGACATGCACTGGAGTCTCGGGGAGTATCAGTCAGCATAACTTCTTTCACACTGCTCTCACAAAACAAGGAGTGGATGGGCCTAAAAGTAGTGACTGGATAGCTGAAATGACATGACAGCAAGGGATACACTAAAAACAAAACCAAAAAATTTCAAACAGCATGCAACAAGTGTTACTTTTGATTTTAGTGAATTTAATAAAATCTGACAAATAAATGTGCACAATAATAAGTTGTGTTGATTTTATACCTCCTATGTGTTCCCTTGTATAGTATGTAGTGCATATTTAATATATCAGAAGTGTTCAGACTTTCTTCACCCATAATGATTTTTCTGGAACTAGTAGCTTTGGCTGCCTTTTATTGCAGAGAAAATTGTGCTATCCATGTTTCTCACCCATTCACTCCTCCCTTCCTCACCTAGAGAAATTTCATGGAACATCCTCTTATCAGATTCTCCTGCAGCCTCTACTTTACTTATTTCTTGTAGTCCACTCCCAGTCCACTCCCAGTTCCTGTCCTGGTCAGCAAGAGACAGGCAATTATTCTGGGATCAGTAAGGCAAAAGGCATGCTCATGCATAAGATTAATATCATCTCATAGTGTTGACAAGAATTTCCTTATTGGGAGCCTGCCCCCATTTCCTCTAGTACTCTGCTGATGACAGAGTATGTTCAGACTTGGATATTGTCCATACCCCAGCAATGAGCAAAATGGCAAAGTGGGTCAGCTGAAAAAACTAGTTTTCATAAACTTATTTTATATAGCACTATCCAATTTTCATGATAAGTGTATGTTGTCACTTCAGTAGCATTTTCTTCTGCTGCCTATCTGGCCATGAAAGACTTTTGAAGGCACCTAATGAGATGGGAGCTTATATTTTAAAACCTGAGGCAGGGCTTAGGTGTGTATTATTCTGTATATAAACTAGAGATGCTTCAATTAAATATAAACTCTTAACCCTTGAAATACATAGGTGTGGGTGTGTTATCTTAGACAGTAAAATTGTTCTAGAGGGGTAGCTGTGTTAGTCTATTGCAGAAAAACAAGCAGAGTCCTGTGGCACTTTTAAAGACTAACAAATTTATTTATCTCATGAGCTTTCCACTTCATCAGACGCTTTGAAGATCTGTTCTCAAATAAATTCTGTGGATGCTAGCCACACACAGTCCTGCAGGTTTGCATGCAAACACATGCAGGCTTGTTACCAACCATCTGCTGGAATTAAAAACAAGTTGGAAGAAAGCTGAGGCAAAGACTCTACTTTTAAATAGTCTCTACTATTAAAGATTTTTAAAAACCTCCCAAAACTGAAACCAAATAGTTTAATGCTTATTCAGAATGGTTGCTGCAACTCTTGTTTTATTCAAACTCAGGAAAATAGGGCATTTTTAAAAAGATTAGCTGGTAGTTTTATTGGCTCAGATGGTTTAACATCAACGGACCTCCTGGCTTGAACTTGCCTGTAGGTGCAGAATGTATACATTGCATATTGCTCTTACCCTTTGTCGCCACAAGAAGGGTGAAAGAAGCACAGGACTCTTAGCCAAGCACTGCATGACCAGAGGCAGGAAAGCAATGGCTGAAGCCAATCGTAAAGTTTCTTCTTTTTTCTTCAGTTTTTGAAGACAGTAGCTGGTCTGGCCTGTTCCTCAACCTTGGAACTCCTTTTGGCTATGTCTACACTAGGAAAAGTTAGGTTGACTTTGTTAAATCGACTTAATAAGGTCAACTTTAAGTCAACTTAAAGTTGCCCTTATTAAAGTCAACTTAACAAAGTGGCAACTTTAAGTCGACTTAGTCTACTTTGTTAAGTTGACCTAACTGCCTTTAGGTTGACTTAACAAAGTGGACTTATGCGTTCACACTGGGCTTAGGTCAACCTAAAGAAGGGTTAGGTCTTAAAGTCCTTAAATCATGATTTAAGGAGGTAAATAACTCAGTCATAGGTTGGTGGCCTATTGCTGGAGTGGGTGGATGAGGTCTTGAGGCCTGAATTTTGCAGGAGGTCACACTAGGTGATCGTAGTGGTCCCTTCTGACCTTAAAGTCTATGAGTCTAAGGAGGCTTAAGTCGACCTAATGATTGGTAGTTACTAAGTCGACTTAAGCTTTCATTAAGTCAACTTAATGAAAGCCTAGTGTTGACGCAGCTTAATTTAAGTCGACTTAAGCCTCCTTAAGTCCACTTAAATTGCCAATGTAGACATAGCCTTTCAGAGTCAGCACATCAGAATGGATAACTACCTGTCAAAGACAGACTCTGAATCAATAAACTTGAGTGTGACCAAGTAAAGCCTTTACTTTATTCAGAATACGAGAGCGCTCACGGGGAGAGAGCAAAGACTGTCTCCACCCCTATGATGTCAGGCAGTATCCTTTATAGACCTTAGTTCGTTCTCCAGGAAACAGTTACAGCTTCCCATTGGTTCAACTACGGTCCTTCCTTATTTAGAAAGAGCAAGGCCAAGATAGCAATTTCCCAGACACAGGAAAACAGACAAGCAGTTTAGACTGGACACCACTAGCTTTCAAGGCTATGTAGTTCTCACAGAAACAGCAGCAGTCCTTATCAATGCTCCCTAGCTGCAATCTTTTACAATTTCCCCCCACTTTATGAGACTCACTACTTCAAAATTTTATATTTATAATGTTTTGGATCTTTTGATGTTTTAGGGATCCTTGCTGGGTTGGTTACTCCGGCCGCATGGTTGCCGGTCCTTTTTCTCAACTGGAC
Organism: Pelusios castaneus; assembly: GCA_007922175.1. Classification (NCBI taxonomy): domain Eukaryota; kingdom Metazoa; phylum Chordata; order Testudines; family Pelomedusidae; genus Pelusios; species Pelusios castaneus. The sequence continues at coordinate 1,076,804 of ML685772.1, forward strand.
ACCTCCTTCAGTGGAGGTGTGGTTTTCTTACACTGCAGCGCGTGAACCCAGGTCGCCCTGCCTTCTAATTTGACTGATGTATGGGCCGTAAGAAGAACTTGGAAGGGCCCTTTTCATCGAGGTTCCAGGGCGTTTTTCCTCTGATAACACTTCAGATATACCCAATCTCCAGGTTCTAGGGTATGATACTTCTGATTCAAGGAGACCAGCAATGCCTCCTTCACCTGCAAAGATATTCTGCGGAAACTTTTAGTCAAATCTAAACAATATTGAATAGAAGCACTATTAGATCTTAAGGACTCGGCATACTTCAGCCTGTGAAATGGGAACCCCTGTCTGAATTTAATCCTAGAGGTATTTCGAATCTTGGCACAAATTTTCTTAACAAGCATTTCACTACTACAGCTACATCAGATCTGTGGCAGGGATAGGCCTCTACCCATCCCAAGAACATGCATACAATTATACTAAAACACACTGAAAGTCATTACACTTAGGTCTGCATATTTACAAAAGGGCCCCATGGTGGAGGCTGTGCTGTCCTCTTGCTCTTTACAGGCTTACCCACATTGTAGGCCAAGCAGATAGGGCAAGAGGAACAGAAGGCACTGACTCGGCTGTGCAGGTTTAGAGCAAGCCAATCTTTGGCCAGCAAAGTGGCCATTGCTTCCTTGCCTACGTGTGCTAGGTCATGATAAGTGATTAATACATTAGGCAGGAAGCTTGATGGCACCATATGCCATCCAGGTGCAAGGTGCACCCTACCTTCCTCCTTTGAGCCTTTTCAGATTTAGGGTCCAAATCTTGCATAGTGCCAAGGTCTTTTTCAGAGATCTCGGAAGGAGGAGGCACTTCTTATTGTATTAATAAAACAGCCTGGTCAGCCCTCGGCTAAAGCATTTTTCTTACTTGTTTCATCATTTTCATATGTGTATGCAGCACAATGCATGACAGCTATCTCACCGGGAAGATGGACTGCCTCTAGGAGGTGACCTACATATAGACTGTTCTTAATGGCCTTTCCAGTGGAGGTTAAAAATTTCCTCTCTTTCTACAGCTGCCCAAAATCTTGCATTACCCCAAAGGCATATCTAGAATCAGTATATACATTTACTTTCTTTTCCTTAGCTAGTCTGAAGGCCCTTTCTAAAGCAACTAGTTCAGTGATATGAGCAGATTTCCCATTTTCTATCAGGCCACTTTTCACCACTTTGTGTAGGGTGCAAACGGCATGCCAATTTTCCTTTTTCATTTCATTGACAGGAGCCATCGGTATAGTGCTCTGTGTCTAGGTTGGCCAGGGGCACGTCTTGCAGATCAGCTCAGGGCCTTTCAAACTGTTGAATATCTTCTTCTCAAGAGTGATCTTCACTGTCTCTGACCATAGGCATTAGGTCAACTTAAAGTTGACCGTGGCTAAGTCGACTTAACAGAGCCTCCAATATAGACATACACCTAGGGAATGCAAAGTCCTTCCAGACCTCCTGACTAGGTGGCATCTTCAAAGCTCTTGCCACTTCCCAGTGGCTGGTAGGAGAAACCATGCCTGCCTTTCACACTGGATTCCAGCTCAAGCACCATATAACAAGCAGCCAAAGTCTCTGCACGGTCTGACCCCTTGCTGCTGTTTCTGTGGGCTGCTTCCTACTCTTCTGGCTTCCCCCATCTGGGCTCAGTGGTCTGTTAACACCCTCTGCTCAGGGAGTAACTACAGCCAACTTCCCTGGCTGGTTGCAGCCCCTCTGCTGTTTACCATTCCTAGGCTTTATACTGGCCCCACCTGTTCCTGTCCAACAGAGCTTACTTCCAATTAGTGCCATGTTCCCTGGCTCCTCCTCCAGGTGTACATAGTGGAGTTAATTGGTCTGCCTGGCGACCTAACCCCTTTTCAACTCTTTGTGAGGAAGATACCCCATTGCAACCCCTTACATCTGGTAGATTCTCTCACATTTCAGTTTCAAGAATCATAGATATTGCAATGGACCATGAGAGGTCATTGCCTCCAGTCCCCTGCACTCATAGCAGGACCACGTACCCTCTTAAGCCATCACTGATGGGTGCTTGTCTAACCCTTAAAAACTTTCAGTAATGGAGATTCCACAACCTGCTAAGGCAACTTATTCCAGTAGTTAAACACCCTGACAGTTAAGATTTTTTTCCTAATATCCAACCTAAACCTCCCTTGCCATAATTTAAGCCCATTGCTTCTTGTCTTATCATCAGTGGTTAAGGAGAACAATTTTTTTCTCCTTCTTCCTCACGACAACCCTTTAGGTACTTGAAAAATGTTATCACGTCCCCTCTCAGTTTCCTCTTTTCCAGACTAAACAAACCCAGCTCTTTCAATCTTCCCTCATAAGTTAAGTGTTACAGATGTTTAATCATTCATGTTGCTCTTCTCTAGACTTTCTCCAATTTGTCCACATCTTTCCTGAAATGAGGTGCCCAGAACTGGACACAATATTCCAGTTGTGGCCTAATCAGGGTGGAGTAGAGTGAAAGAATTACTTCTCGTGTGTTACTTACAATACTCCTGTTAATACATCTGAGAATGGTGCTTGCTTTTTTTTGCAACAGTCTTACACTATTGACCCATATTTAGCTTGTGGTCCACTATGACACCCACATCCCTTTCTGCTGTACTCCTTCCTAGGCAGTCATTGCCCATTTTGTACATGTGTAATGGATTGTTCTTTCCTAAGTACTTTGCACTTGTCTTTATTGAATTTCATCCTATTAACCTCAGACCATTTCACCAATTTGACCAAATCATTCTGAATTGTGATCCTCTCCTAATTCAATCCTAATTCTGTGATCCTATCTTAATTATAATTGTGATCTTATCCTAATTCTAAGTCTAAGTCTAATTCTACTATTGTAAAGACCTGAGGCCTGGTCAATTAAAAAAGTTCACCATTTTAACTACCTGTATGCTTCTAAACCGTTTACATTTACAAAAACAAACTAAACTGATATTGTCAGTTTACAGTCCTTTTAAGGTATCTACACAGAAACCTGTGTAGTGTCATACTTCCTGCTTTGGATGACTAAGCATGCCCTTATACTGCACATATCCAGGTTCCATTTTCGGTGATCACAATGGGAACAGGAATTTAATTCATTTCATATCTCTCACCAATTTTCCTTTGTCAGGAAATAGACATCACTGACAGGCCCTCTGTCACACGATCATTAACTGAAATGTCCTCATATACATACATACTTGCAGCCAACACACCTTGCACTGTAATCCAATCACATATCATAAGCTATATGGCATTAGATAGGGTCAGAATTGGATCTGAGACTCTAATCAAGCACATTTGCGATTCAGTCAGTAGCAATTTCCCTTTGTGTCACTACTGAACCAATGCACCATTGTGGAATTAGGAGTGGCAACTGTGCTGCAGGAAGGTCTGCAAATCAGATATGACATACAAACAGGGATGTTTTCTGCAACAGAGGCAATAATCATGTCACACTAACTAAATTGCAACTTGTGTCTTTATATTTTCTTGCCCAGATCTGCTGTGCAATTTCAGATGGATTAAATCAATTTCTGACCTAAAGAGTTAGGAAACGTAGAGGACCCCTGTAAAAAAAAAACCATGATTTGCTTCAAACTCAAAATGTTTCATTGGTGAATAAATTGCTTCCTCTGCATATTTTGTATAACAATTTATAAAACAGTTCAGGATGGCTCAAAATGAAAGCTATAGCAACCACATAAGTAAGTAATAAAGAATCTATTCCATGATAAGTGTACTGCTCTTGAAGGGGCAGCTGAGTTCTCCCATTCTTATTGGGGAATCAGCAACTGGCATAATGATTTATTAGATTGCAGAATAGTCTTGGAAGGAATGTGGTAGGAGCCATATTTTTTGATTGTGCCAAGGACTATAAAATACAATACAGATGTTATGTCTGCATTAGTAACAGAGCAGATTAGATTACTGTAATTATCTCTGGAACTTTGCCACATAACGTGGATAGTTCTCTTGAAACTGCTTTTAGGAGAAGCTACATGAGCACTAGCTCCCAAGTCCCCATCATCAATTCAGTGTTAGCCGTGATTTGGTATTGACATTACTGAGAGCTATAAGTTCTGGAAACAAACTGAAGGATTTTTTTTTGTATGTATAGTACATATGCAGATTAGATACCTAGAGAAAGGAAAGGATGCAGGACAGCTATTCAAACGAAAATGAAATGACTTCAGTATTTCTTTGCTTCACTGCAACATTACATTAACATTTTTTCAGATTTATTTAAATAGTCCATTATTCATCTCCATTCCAAGTCTCTACAATGACTGCTGGTCTTTCATATGTAAAGTAGACAGAGGCTTTTTATAGTAATGACCACACATTATTTATTGGTTTAAAAATGATTGACTTAATTGCATACACAGATTGCCATGCTTTATGAAAGAAGCCCTGCAAGATAAAGATTTTTTTTTTCCAATTAGTTCCAGGTTACAGAGGCTGAAATTGCATGGAAGAGATGTCACTGAAGTCATCTTATTGCATCTCACTGTAAAACAGATTATTTAATTACCCATCTGAAGCCTTTAGCTAAAGAAAATAACACTCATAACTAGGTTTCTACAGCCTAGCATCAGTTGAATTTGGTTGGAGATTCTAGTTTTGTTTCAGAGTCTAGCTATTACACAGATTCCTATCTGATTTCTAGTCACTCACAAGGTTAATAGCATAGTTATAATTTTAAAATATAATACGAATATTAGCAAAGACTGAAAATGCTAGAATCAGAGTACTGTCTATAATCGTTTGAATAAAAACAAGCTAAAGAGAAACACAAGATCAAAATAATTAAATGTGAATGACATTGGCCATGGTGGGATGGAACTGACCATAAAATGGATGTGAATACATCTGACAACCACTTCTTGTAAAAGTGACATTGATCTTATGCCTAGCTATAAAGAAGATACTACACAAGCAAATCTGAGATACGCTGAAAACATTTTGACATGACAGCTGTGCTGAACTAGGCTTTCCCCAGTGAAAAATATGCATATTGTATCTTCAGAAACACCCATGGTACTTGCTGCTTCTGTGGAGAAAAATAAAAAAAGGTCCTGCCTGCAAGTATGGTGGTCCCTGCTCTCAATAAGCTAAACCATTACTTTATGCCACTGCAGGAGTCCATCATCCTAGAATATATTATAGTTGCTTCATATTATACTATAGTTGCTTCACATTGTTCCCCTTTGATTCCCCCCACCATTACCATTGTTTTGCACTTTTTTCACATGCTACTGTTTTTGGTTTCCTCTTCTCAAATCCAGTAGAGGATTATATTCTCAGCAATGCAAAAACATTCACATACCTGGGCAGGATTATCAACCAGGATGGGGGAACAAGTCAGGACATTCAGAACAGAATTAACAAAGCCAGGAATACCTTTAGGATATTAAATAAAGACAGGAAATAACCAAAATATATCAAAAGTAACCTTAAGATTTATCAGAGTTGTGTACTTTCAACACTACTTTATAGTGCAGAATTCTGGGGAATGGCAAAGTTTGACAAGCCCTAACGGTCTTCTTTTCCAACCGCCTGCCACAGAAAAATCTTCCGTATCTTTGGACAAGAACAATCTCAAATAAAGAGCTAGTCATACAGAGTAGCCAAGAAAAATCTAAGCACCATCATTAACAGAAAGCATTGGAAATGGATTGGTCATGTGTTTCAGATGGAAGTTGACTCCATCACCAGAGTAGAAATAAGATGGGCACCTGAAGGCAAGCAAAAATGAAAACAACATGGCAAAAAGCTCTGGAAGTTGAGCTGGAAAACCTGGGGCATAAGCAGGAAACCAAGGAAAGATTTGCCAGAAACAGACAGGAATGGAGGAACTTTGTTGCTGCCCTAACTGCCAAAGATGTAATGGAGGATGATTTAATAACTAACTCAAATCCAAACAAGAGAGGTATGATAGGGTAATCCTTACTGTGTTCACTCAAAAGCAAGTGCCTTCCTAAAATGGTTGCAATACTAACAGAATATAAATAAGAGAAGCTGCTGAAGCTTTCAAGAGGGAAGAAGCAGCTTGTAAGGATATCTGCTATTTATTTAAAACTGGAAGGAAGCCAAGCAGAAGAAAGTTCTGGCAAGAAGTTCTGGCAAGAAACGTGAAAAGAAAAGTTGTAAGGATGATACCATTTTCTTTATTTTAATAAAGTACCCCATTCAACATCAGAAGACAGCAACTGGTTCTCTAATTTTTTATCATTGTTTTATAACAGATGGGTGCTGGAAAGGAGGAAGACATTATTTTCTGAAAGGATGAGGAAGGATTTTACCTTCTCTTCTGCAGAGCGATTTAAGGGTCAAGACACAGGAAGTACTCAAAACCATGGCATACAAATATAATCTCAGTGAAAGAAATGGAGATATATTTACATCTCTAGCATTTTTCTATGGCCATTCAATTATTTAAATAGGTCCTTACATGAGATAACTTTTGTGGAAATTGCGCCAAATATAATTACTCTTTTGCTAGTGGTTAAACACTATAAATAACCAAGTTTAAATTGGTGTAAGTCTTCCCCACCTTCATATACATCTGACAATAGCTTTCACTCCATTAGCCCACTTTTCCAAAAACTTTCCCAACTTATTGAGCTTAATTCTGATTTTTATTACATGGTAGAACTCCATTAAATACTCCCTGCCGAAAGGATCAAGGTCCTTACCACCATATGCTTTTGGGGGGCTAGAGAAGAGCTCTTGGTTGGGATCCTCTTTAACTGGACACTGTGGTCTGCGAATACACCTTCACACACTTTTTGCCCAATATTTTAACATCACACAAGGACTTAGAGTAGTATGGCATAGCAAGAAATTGATATGAAAAACCTAGGTAAGGGGGGTGGATGACAAATTATGGCCTTATCTACATTGGAACTGACATGCGGTGTAGGTGAAGTTACCTGTCACAGCTGCAGTGAAAATCAGACTGAATCCACATTGTGGTATATAGCTGCATTTGGCAGTGAAAGGCTCAGGCAGCACCCCATAGAAGGGATAAACTCCTGCAGTGGTAGCTGCCAGAGCCTTTCAGCGCTGCCTCTTCCCTGCCAGAGTCTTTCAACCATTGCTGAAGTCTCCCCAAAGGTAATAGGCTCTGGTAGTGGGGAGGAAGCAAGACACTGCATGACTACAAACGTCGGTGTACAAATGAGAGTCGTGGCTTGGGCAAGTAGAGAGATGTATTTGGGCATGTTTTTACTCTACTCTCCTAGGCAGTTCCTCACTGTCTACACCAGCAGTTCTCAAACACCGCGTCGGGACACATTACTGCGGCACCACACAGTGGTACGTGTGTCTCACAGAAGTAAAGAGATGGCTGGATTCAGCCTCGGGGGGAGTGGGCTGCTGTGTCCTGTAAGGTCACAACACTCCACCAAGCATGTTGCGACCTGCAAAAGGTTGAGAACCAGCTGGTCTCCACAGCTTTTTATACCCACGCTAAGGAGGTAAACAGTGTATGTACTCTGTGTTCCACTGTAAGGGTAGACATGAAGGCATGAAAGGAAGAAAGATTATGAGAGTGAGGCAGCCTCATCTTTGATTGTCCTAGTTTTTACATGAGTTTAAATCCAACTGGAAGAAAGAATGGCCTGCTCAAGAGTCAAGAGATGTGGGATGTGGGATGAAATCCTGAACCCACTGAAGTCAATGGCAAAATTACCCTTGGCTTCTATCTCTGACTCTGACACAACATTTCTATGCACTTTTGGGGAAAGGATGTTAATACTTGCCGAATTATCTCATAGCCATTGCACAAGCTCAATTCATTTGTCCTTGCAAAGCAGTTTATGAACCTTAGGGGAATATGCAACAAACTCTTTTAAATTACTTCTATTGTGGCAACAGAATTTATTATATATAAATCTCTTTTGCCTGCAGTTCTACAATTAGAGTATTTACAGTAAAATAATTTAAAGTAAAATAAAGCAAGTTGAAGCACCTGCTATAAGCAGAAGGCTGAACCAGTTGCATCTTCACTAGTCCATCTGTAGTTTGCTTGGGTGGCCAGAACTCTTTCTTCAGAATCTATTTTCAGTATATTGCAGATTACAATGTCAAAAATCCAAAAGATTAACTTGTTTCATGTACAGATACTGAATGGAATTTGTGCCTTTAAATATCTGATTTCTGGATTTTAATCTAGGGCAAACTCCTGGCCCCACTCAAATCAATGGCAACATTTTCTTTAACTTCATTGTATACCAGGGTTTCACTCCCAGGTTTTGAATGTATAATTTCCAGTATGTGCATGCACACCTGCCTTTAAAAGTCTGGTTCCTATAAAGCAAAACAAAACAAAAAAACAAACAAAAAAACCCGCCACTCAGTTCTCACTAGATGATTTTTTTACTTTGATTGACTATATTGTTTGAAATCCAAAACTGCAACTTTCGGTTTAAACATGCAATATTTTTTTTAATCATAAGTCAAAGCTCTAAAAATCCATGAATGAAACATACAGTTAAAAGGGCTCAATCCTGGGAAAAGCATGAGTAAAATCCATCAGTTACATCAGGCATGTCAAACATGCCGCCTGTGGGCTGAATACAGCCTGCAAACCTCTTCCATCTGACCAGTGACTGCACTCCATGAGACCACACTCTCTCCCTAACAGAGAGAGAGAGTGAGAGAGATGTATTGCAGAGCACAGTTTCGCATACACAGCACTTCGTGATGCCATGAGAGTGCCATAGTATTTTGATTTATGATATATATGGGCCCACTTGAAGTACATTTAAGACAAATCAGCCAGCCATAGCAAATGAGTTTGACTGCTACATCCTAAAGTTACAACAGACTTTTAGGCAACAAATATGTGAACATTCAAGTGAAAAAAAGATACAAATGAAATCAAAACAACTTTTTTATTAAGATTAATATTGCCCTCTTCTGGTTTGAATATCCAAATAAGAAAACCTACCAGAACATCTGGCAATACATTTATTATTCTTGAATTAGTCACAGACTCTAATGCATTATGCAATCTATTTCATGACAATATGTTGAAGATGATGTAAACATACAAGAAATGTCAAACATTGTAGCTTCAGATTATTGAAAAACTATATTATCCCCTCCATCAAAATAAATAATTGCAAAAAGAGAGAGTAAGAAGACAAATTCATCTTTACAGACTTAATATCACAAGTATATTAAAAATTCCAATTCCTTTCATTCTCCTAACCTCACATCCTTGTTAAGTATCTTCATGGGAAAGAAATTTTAGATAATTATAGCATCCATTAAAAAGACATTGATATAACAGTATTACATGGTAACATTAAAAAACAAAAAACAATTTGTCAGTAAATACAATCCTAAGGCAGAATTGATTATAAGAATAAAGAAAATATTCTTTAAAAGACTGAAGGAACGCTACAAACCCATTCAAGGCAATGTATTTCAGATCTGGCCCTCAAAGAATCACCTCAGGGAAAATGTATAGCTTAAGTGATCTTAAGTGATCCAGATGCTAAATGACTGAAGAAAAGTCAGAAGTAATATTTTGATCATTCATTCCTGAAGCAACCAAAGAATTTTATGAAACTGGTGATGAACTGGGTAATTTATAAGGAATTCCCCAATTTCTACATATTCTCTGCAACGTATATACCAAATAATTATTTTACTTCATAGACTGAAATGGGGATTTTGTACTTTAATTGTGCTATATATTAAAACAAACAATTATCCCTGTTTCAGTAAATCCTTCTTTCAAATACAAGACTATACAACGATATATGTGTTCGAGACACCAAGAAACAAATGTAGAAAATATCCTTGAAAGCCACCTTCTTAATTTAACTTTAAAAATATTAAAATCTCTATGATACATAAATTAATAAAGTAATCATAATACACTATCACAGGTTCCACTCCCCGCTAGGCATACCTCAACCTGGCCACTCTGGTTAGCGCCTTTAAGTTGCTGCACCTTTCTCTGGTGGTATCTCTGCCCATTGTGTATTTTTGCCCCCTCCCCCTTCCTGGCCTCCTTCACCCTTACAGACCTTCTCACTCCAGGAGCTGCAGTTTTGTATTCAAAGGCAAATTGTCACCATAGTAATCCATAATTATATGAATGATATACCCCATCAGCAGTTGTAATATCTATGTGATAAATTGAAGAACCATGTGATAAATTCCACTTATCAGACACCTCTGACTTCCTCAACTGACAACTAACGCATTGGACATGGACTTACTCTAACAGTCCAAATCCACCAGCAGTTTACTTTTGTTTTTAAATCAACTTGCAGCAGAACTGTTTCCTTTCCTGGCTTCTGCCATTTCATCCTATTAACATTACATTAGCCAAAGCTGAGGACAAGCTATATCAGTCATACAGCAGTGATAGATCTGTGTTTCATAGGTCTGATATCTTTCTAACCCACAGAGCTAGAAACAGCAGTTGGGATTTTCAAAGCCATCAAAGGGAATTCAGGCTGAATCCCTTGTACTCCTATGAAAATCCCCAACAGAACTTTTGTCTTTGTAGAATCCAAATGGAACACAGAGGAAAACTATGAAAGGTCCCCAGAGATTCAGGTTATCGAGCATTTTTCCCTAACCTTATGCTCAGAAATGGCTGAACCATTTTGGCTGACACTTTCCCAAACTATTATGCAGTAGGCAATCACTAGGCATGGAAAATTTCAGCACAAACAGTTAATATTTGAGAAAGTAATAAGCAAGGAACATAAGCAGTATCAGACAACCTTAATTATAGGGAGCACCATCAGCTTCACCTATAATACATGGTGCAGTCTGGTGTAAAAGCTTAACAGAACTCATGTCTGAAGACTGTATAAATCATTCATGCTCTCATCATGCAGAAGTAATACCATTTTTGAAACTCATACCAACAAAATCTTCATATAAAACCATTTATCATATGTCCAATATAAATACATTATAGATATATCTTCAGCCTTATTTTTTTTCTTGTCGGTCTTAACTGGTTGAAAGGGCTTCCATCACAGCAACAATATACTTGATCAGGCTTAACAAATCTCCAGGGTGGGCAGCTGATTTATACATTTCTGAAATGGGCATTGTGGAAAGGTTTTGAAAATATGCATTTGTGCCAGGTTATCTCTTTGTTCAGCCACTTGGCAAGCCAGAATGGGAGTGGGTGCCACCAGGACTGCAGAATGTAGATGAAAAAGCAAATGAAGATTAATATTGTTTTGGGGAACAGATTTCCTATAATTTATTTGTTTGAATTTATTCAGAAAACATACATCTGAAAAATAAAAACAACCTTTAAAACTAAAATAACTAGGGTTTTGTTTCTAAATCATGACAACAGTGCCTTGACCTCAAGGAGGAAAATCTTGTGGCTTTTTTAAGCAAAGAAATAAACATTTGTATTCCAGTGTTCCACAAATTTAAAACACTGCATGTTTATGTGTATGTTTGATTGTGGTTTAGAGCAGTAGTCTTTCATCAGGCATAACAATATGTTACATCTGTAAATCTGTTTTTTAGGCATAGAAGTAGGTTTTTCCCTTATCTGAGCATGCATAAATCCATAATGTGCCATATACCATAATACTGTTATGTGGCACCAAAAGCTGATGAAAAATTAAGAACTGGAGTGAAGGATTCAGAATAATCAGGAATAATGGCTATAGCCTTTAACTTTATTCTGTGATGCACTATTTTTAATTCTCTTGGGCTATGTCTATACTTATCAAATTTAGTTTGAATTAGTTAATCCGAACTAACTAATTCAAACTAATTTTAGTTAGTCCAAATTAACTTAATTTGAACTAGCAAATTTTAGTGCGAACTAAAGTGCGGTCCCAGGCAGAAAGGAACCCGATGCTCCCTTCTGGCCGGGACCGCTTGGTCCCAGCTAGGAGGGAGCGCGGGGCTCCCTTTGACCAGGACCGCTCGGGTCCTGGCCAGAAGGGAGCCGGGACGAGCCGCTAGCGGCTTCCTGGGGAGAGGGGAGCAGGGGCTCCCTTTTTCCCCTGCCCTGCCCTAAGTCAAGTCGACTAAGGGCATCCACACTGCTTAAGTTGACTTAACAAGTCGACTTAAGCATTAAAGTCGACTTAAAAGGAGGTCTAATTAAGTTGACTTTAAATTTCCTTAAGTCGACTTAAGCAGCAGCAGTGTGGACACAGAGTAAATTAAGTCAATTTAAGTCTTCTTAAGTTGACTTAATTTACTAGTGTAGATGCACCCCATAGTTCTAGGTAAGTCAGTGGAGACAGCCGGGTTTATCCCAGCAGCAGGACTGGTCCAAAATGATTTTGTAGTGAGGATGAACATAGTAATGGCCATACTGGCTTTGATCAATGGTTCATCTAACCCAATAACCTGTCTTCTGAGAGTGATCAGTGCCAGATGCTTCAGAGGGAATGAACAGAACAACGCAATTTTGAGTGATCCATCCAGTCTCAGCTTCTGACAATTGGAGGTTTTAGGGGTAGCTGAGGCATGGGGTTGCCCTCCTGACCTCATTAGCTAATAGCCATTGATGGAGCATAAACTAAGAACCATCCATCATAACCTATCCTCCATGAATGGGGCCCAAGTGCTTTGTTACACTGAAATAGAATTAGCTATACCTTGTTGGTTCCTTTCTACATAGGTTTGAGAGATTTTTTTTTCTAAATTTGAATGAGGTTTTTGGTAGGTTTGCTGCTTAAGCTCATTTGTGATGCAGTTGTGGGGAAAAAAAGCTGTATTTAAAAAGATATTTTCAGTAGAAATAGAAAAGCATTAATACCATATGCAAGACATTGGTAAGACCTCACTTGGAATACTGTACACAGAACTCAGGTCCAGAGAAGAGCTACTAGGGTAATCAGGGGAATGAAGGCCCTATCTTATAAAAGGAGAATGGAAGAGCTTGGCTTGTTTAATCTAGCAAAGTAAAATGCTGAGAGAGGGTTACTCTCTCTTAATATATTAGGGTGATAAATACCAAGGAGGCTGAAGAGCTATTTAAGCTAATGCATAATGTTAGCACAAGAAAAATGGGTATAAACTAGCCAACTAGTCATAAATAAATTCAGAATGGAAATTAGAAGGCAGTTTTGAACCATCAGAGAGGAAGAGCTCAAAGGGCAAACAGCTTTTAAGAGAGATCTGAATGAATCTGAGTGGCATCAGTTGACACTGCTGTTTGTGATGGTGGGCAGCAGGGCTCAAGAGCCATGGAGATCACTTCTGGTTTATGTTCTGTGTTCCTGGTTTCAGCCAGCCACTGACAGGGGTCTGCAAAGGGATTCTCCATCCCACAAATTTATTCTGGTAGAAGTTTTTTAATCTCCTTCCTCTGAAGCATCAAAGATGGTCAGGGCTAGAGGTGGGACATTGTGGGGGCTAGGCCAGGCCTCTGTGTAGTAACAAGCATTCTCTCTCTAATGCTTGGTTGTCTGATTCTTGCTCACATGCTCATGGTCTAACTGATGACTATATGCTAGGTTGGGAAGGAATTTTCCCCAGTTCTGATTCGCAGTGACCTTTGGGGTGGGGGTTTGCCTTCCTCTGCAGCATGTGGTGTGGGTCACTTGCCCAGACTATCTGGGTATATCTCACTTAATCATTTCCCCACTGTTGAAGAGGCCTCAAGCACTGGTGCACCCTGACCCTCCCACTCTCTGCTTGTGGCACATAATAGTCTAGTCTCTTGTGGGTTGTAAGCACTGGGCTTATTTCAGTTGCTGGGTTAATGTGTGGCTGCTGCATGGTGTTGATAGTCTGTATTATATAGGTGGTCACACTAAATGATCTAGAGGTCCCTTCTGTCCTCAAACTTAATGGCTCTAAAACTTTCCTAGCAGATCTGTTTGAAATTTCAACTCCTAATTAACACCACTTCAGGTTTGTCTAGCTTCACTTTAGAAGAGTAGAGAGAGAGAGAGAGAGAGAGAGAGAGAGAGAGAGAGAGAGAGAGA
>ML685772.1:1093755-1156199 GCA_007922175.1 Pelusios castaneus
GGAAAGGAAAGGAAAGGAAAGGAAAGGAAAGGAAAGGAAAGGAAAGGAAACTGAGGAGGATTCCCACTGGGATGTACTTCACTGAATTACTTTTTGGCTATGTCTACACTACAAACAGTTATAACATGAGTGCAAAACAAACTGCTTGAGCCCCCCCAGCTCTTTCCTCACAAATGAATCACTGCCTCAAATCCACATCACCCCAACCTTGTCCACTAGTGCCCACATCAGACCCCTCTTTCCCCATGTCCTCCTCAGCCCCCATCCCCATTACCTAAGCTCCCTGCCCCCAAACCCCCACTCCAGCCCTCCTAACCCCTCACCCCCAGCTCTATCTTCACTTCACCCTCTTCAGCCCCCCAACCCTCTCCACATCTCCTCAAGCCCTTCTGTTCCTAGCCCCCACTCCAGTCCCCCAACCTCCTCGATCCCTCCCCAGGCCCCCATGCAGTCCCCCCTCCAGCCATCAATAGTCCCCTCCACCACTACCCAGCCCCCACCAAGTCTCCTTGCCCCCTTCACCCCTCCCCAGGCCTCTAACTTCATCCCCACCACCGCCGCACGCCAGCCCCTCAGACTTGATCCAGCCACTCTGCTGCCACCATGCACCACCACCACAGGCAGGCAGTGTGGCCGAATCAGGCCTGGCGCCCCTTCCTGTCTCCTCTGTCCCCCCCCCCCTCCCCACGACCCTTTTTCTGGCTCCTCTGTCCCCCCCGTGGCCCCTTCCCGGCTGCTGTGTGTCCCCTCTGCGACCCCTTTCCCGACTCCTCTCTGTTCCCCATGGCCCCTTCCCGGCTTCTCTGCACCCCTTCCCCGCAGCCTCTTCCCAGCCCCCCTTACCTGGCCAGAGGCTCAGAGCTTGCAGGGATGGCCGGCAGAGCCGCTCCTGGGCCAGGCCACTCCTGCCCTGAGCACGGTCTGTCTGAGCATGCTCAGGGCAGGAGATTTGAAACTCCCCAGCCTGGCCACAGCAGGCAGGGTGGAACAAGCGAGCCACCCAAGTCTGCGGCTTTGCTGGGCCCCTGGGCAGAACGCACCGGAGCACAGCATTCCACCTGGGTTTTCTATTTTTAGGGTGGCAGCAGCCCCTAACAATTGGTGGCCCTAGGCAGCTGCCTAGTCTGCCTACTGCTAAGGCCGGCCCTGGTAGGAATTCCTATAAACAAAGTTAGGAATCTCCAGAACCACAGATAAACAGATTCTTGGCTGTGGTATGTTCTATCTGGCCAGGTGGGATCCCTTTAGTGTCAGAGACTCACAGGATGGGGTAAGAAGGAAGAAGGTATTCTGGGGAATACCTTGGGGAAGAAGGCCAAGCCAAAACATGCTGTACTCCAGCAATCTCTAAGTATTGCAATGACCATTGGGAGCTTCAGTGTGGAAAACAGCAATTTTATAGAATCCAAGAAATATAGGGCTGGAAGGGACCTTGAGAAGTAATCAAGTCCATCCCTGCACTGGGGCAGGACCAAGTAATTCTGAGACCTTCTTTGACAAATATTTGTCCAGTCTGTTTTTAAAAACCTCTACTGATAAGAATACAACAAGCTCTCTTGGAAACGTATTCCAGAGTTTACCGATTTTTATAGTTAGAAAGATTTTCCTATTATCTAACCTAAACTGCCTTGCTTTTTGTCCTGTCTTCAGTGGGCATGCAGAACAATCAATCACAGCTCTTTTTATAAGAGCCACTGACATATTTGAAGACTTTCTTCATGGATTCCTGGCATTAAATAAGGTT
The DNA here is from genome assembly GCA_007922175.1 of Pelusios castaneus. Classification (NCBI taxonomy): domain Eukaryota; kingdom Metazoa; phylum Chordata; order Testudines; family Pelomedusidae; genus Pelusios; species Pelusios castaneus. The sequence continues at coordinate 1,095,500 of ML685772.1, forward strand.
ATTGGTATAAAGGCCACCCAAAACCTTGGTGGAACAATGATAATCAATGGGACACAACACCAGGGTACAAACCATATAGGAATGACAGAGTATGTCACACTAATGGGACAGTGGTATTATATGTGAAGAAAGCATAGAGTCAAATACACTACAAATATTGAATGAATCAAACCTACCCTAGAACCTCTATGGATGTAAATTCTTCAATAATAAGAATATAACAGTAGGAATATACTCCTGACCACATGACCAAGATATAACATGGTAGTGAAATGCTCACAGGATTATAGAGGTTACAGAAAGCCCAATAATAATGGGAGATTTCAACTATCCCAATATTAAGTGGATACATGTCACCTCAGGATGGGATACAAAGATAAAATTTCTAGACACCATGAATGACTGCTTCTTGGACCAGCTATTCATGGAGCCCACAAAGGGAGAGGCAAATCTTGATTTTGTCCTTTGTGAAGCACAGGACCTGGTTCAAGAAGTGAATCTAGCTGAATCCCTCAGTAAGAGTGACCATAATTTAATTAAATTTACTGCTTTGTTGGAGGGGAAATTTCAATGAAACCCATCACCATAAAATTAAACTTCAAAAAAGGGAACTACATGAAAATGAAGGAGCTAGTTAAACAGTAATGAAAAGGAACAGTTACACAAGTGAAATGCCTGCAAATTGCATTGAAACATTTAAAAAATACTATAATAGAGATTCAAAGCAAATGTCTATCCCAAATCCAAAACAAACAAAAAAAAACCCAACACTAAGAGGACTGATTAAAAAAAATGCGACCATGGCTAAACAACAGAGTAAAAGATGTTATAGGTAAAAAGACATCCTTTAGAAATTGGAAGTCAAATCCTAATGAGGAAAAGAGAAAGGAGCATGAACTCTGGCAGATGTAAAAATACAATTAGGCAAGCCAAAAAAGAATTTCAAGAACAGCTAGCTAAAGACTCAAAAACTCTGGAAGAGCAACATGCTAAATGAGCACTCAAGGAAGACATGGCCATTGCAGAGAAACTAAATGAATTCTTTGCCTCAGTCTTCACTGCAGGTGTGTGAAGGAGGTTCCCACATCTGACCCATTCTTTTTAGATGACAAAACTGAGGAACTGTCTCAGACTGAGGTGGCAATAGAGGAGGTTTTGGAACAAATTCAATAGCAATAATTCACAAGGACCAGATAACATTCATTCCAGAGTTCTGAAGGAACTCAAATATGACATTCAAAAACTACTAACTATATGTAGCCTATCACTTAAATCAGCTCTTGTACCAGATGACTGGAGTATAGTTAAAGTAAAGCTGATTTTTTTTAAAAAAGCACCAGAGGCAATTCTGCCAATTAAAAGCCCATAAATACCTTAATACTTGTTAACACTGTAGTAAAGATGTGCATGATATAATGATGGCATCATTAGTATATTGACGAACGTGATATATTGAGAGAGTTAACAACTTCTAAGAAAGGAAATCATCCCTCTACAGTATGTTAGAATACTCTGAGGAATTAACAAACATGTGGCAAAGGTTGATATAGTCTACTTGGAGTTTCAGAAAACCTTTGATAATGCCCCTCACCAAGGACTCTTAGAGAAGGCAGTCATGGGATGGGAAGGAAGCGCTTTTTATGCATCAGTAATTGATAGGAACATAGGAAGCAAAGGATAGGAATAAATTATCAGTTTTCAAAGTAGAGAAAGATAAATAGCAAGATCCCCCAAACTCTACTGGGATCTGTGCTATTCAATCTATTAATAAATGATAAGTGCAAAGTAATAAACAGTAAAAAACATAATCCCAACTATAAATATAAAATGGTGGAGTCTAAATTAGCTTCTACAACTGAAGAAGGAACTTGGAGTCATCATGGATAGTTCTCTGGAAACCTCTGGTCAATGTTCAGTGGCAGTCAAAAAAGGAACAGAATGTTAGGAGCAACTAGGAAAGTGCTAGAAAATAAGACAAATATCATTATATCACTATAGAGGTCCATGATGTGCCCATATCTTAAATACTGTGCGTAGTTCTAGTAGCCCCATCTCAAAAAAGATATATTAGAACTAAAAAAAGTATAGAGCGGGACAACAAAAATGATTAGGGATAGGGAACAACTTCCATATGAACAGAACTTTAAAAACACTGCGGCTATTCTGTTTGAAAATGAGATGGTTAAGGAGACAATGGGATAGAGATCTATGAAATCATGAATGGCATTGAGACAATGAATGTAAAAGTGTAATTTACACCTTCACATAACATAATGACCAGGGGACACCCAATTAAATGAATAGACAGCAGGTTTAGAACAAATAAAAGGAAGTATTTCTTTGAATAATGCACAATCAACTTGGGTAATTCATTGATAAAGAATGCAATGAAGCAAAAGTATAACTGTGTTAAAATAGTATTACTGTAGATAAGCTCATGGAGGAAAAGTCCATGAATGGCTACTAGCCAAGATAGTCATGGATGCAATCCAAAGTTTTGAGTACCCCTACAACTCTGACTGCCAGAAGCTGGGACTGGACAACAGGGAATGAATTGATCACTCCGTGATTGACTGTTTTATTTGTTGCCTCTGAAGTACCTGGGATTGGCCACAGCTGTAAGACATCTACTGGGCTAGATGATCATTTTTATGTTCTAAGTATTTAGTGGAAATTTTGTGTTTTATTTAATTTATCAACAGATGTCTGAAAAGTCACAGTCCCCCATACTCTCAGTCTTGTGTTTTGGATATTGCTGGTGTTCCTTCTAAAAATGCCTCTCCTCCTCCTGATTTGGTAGTCTACAGAGATCCCTATGATGACATCATCCCTATTTTTTCCTCTTTTGTCTCTACCCAGAGATTTTCAACTTATCTGCCTCTCACCTTCTTTTAGTCCTTGGAACCATTGTACATATTCTTGATGTATTATGCAACAACTCCTCCCTTTTTCGCTGAAAAGGAACATTCTGAACATATAGAATTGCTTAAAATAAAGTAAAAAATGCAGTGAAAAGATATTCCACCATCACACAGTTCAGAGCTGTGAAAATGAATTCTGTGCTGGTGTCCAATATGCACTGATTATTCCTCCCTAGATACTAGGAAAATCACTAATTCCTTCGTTTTCTTTTTTACCAATTTAAAAATGTGTGACTTTCCTGCAAGAGTTGTTAAATGAAAATAAAGTCAGCAGTGCCCAGTTTGCCTATCAGAACTTAATAATGCATTAATCTGTCTTTATTATTTTGTGTTAAATATATGCATTGAATTTTGAAGGTAAAATTTATGTAGTGATACAGTGATTGCTTTGAAGTTATTCCTGATGGATGGTATATTGAGCAAAAACCAGAAGACAATCTCAGCAAGCCCAGAATAAGGTTGAAGTGGAAGGTGAGGGGTATGAGAGAGAGTAAGACAAACCCACAAAACTATTGATTCTCAATTAGTTTAGTAGTTGTAGGAGTTTCTTCAAACTTGAATGAAAATAATTCACAATACTTATAAAGTGATTGGATTATCATATGTCAAGAACACTCAGCTTGAGCTTTTCCATGGCTTCCTCAATAATTTATATGGAGGAAATAATGCACAGTCATCTCAAACTCAAGAAGGGCACATATGTTATCTTTTTTGTTGGGCTGTCCTAATCTCTTGAAAATAACCAGGTGCTCCAGGTCAATAGGAAAAGCTTGCTCTGTGAGATGGCAACAGCAGAGTTGGTGTGGGATGTACATGTAATGAGCTTCAGAAACACTTATTATTAATTTGTATTTCATTAGCACCTAAAGGCCCTAGGTGGGATTTCAGCTACATAATGCTAGGTGCTATGCAAACATTGACAGATCCAGTCCGTGCCCCCAAATGATTACAGACAAAGGGCCCCTCTACATGATGGGATATTGCACTCTTGGACTGCAATTTCTAAAGCAAGGAAAAGTATTGCACATTAATTGCTTCGTGTGTGGACCCTGCTGATGCATACTAAAAGTTCCCTACATATTTTAACATAGCACTGTGTTAAAGCGCATCAGTAGAGTCTGCACAGACCAATTAATGTGCAACATGTTTGTGTCCTTTAGAAATCACTCCCCCAAAGACAAGCCCTAGTTTAAAACAAGTCACAGTGAATGGATATTGCTAATCAGCCTGGTCAGAAATGATCTGATAGAACAGTTCTACAAAAATCAAATGTTTTGTGGGAACAGCAACAAAAATTTTCCACAAAAAACTTATTGGAACATAGGATTTCAACAGTGAAAAATTTCATTTCAAAGATACTGAAATGACCTTATTGAAGCATTTCATTTTGACTTTGTATCAAATGTTATATTCTAGTCCAATTTATAATCTAAGAGAATAATATCAAAATCATATTCTAAATAAGATTAGAATGCAAAAGTCAAAATGAAGCACTTCAATAAGGTCATTTTAATATTTTCAAAATCAAATTTTTCTGAAATTTCATTTTAGGGAAACTATGACTTTATGTTCTAACTCAGGATGAAAGGAAATTTCAAAATACTGCACTTTCCCATGGAATAGAAATTCTGAGTTTTATCACCTTTACTTACTACATCAAATGAATTAAGCCAATGGCAGACAGCATGGTAATTCTGAAATGCAAGGTCGGAAAATGCTTTGTTTTCACTTTTACATTCCCCACTGTAGGTCCTGGAGTGGAACAAATCTATTTGTTCTCAAATCAACCACTTTACAGAATTGCCAAGCCATGGATTTGGCTGCATTGTCACCTATGCTTTTGTTCTTGTTCATCATATCAGTGTCAAAGTCGCAATGGACAACTGCCATAGCCAGGGTGAGGTTATTTTATTTTTGAGAAAAGGGTTTTTATTTTTTTTATTCTGTTTGCAGAATTTGCCTAGGCTTTCAGAAAAAGGGATTTGCCAAGTTATATTATGCTATCAGTCAATCATGTCTAATATCATATCTCTGGCAGTCAGCAGAAGTCTAGAAAATCCTATAATTAACTGTTCAGTGATGTACAAAGAGAATATGAGAGAAAAGCCTTTCCTGATCTGTATGGTGATCTGATCTCTCCCTGGAGGGTAAGATTTTTCTCCTTCTCCTTATCTTTGTACATGTTACTAACTACAAATAGTATGGGCTTTATTTAATTATTAATAAGTACACTATGTCACTCAGCATTAAAGTCTTTTGACACGAGCCTTCTCTTCAATTCACTTTCATATAGCATCTCAAACATATAAATAGATAATACCTAGTTACCGGATGACTATCACGATAGTTTGACCACATCAGGCCTAAAAATAAAGAGCAAAGAATCTTGACCACAGCAGGTAATTTGTCCTCAAATTGTCTAGGGGAGTAATCAGGGCTTAAATTCCTATAGAATATTTCCTGGCACCCCCTTTGCAACCCTCCACATGCTATGAAATCTCTAGAGGGTTTGAAAATACAGACATCTCCAGCTGACTTTAAGCCCTGGGAATAATAGGCAATTGTATGAACCTGGACCTGATTATTAAGCCCTGTAGCCTGAAGCTTTACATACTACTGAACTCTCTGTTCCTGATGAAGAGGGGCCAGAAGGACTAAAGAATAAACAGTATTTACCCAAAACTGCAGATGAACAGAAGTTCCATTAGAGAAGGAGATTTCTGTCCCCATCTATAGGTGTACAGGAGAAAGCATGGCTATAGAGAGCTTCATTTGCATAAACTGTCTACCCAGAATTCCTCCAAGTACACTCTGGGAGTCATTGTAACTGCATACAAACAGAACTGATTGAGTAGTAGGAGTGAACAAAGAGGGAAGAAAGGGAAAGAGCTCTGTGATGACTCATGTGTGCTGTCTTTCACTCTCGGTTCCTGATTCTGGCTCCCTGAAATCATTGTTCCCGTTCCTGTTTAACATAGCAGTGGATTTGTGCAACTAATCAGGACCTATGGGGTACATATCTGCCACTCTGACTGTTATGTTTTGGTCTGACTGTCAGTGACCTAATCTACCTGCATAATTTGCTTTCTTTTGGGGGGAGGGGTTGTTTTGGTTTGGTTTTGGGTAAACCGCTGATATGCTCAACTTTGAATACTGTGTTCAGTACTGGTCACTCTATCTCAAAAAAAAAGATGCATTAGAATTGGGGAAAAGATATAAAAAAGGGCAACAAAAAATGATTAAAGATATGGCCATATCAGGTAAGATTAACAAGACTGGGACACATCAGCTTGGAAAAGAAACAACTAAGGGGAAATGTGCTAGAGGACTATAAAATCACAAATGGTAGGAAGAAAAAAGGATTATTTACTCCTTCACATAACACAAGAAACAGGGATCATCCAAGGAGATTAATAGGTAGCTTGTTTAAAACAAACAAAACGAAGTACTTCTTCAGTAAACACACAGTCAACCTGTGGAACTGGTTCCCAGTTGATATTATGAAGGCCAAAACTATTATTGAGTTCCAAAAATGCATCTGAGGACTCTGGTACTACATAATTCATTGACTCCAGATAATGAGTGGGATTTAGTGGATGGGGAAAAAGAAAGTGATGAGATAAAGGGACACATCTCCTGAACATTCACATCAATAGGTAGTAGACTGAGTTAATGAATTACTGCCAAATTTCCAGGGGTGGCGGAGGGGGAAGCAGTATCATTCATATAGATATATTATTGTTGTGTTTTCCCAAGTTAATTCTGTGTTCCAATCCCTAATAGCATTGTCCATCTTTCATACACAGACTGAGTGCTTGAGAGTGGACACATATTGTCTATTAAAGGAGCCTAGCGAAGGTATTAGTGATTCCAGAAATTCTGAGTGGACACTCAAGCCAATGTTAGTTTTAAGAAGGGCTGCTAGCTATTTGAACCTGTCCCTTGTTGCTACCAGCAACACCTGGCAGAAAGGTGATAAACTGGGGCCTCATCTGGTATGTGTCAAGTACCCCTTGCCAGTATATTTTGAGAAAGTCATTCATTTAGGAAAGCAACATTTTTTAATTTCACAGATATATCATTTGCATGATGCATCTATATCCCCCCCCAAATCCCTTTTGATAATAGGCATAACAGGGGCATACCATGAGGGGTCAATCAAAACCACCTTGCAGACTGTCATGGGATTTGGGGCCAGATGCAAGGTGGATTGCAAGGTTGAGGGAGGATGATGCCTATGCAGTATTATGTGACCTGCCAGGACCCTGGAGCCTGCCTAATTCCGGATGAAAAGGAAGATGTCTTTCGGAACCTGACAGCCTTTGGAAACCTTGTGAACCTGGCAGCCCTCCTCCTCCCCTGCTGAAATCACCCAGTTAGCTATTCAGATAGCCAATTAACCCACCACTCAGTTAGTATGCAGATTTAAATTAAAAAAAAAACAACCCGTTACAAGAAAAGTACAAAAGGGAAGATAGCAAAATATAAATGGCCCTTTCCCTATCATCATATTAAAATAAAAGAAAGTGGGTGTGCCATGCTAATTGAAACAATTTAATTGAAACAGTTTGGCTAAAATCAAACAATATTCCAAGTATAATACTAAAATAAAAGAAAATATTTTCCCTCTGTGACATTTCCTTCCTGCAGTCTGGACTGGAGTGCAGCTGTGCCACTCCAATTCTCCACTCCAGGGCCCCAATTTACCTCACCTTGTTGTGTGAACCCCCATTCCTGGGTTGGCTTATGCCCAGCCTCCTATACATCTCCTATATCAGTCCTTCACCCAGAGGAAGAGCATTCTCACTAATCATTTATGGGATAGTCCTCCAGCAAACCTCCTAGTCCCAAATGCAACCCCGTGAACTACCGTCTTGCAAAGTTCAGTACACCCTCACTGCACGTGGCAAGCTCATGTACACCTGTCCACCAATTTAGCAAAGAAATTAATATGCACCAGCTTTTGCTCTCAGTAAGGCCTTTTCACTACTTTTGATAAACATAAGTTCATTGACTACAGTAAGGTTTTAAGTGATTATAGGTCAAGCTATTATAAATCAAATAATCATTCAGATAAAGAGATCATCACCATCAAATAAAAAGAAAACTTGTATTCTAAACTAAAATCTCTACTCCAGTCTATGTCCAGCTTACTCACAGGCTTGGCTGCTGCTCATTTTGCAGTCAGGTCTCCCTGCCCTGTGGATAGGTTACCAGTCCTTGGTGTTGCATAGAAGATGAAATCCCGGGAAGGGCCCCCTAGCTAGGGGTACCTCTTTGTTTTTAATTTCAGCTTCCTCAGCACCCCGGAGGCTGGTAACTGTCAATGTCTCACAATGGGCATGATCTTTTCCTCTAGAGCCAAGGTGCTACAGCTGCTTAGCTAGTCTATTGTTCGTATATGAATGCTTTGCTGGGTGTGGAAACATAGCTTGCTTTGTCTGCGTCTATTCAAGCAATGTGAGATGCATTTGGGATCATGACCTGGCAGTGTTTCATATCTGTGCACATGTATGATGTTGCAGGAGACATGTCAACATAACAGTAATATTCAGTATGTCATGATCATTCCAAAAACACCTTATTCAACCTCCTTTGTATTGAACCATACACAGGTACAACAGAAGGGTGAACATGAATGATACACAGATCACATCCCAAAGCTGTAGGTGGGGTGCAGCACATCACCTCCCAATTTTCCCTTTCTATAATTAACACTGCCAGGGTTTCCCTGTTGAAGGGTTAACAGTATCACTAACTTGCTGAAAAATTCTGCAGAGTTAGGGGAAACAGCCTGCTCTCTGCTCCTAGACTCAGCTTCTCCCAACCCACATATAGCATGTGGCCTTTTGTAAGGCATCTGCTCTCACTTCCTACCCTTATGAAGTCTAAATCCAGCTATAGGGAATCTACTGAGCATACCTAAAACTACCAAACTTTTGTATATGAAGTGCTAATTGTTTATCTGACTAGCAACAATGACAACTCATTCCTACTTCCACCTCCCCCACTGCAATAGCTCACTTAAAGAGATTATCTCCCTATTAAGCATGAAGGGGTCACGGTCCAGCTATAGAAAGAAAGATCTGCTGAGATCCACGAGCAGTTCAGCATGTAATTTATCTCTTACATTGGTGCAGGGCTGGCCTTACCATGAGGCGAACTGAGATGGCCGCCTCAGGTGCCAGACTTGGGGTGGGGTGGGGAGTGCCACTAAGATCCAGAGTGTAGAAAAATGTGTCTGCTTCTGTTGCATATGTATTCTCTCTGCTCTAGATGCGCAGAGATGGTGGAGTGCTGTGCTGGAGGAAGAAGTTGAGAGGGAATAACAGAAAGCAGCAGGAGCTGCAGGGAGATAGGGGAGGAGGAGCCTCTTATGTACCTATCTAGCACCCCCAGGAGCCTGGACTGATTAACACCGGCTTCTCAGGGAACTTCCTGTTTTCTGCTGCTTCTCTGAACCCACTTGAGGAGAACAGGCAGTCAACTGAAGTAGTAGGAGCCAGTTAGGTCCTTAAGATGCTGATATCTTCCCTCACTCAGGCCCTGCTACCAGCCTGTTTATTTGTCCCCTTCAACTGAGTGTTGAGAGCCACTATAGCTGGCACAGAACAGCAGTCATGGGGCAGCATTCAGAAAAAGAAAGAAAGCAAAGGAAGCTTTTCTATCCATGCAGGAAAGAGTTCTCCTGAGCTACATAGACACAAATGTTCACTGTGAGCCTTCCATCCCCAGTGAGGATGTGAATGGTGAGGACATGCCTGATCTTCCAGTTAGTCAAAGTGCAGGTGACCTGGCAGCTACTGCATCATCCATATCTCCATCTCAAATGGATGTAACCGTGCAGATTCCTGAAGAAAAGAGTAGCTCAGAGAAAAGTGTGGTGGAGGCACAAGAAACAGCTGCTGCTGAGTTTAGTTCCTTAAGTCTAGATGATCCAGGACTGTGGACCCCCTTGAGTAGTATCCTGAGGGACTTCCTTGTACTGCATGGGCCACAGCAAGTGAAAAACTTCATGTTCCCTAAAGACAATGAAAATAGAAGTTTCCATCCAACACATTACTGGCATGAAACCCCCAATGGTGATAAAGTGGAGAGGCCATGGTTTATGTACTCAAAAACCCAGAATTCTGCATACTGTTTTTGTTGCCAACTCTTCCAGTCTAATGTTCCAGCCACACTGGGTTCTACAGGAACAAAAGACTGGAAAAATCTGGCTAGAAATCTGGCATGCCATGAGAAGGCAGCAAATCACCAGAGAGCATTCCATAAGTGGAAAGAGCTTGAGATGAGACCAAGGTTAAGGCCACCACAGATGATCAGCATCAAGAGAAGATTGCATCAGTCTCTCTTTACTGGCAGAATATTCTGAAAAGGCTCACTGCCATTGTGAGAATGCTTGCTACCCAAAACCTAGCACTGCATGGCACTTCAGCTCAGCTGTATGTGCCAAACAATGGAAACTTCCTTAAAATTGTGGAGCTGATGGCTGAGTTTGATGCTGTACTCCAGGAGCATCTAAGAAGAGTCACCACCCAAGAAATCTACATATACCACTATCTTGGAAAAACAATTCAAAATGAGATCATACAGTTACTGGCAACAAAAGTCAAACAGAAGATTATGGCAGATCTGAAGTCAACAAGATATTACTCTGTTGTTCTGGACTGCACACCTGACATCAGCCATACGGAACAAATGACTTTAATGGTGCATTTTGTAACAACAACAAAACCTAGTGAAAATGTCCCTGCAATGGTGACCATCAGAGAACATTTTCTAGAATTTATTGGCATTGATGATACTATAGGAGCTGGTATGACAAATATGCTTCTTAAAAAGCTGGAAGATACAGGAATTGTGATAGCTGACATGAGAGGTCAGGGCTACAATACTGGTGCCAACATGAGAGGAAAGAACAGAGGAGTGCAGACACAGATCCGAGAGTTAAACACTCGAGCCTTTTTGGTCCCATGCAGTTCTCATTCATTGAACTTGGTGACCAGTGATGCAGCATGAGTTTCTAGTGAGACTGCTGAATTTTTTTAATGTAATTCAGAGCATCTATGTATTTTTCTCTGCATCAACTTATCGATGGCAAATTTTGAAACAACATCTGGGAACATCCTCTCTGACAGTGAAACCACTCAGTGCCACATGATGGCAAAGTCAAGTGGAAGCGATAAAGCCTATCAAACACCAAATTGGGAAGATAGATGATGCCATAGTTGTCGTTATATAGGATAATGCTATGACAGGAACTGTTTGTGGGAGAACAGCGTCAGAGGGAAATGGAATCACCAGAAACATACCTAACTTCAAATTCCTGTGTGGCTTAGTGTTGTGGCATGACGTACTGTTTGAAATAAATGTTGTAAGCAAGAGATTCCAAGGTGTTGACCTTGATATATCTGGAGCAATGGAAAAACTGAACACAGCAAATTCATACCTATAGTCTTATTGGTCAGATGAGGAATTTCAAAATGTTCTGAAGAGTGCACAGAAGTTGACAGAGGAACTTCACACTGAAGCTATTTTCCCACCCATTCAAGAATACAAGAGTCACCGAAGAAGATGACATTTTGATTACGAGGCACAGGATAATCCCATAAAAGACCCCAAACAACAATTCAAAGTTGAATTCTTTAACCAGGTGCTAGATTGTGCGATACAGGCAGTTGAAGAACGTTTCATGCAGCTCAAGGAACACAGCCGTATATTTGGGGTATTGTATGATGTTCCAAAGCTCCTCACTATACCTAAGGAAGATCTACACCAGCAATGCAGGGCACTAGAGACAGTGTGGACACATGATGACATGTACGATACTGATGCGAGTGATTTGGGTGATGAACTGAAAGCCCTTTCAAGATACATTTCAGCAGGATCAACTCCAAAGGCTATTCTGGAATATATGTGCACTAATAAGATGACTACCCTCTTTCCAAATGCTTTTGTTGCTCTGAGCATACTTCTAACACTTCCTGTAACAGTTGCCAGTGGAGAATTCAGCTTCTGCAAGCTGAAGTTAATAAAAACACATCTACGCTCCACAATGACACAGGAGAGGTGACCCAGACCATGGCACTTCAGGAAGCGATTCAAATCTTTGCAACCAAGAAGGCACCGAAAGCACCACTTTGATTATTCAAAAAGATAAAAATGCCAGTGTTTACTATGCAGACAAGAAAAGTTACATTTGCTGTTCAGGCATTTGAAAGTTACTTAAAATTTTTGAACACGGCATTTTAAGTTGTTAGTTCTCCTTTATTGGGGTAGGTAGCAGAACATTACCATGGGAGGAATAGAACAGGAAGAAGGCAGAATTGAGACCTTTAAAAGTTTTAGCCCAAGTGAGGGAGCTTGGGGGCAACATTTGAGCTCCAACCTGAGGTGCCAGAACGTTGTGGGCTGGCCCTGCATTGATGCCAAAACTGCCATGATGATATTAATAGAGCTATACCAGTGTAAAAGTGGTTTAAGGCTACTCACTTTGGGTGCATCTACACTGGCAACTTAGGTCGACTTAAGGAGGCTCAAGTCGACCTAAACAAAGCCACGTCCACACTGGGCTTTTATTAAGTCGACTTAAGCATTTCCTTAAGTCGACTTAAGTAAAGCTTAAGTCGACTTAAAAAGAAGGGGTTGCTTACCTGTAACTTCTGTTCTTCGAGATGCGTGTCCCTGTGGGTGCTCCACACCAGGTGTCATCGCGTCCCGCGGTGAAGACCGGAGGCTTTAAAGCAGTAGTGCTGCAGGGGGCTGCACGCGCCGGTCGCGGCTCGCGACCATTCCCGCCAGTAGTGGCGCGCGCAGCCCCCTCCGTCCCTCAGTTCCTTTTCCACCGCGGAGCAACGAGGTAAGTACTCCGAAGTAGAGGGGAAGGAGGGAGGGTAGTGGAGCACCCACAGGGACACGCATCTCGAAGAACAGAAGTTACAGGTAAGCAACCCCTTCTTCTTCTTCGAGCGATGTCCCTGTGTGTGCTCCACACCAGGTGACTTGTTAGCCGTTATCAGTCATGGAGGAGGGACTTCGGTGTATAGTGGCAAGCACCGCCGATCCCACTCTGGCATCATTATAAGAAGTTTTGTTAATTGCATAATGCGTTGTGAAAGTATGCAGAGAGGTCCAAGTGGCAGCCTTACATATGTCTGCAAGAGGCACGTTATTTAGGAATGCTGTGGTGGCCGCCATCGCTCGTGTGGAATGTGCCTTGACTTTGACTGGGGGTTGTATTTTATTTTGTTGGTAGCAAGTTATAATGCATTCCTTTATCCATTTTGATAATCTTTGGGTGGATATTGGTAGGCCTCTGCATCTCTCTGCGATGGAGACAAATAGTCTGTTCGATTTTCTAAATGATTTTGTTCTATCCAGGTAGAAGGACAACGCTCGTCGGACATCCAACGTATGGAGGACGGCTTCCCGTGGATTCTTGTGAGGCTTCGGAAAGAAGGTAGGTAGATATATGGGTTCGTTAATATGGAAGTGGGACACAACCTTGGGCAGGAACTTGGGATGAGGACGTAATGTAACTTTGTCCTTTTGGAACACAGTATACGGAGGATCTGTTGTGAGGGCGTTAATTTCTCCGACTCTTCGTGCAGATGTAATAGCGACCAGAAAGGCTACTTTCATGGACATGTAGTATTGGGAGCAGGTCGCCAGGGGTTCGAATGGGGATTTCGTTATCGTATTAAGGACTAGATTTAAGTCCCAGGGTTGTGGTGGGGTTTGTACAGTAGGGAAGACTCTTTGAATGCCCATTAAAAAACGTTTCACTATGGGGTTAGTAAAGATTGATGAGCCATTAAGTTGGTCATGAAAAACTGAGATTGATGCCAAATGGACCTTCAGGGAGTTAAAGGAGAGCCCTGACTGTTTCAGTTCCAGGATGTAATCGAGGATGTGAGGGATCGAGGATGATGTTGGCGAGATGTCCCTATAGTCGCACCAGCTTTGGAACCTTTTCCATTTTAACAGGTAAGTTTTCCTAGTGCTCAATTTTCTACTGTTAAGAAGGATGTGACGAACGGCCTCTGAACACTGCAGCTCGTCGTGTCGGAACCATCGAGGAACCATGCTGTGAGGTGTAGTTTCTCGATTTCTGGGTGGAGAGTCCGCCCGGAACTCTGTGTCAGTAAACTCGGGAATGGTTGTAGAGTTATTGGTTTGCGTCGCGATAGAGCAAGTAGTTCTGCAAACCATGGTTGTCTTGGCCAGGCTGGCGCAACCAGTATTACTCGAACCCTGTCTCTCCTGATCTTTTGGAGGACTCTGGGTATTAGAGGAATTGGGGGAAAGGCGTATAGGAGGGTCTGGGGCCATGTTACTAGAAAGGCATCCCCCATAGATTTGGGCCCCAAGCCCGCCCTGGAACAAAACCGGTGGCATTTCCGGTTGATATAGGTTGCAAAGAGATCGATTGTTGGATTTCCCCAGCGTTCGAATATGCGTGTTAGATGGCCATTGTCGATCTCCCATTCGTGGTTGGGTGGAAAACTCCTGCTTAGAATGTCCGCAGTTACATTTTGTTTTCCCGGTAGGTAGGATGCTGTGATGGTAATTGAATGATGTATGCACCAGTTCCAGAGTCTTACTGCCTCTGCACAAAGGGCTGGTGACCGTGCTCCCCCTTGTCGGTTGATGTAAAACATGCAAGCCATGTTGTCCGTCATGACCTTTATGACTTTGCTGCGAATTAGTGGAAGGAAGCATTCGCAGGCGTAGCGGACTGCCCTTAGTTCTAGCACGTTTATATGTAGGGTGGCTTCCTCCCTTGTCCACAGGCCTTGCGTAGTTAGTTGGTCTAGATGAGCTCCCCAGCCTAGTGTGGAGGCATCCGTAGTGAGCAGGACTGTGGGTTGCAACTGTAGAAATGGTATGCCTACCATGACATTTCCTGATGTGGACCACCAATCCAGGGAGTCCTTTATTTGTTTTGGAATTGTTATTCTCTTGTTCAAGTTGTGGTATTTTGGTCTGTACACTGTTGCTAACCAGTGTTGTAACGCTCGCATATGCAGTCTGGCATTGGGAACTACGCTTGTGGAGGCCGCCATGTGACCCAGAAGCTGCAACACAGTACGAGTGGTGACAACTGCACGAGTGGTGCAGCTCTTACGAGATTGATCAGCTCTCGGATTGTATCGAATCTGTTTCTGGGAAGAGATGCCATTGCTGTCTCGGAGTTCAATAGAGCTCCTATGAAGAGAATTTTCTTCACTGGTTCTATGATAGATTTGTCCATATTTACTCTGAGTCCCAGCTTGTTGAAAAGTGATATGGTTAGATGGGTGGCCTTGGTGGCGGCATCTTTGGAATGTGCTGAAATCAGACAATCGTCTAGATAAGGGAAAATCTTTACTCCTTGCATCCTGAGAAAGGCTATAGGCGCTGCAAGGAGCTTGGAGAAAGTTCTTGGGGCTGTGGATAGGCCGAAGGGCATTACCTTGTATTGGTAGTGTTGATTGTTCACTGCAAAGCGAAGGAATTTTCTGTGAGCAGGGTGAACGGTGACGTGGAAGTATGCGTCTTTGAGGTCGAGGGAAGAGAACCATTCTCCTTGGTTGAGCATCGGAATTATTTTGTTTAGAGTAACCATCTTGAACCTTTGCTTCTTGACGTGCTTGTTTAAGGGTCTGAGGTCGAGAATAGGTCTCCATCCGCCTGATTTTTTCTGCACTATGAAATAGCGAGAGTAAAACCCCTTTCCCATGTGTTGAGTGGGAACAGGTTCTATTGCTCCTATGTCGCGGAGCTGTTTGATTTCCTGTTGAAGGAGTTGTACGTGACTGGTGTCCCTGAAAAGGGACGGGGAAGGGTAATGAGGAGGAGGGCGGGAAGTTAATGGGATGGAATAACCTTTGTTGACGATCTCCAAGACCCACTTGTCTGCTGTGATGGAAGACCAGGCCGGATGGAATTGCCTGAGACAGAATTCGAAGTTTAAGGTTACTTGGTTTAATGTCTCTGCACGAGGAGGAAGTCTCAAACCCTCGACCAACACCTCAAAATTGAGGTTTTTGAGGTTGCGGTTGAGAACTGGTGGACTGGTTGGAGGTCTGTCTACGTCTGAAGCCTCTCTGTCTACCCCTAGATGGGGGATCGTGTCTTTGTTGGTTCTGAGAGTAGTAAGGCTGATACCTGCGATTGAAGGGTTGGTATCTCGTTTGCCTCCTTTTGAACATGGGGGTGTGAATGCCCAGGGTTCGCAAGGTGGCTCTCGAATCCTTCATGGCATGCATTAGTGTGTCCGTCCTTTCGGCGAAAAGATTAATTTTATCGAAAGGCAGATCTTCTATTTTTGTCTGAAGGTCTCTAGGTAGACCTGCTGTCTGAAGCCATGATGCCCTTCGCATGACAATGCCTGTGGCCAGTGCTCTAGCTGCTGTATCTGCTATATCCAAGGAAGCTTGAAGGGATGTTCTTGAGATTAGTTGTCCTTCCGCTATCAGGCTCTTATGTTGCTCTCTCCCGTTGTCAGCAAGGATTTCTGTGAGCTGGGATAGTCTTTCGAATATTAAATGATTGTAGTTTGAAAGGAGAGCAGTATAGTTGGCAATTCTCAGGAGTATGGCTCTGCAACTTCTTCTAGCTGGATTTCCAGTTCCTGGGCCACTCTCTTGAATAATTCATTGAACAATTTTGTATCATCGGAGGATGAGGATGATGATGGAATTACTGCATCCTTGTTTTCCGTGGTTTGTTGATGTAGCTGGGAAGTGTTCACAGCAGTATGCACTGATAGAGGAGATCTTGACGAGTGCTCAGAAAGGGTAGAGAGAGAGCGGCTAGGTGACCGGAGTGGAGAGCGAGAGTGATGACGACTGTGATAATGTGTACTTGAACGCATGCTGTGACAGCTTGACTGGTGATCCCACCTATCAGACGAACGATAATGTGGTGTGCTGTGGCGACAGCATGGGGAGTGATGTCGTCTTGATTCTGCGTGCGAGTACAGAGATCTGGCCGGGGATCTGCCTCTGTATGAGCAGCATGAGTGTCCCCGGTCTGTGTGAGGCTGAGAACAGCGCCTCCTGGAGCGTTCTGCAAAGGGGGAAGCAGGGGAAATGTGTCTCTCTTTCCTGGCTCTCTTACGTGGAGCCGGTTCTGTAGGCACGCTCGGTGCCGGAGCAGTGGAGTTCTGAGCCCCCTCCATGCGGTGCGGGGAGCTCGGTGCCGGGTCTAGCTGCGGCACCTGCGGCGCCTGCGGTGCCGGGGCTTCAGCCGGGGCCGTAGCCGGCGCCGGGTTAGCGCGGTCAGCCTGAATGCTGGGAGCCGCAGTGTTCAGGGTCGCCAGTGCGGGGGAAGAGGAGCCTGTGCCTCTGATTCCCTGTTTCCCATGGGAGGATTTGTCACTCCCATGTTTTGCGACCGCCTTTGAGCCCAAGGAACCAGATGCCTTCTGGGCTGACTTTTTTGTTCTGTTCCTTGAAGGGGAGCGATCCCTTCTCGAATGGCTGGTATGCGCCGGTGACGGGGCGCTTGAACGCCGGCTTGCCGGTGTATCAGTGAGTTGCCTGTCCCCATTAGCCGATGAGCCAGGGGCTAAGGATTTCTCCATGAGGAAAATCCTTAGCCTGAGATCTCTCTCCTTTCTGGCTCTAGCACTTAGGTTCCCGCAGTGAAAACACTTTTGGGGAACGTGCGAGTCTCCCAGACAGCGGACACACTTGTCGTGTCCGTCAGATGCGGGAATAGAGTCCTTGCAATCGGAACACCTTTTAAAGCCCGATGAAGAGGGCATCATAAAAGGTGGAAGCTGTCAGAAGTACCGTTCGGCCGTTACCGGCCGAAACGGACAAGCGGCTTTTTTTTTTTTTTTTTTTTTTTTTTTTTTTTTTTAAATGTCCTTAAGAACTATAGATGAAAGGATTGTGACTAAATATTTCTTCGTTTTGTATGTTTTTCTTCTAGGTTGACTGGAGAGTGAGTCAGCTCCGTCTTCACCCGAGGGCGGTTGAAAAGGAACTGAGGGACGGAGGGGGCTGCGCGCGCCACTACTGGCGGGAATGGTCGCGAGCCGCGACCGGCGCGTGCAGCCCCCTGCAGCACTACTGCTTTAAAGCCTCCGGTCTTCACCGCGGGACGCGATGACACCTGGTGTGGAGCACACACAGGGACATCGCTCGAAGAAGAACACCTAGTTATAGGTCGACTTAAGCCTTAAGTTGACTCCTTAAATCGACTTAAAGCCACTGTGGATAGGAATTAGCACCTAAGTAGACCTTATTAATTTGACTTAAAGCATTAAGTCAATTTAATAAGGTTGACAAGGGGCTATATCTACACTAGAAAAGTTAAGTCAACTTTGTTAAGTGGACTTAATGTCGACTTTAAGTTGACCTAAAGTCGACCTTATTAGGTTGACTTAACAAAGTCAACTTAACTTTTTTAGTGTAGACATAGCCTTTAATTTTACCCATCTACTTCCCTAGCCTTTAAATTATTTTGGCTTCAGCGTCTGCATTTCTGGCATGATAAAGAGGGCCTACATCCCAGAGATAGCAATTTAAAAGCCACGGGGGCTTTTGAAATACTTTGCTCCCTCTGTGTTTTTGCACCAGCAGAAAACATGGGACAGTTCAAGAGAATTCATGATATATGATAAAAGCCCCTCTTATCAGGTTGAGGAGGGTTTTTTGTTTGTTTATTTAGAGTAGGAATAGGATCCACTTTTCTATTTTTGTCAACAAATTTGGGATTTTGTGGCAAAAAAAAGCTGGATTTTGACTATTGGAAAAATCTCTTCCTCCCCCTCCCCTTTGACAAAACTCACCATTTAGTTACTTTCACAGGTTCCTCCAGTTCAATGCCCATTTCCATTCCATGCAATAATAGCTTTTATTTTCATGGCAAAAAATTGCAGTGAAAATGAATTTTTCCTACATGGTGGATTTTTTAATTTTATTTATTTATTTATTTATTTAATTTGCAAATCAACTACCAAAATTGATATTGATCAGTTTAACTGCGCTGTGCAGCTTTTGCCCAGCTCTAACATTAATACTCCCAAGACACATTTTCACCTCAAAATAAATCTCTCTCTAGCATAATGAAGCACAGGAAAAGTAAAGTTCTTTATATTTGTACAGAAGTTCCCTTTAAGATAGATTGATAGCATTGCTGCAGCTGCTAGTTTCAAGAATAGGGGATGTGCTGCTTTTTATAGGCAGAAACGGTATATTGTGATTTTGTTGATACATATGGTAATTACATTTCCAGCAATGTAAATACACCCAGAGGCTTCAGAGTTGTGTGCTTGCTTTATAAATATGGATCTAAATAAATAAGGAAGAACACACTATGAAAACAATTTACCATTTAGAGCAATAAAACTCTGCACTTAATGCCTGTTTAAAATGGCAACTACAATATTTCCCAGTTACAACGGTACAGAATCTGAGCTTTGGTAACAGGTATTTTCCTGCATTTAGAATAGGAAATTGCTGGTATTTTTGGTTATTAGTGGTAATTTCTGAACAGTGATCACAGTTGATGCACCTTTCATCTAACTCTCTCACAGCATATCTCTACTAATACTGATTAATAAATAATCATACCAAGTGGTGTGATAAGTCTTGACTTGACCCTCTGAAAGGCATGACTTACACACCCTGGGCATAAGGTGGCATGAAATATGTCTATTCACTCCATGTATAAAATAAAAGTTTAATAAATGCTTTTCTATCTGTGCTAATGCAAGCTAGAACAAATCTTCCAACATGTAGGTTGTAGGAAAAATATATCAATAAACACATTAACTTTAGCTTCAGACACTCACATATTAATTATAAACAATGAGTAAAAACCAATAATAAAAATTATGGTCATTAACATGGGCATTTGATTGTTTTTAATATAATTCATTCTATAGAATCTCACTGGCGCTTTTCTTGAACAGCTTCTTGTGCAAAGCTGGCTAGAAGTGGGCCAGTAAGAAAGCTAAACTGCATATACTAAAGAGAACAATTACATTATTATACCACCACTTTCCACCTCTCCCAGTATTCAACATATTTCTGTAACCTTTCTGCCAGGTGCTGTCAGCATCAACAAAGTCTAAATTGAAATAGATTGGAATTCCTCTTAACACTGACAAACACCAACTTGAGCCCTCACCCAGAATTTCTGTCATCACTAAATACCTTCCCTGGGTGCCTTTATTAGATAATACTTCCTCATTAACAGCCTTCAGTCTGTATATGAAACAAAAGAAACTTAATTGGGGAAACAGGACACAGTATTATCTTGGGAAAATGCAGCAACAATATATCTATCTAAATTATCAATAAAACACTCCCTCCCCAGAAATTTGGCAGAAGTCCATTCAATCATTCTGCCATGTGCCTGTTTCATTGTCCAATAGATGTCCCTATATTGCTACTTTCCTCTGTCTCATCCAGTAAACCCTTCTGAAGATTTGGTGCAACTTAGCAGCATAGTCCAAGAAAAGCACTTGAGCATGCTGGTCTCTAGTCCCTTGGGATGTGCTGCCTTATCCTGTCCTGAGACTCTATCTCCTTGTTCAACTCTAGTGATTTCAACTTTGTTTAGCAACTGGGTAGCAAGGTGTGCCCTCTGCGGCTTCCAGAAAGAATTGCCTCTGCATTTTCATTCATTACAAAGTCTTTGTAATAGATCTCACAAAGTCCTCTGTCTGCATCATCTCTTGCCACAAAGTCTTTCCAATGCCACAGGAGCCTCAGAAGCAAATCAGTAACATAACAGATAAGCGAGCAAAATCCTTGCCACAAGGTAGAAGTTCCTTTCCCTTCAAAAATCGAGGTTCCTGTATAATTATAGTAATCTCCCAAGTCTCACTAGAGAAACTGTTGGAAAGTTCCTTAGGCAAATTCTATGTGGCCATGCCTTTCTTTTTTTACCAGTAGGAGGAATAGAGCTGTTTCCTCTTTGGCAGTTCTCTACTGGCAATATGCCCCTGTCTCTGCTTATAGAATATCTCTGAGAGAATCTTATGCTGGAATATTCCATTAGGAAATAAATCCTCTTCAACAGCCAATCAAGAAAAATTCTTAACATCCTACGAGCTGTTAAAGACTCCTGGAGCAACTTGGATGCTGAATTCCCAGCAGATACAGATTTGTAATTCAGCTAATAAGGAGCTACTGAGTAGGAAAGGCCATTTGCCCTGATAAATCTCTCCTAAAGGGATTTTTCCTTTTTCAATCACATAGAAAGTTATTTAAATAAAATTAGTGTGATAATGAAAACTGTCAATTAGGGTTGAAGCACTTCAAATATAGCATTACTGAAATTAAGCAACTATTGGAGAACGCTGAATAGCCAGTCACGATCTTTTCCCTGTCCCAGATGTTTTATAACATAATCAGGAGCTCATGTATTCCATTTATTGAGAAATGAAAAATGAATGCCATGTTTGCGGTGTCAAATATGATTGATAATCCCTGCATTTTGTGTAAATGATACATTCTTCCTTTCTTACAAGTGCGGTGCAATAAAAAGAAACAACATGGGATGTAAATTCATAGTTTATATTGGCATCTGTAGTGTCAATTAGAAATCCTCATTGATTAAAGCATTATCAATCTTAATTATGAAATAATATTTTTCTTGATAGCTTGATGTTCTGATAACTAAATGTGTCTTTGTAGGACCAGTTCTTCAGCTGATACCATTGACATTCTCTCACAGTTCTATGCTTTCCTATTGTTCTATTGCAACTGCATTTTTAATTTCTCACCAGCCAAACAGCATTTTTCCTCTCTTTGTAAAGGCACAAGGACTCCTGAAAACAGTGTTTGGTGCTGAATTGAAAATTACTGCTGTGCCCTGAAATCATGCACAAGAGCTGAGAAAGACCCATGGTAAGCAATTGAGCTCTCCTTCCTTCTACAGACAAGAGACAAATTTAAAAAAAAAAAAATGTATTTTCCTTTTTTCTGGATTTTAGTTTTTCATGATAGACTTGTTTAAAGCTTCTCAAATGGGGGGGAAAATGAACAGGGGCATCATCAGAAACTACAACTTTAAGATCCCATGGTCATCATTCCCTCAGAGCACAGTAGCACATTTTGGAAGTTTATGATTAGTCACATACATATACAGTAAATTAGAGCAGAACTGAGCCTAAAAGGCTATATGGAATTTGTATTTCCTGGGTATGTAAGTGTAAGCGCTGTTACAACCTCAAGTCCTCTCCATACCGCTATTGTTCCTACGACATATTTCTGTTTCTGGTTTGTTTGTTTGTTTGTTTGTTTTTTTTATAAGTTCAAACTGAGCTTTAATCTGAATTTGGACACAAGCTTCTCCACTCTACAAGGAATGTTTCTATCCAGGGATTTGGTTCAGGGCACTTTGCAATTTGTAGACATTCCATAATTCAACCAATTATTTAAGGGCCAAATTTTGCATTCTTCATTTAGGTAAAATCTCCTGTGTGAAATGCTGTCTCCATTGAAGTGAATGGCAAAACTTTCATTGACTTCATTTGACCCAGATTTCACCCCCATTGTGTCCAAGTAAGAACTGAAGGAATTTCTCCTAATACAATGACTTCAGTAAAGATGCAGTTAAGAAATATGACACTTGGAGTATATATTTTTCTTACAACATCAGCATCCATTGGATAGCATAGACAGAATTGTCATGGAAATGTGGGCATTAAACAAGACAAATAAGCATTCCAAACTACTTAGGGAAACAAGGAAAACACCTTTCTGTAAGATTTTATGATGCAACATATCATGAGAGCACTGCATTGCTTTCCCAGTTTTATTTCAAAATGCCTTTTAGGAATTCATTTTAAATTGATGTTGGGAAACCTACCCACCTGTAAAAGCTTGTAAGTGTATAACGTTCACAATCTGAAAGTTAACAAACCTCTCAGAAGATTGGATTTTAAAATTCTCTGAGCTGTGGATTCTCCGTAACATACGGACATGTTTATAATTTCCATGAAGATGTGTTTTTACTTGGCTATTGACTTTGTAATCAAGATAGTTGCTCAGCTTAAAATGGTAATGCCTGCATTTAATTCAACAAACCTGAGCTGTCATATTTCATCTTTATACATTCTGTATCTTACATAACAGGCTTGGGAAAGATATGTTCAAAGTCCCAACAAGAGCTACAGAAAAAATATTACTCTTTTCTATTGGGACTATATTTCACCATTCAGTCAAATTGTCCCTTGTCACTGTCCCACTGCTGAAAAGGTCTGTTAAACAATTTTAGCTTGTTCCTTATCAGCAAACACAAACTGGGGGCCAAGTCCTATGCTTCCTGGGGGTAAGGCTCTGACTGAAGTCTATGGGAGTGTTAGCAGAGTAAGGAGTGCAGATCAGGTCTTACAGTAGAGAAAAACTGATCAAGCAAAATGAGATCCCAGTCCAGCAGTGGGGTCCACCAACACAAGAACATAGAACCCATTAGTTGAGGACCCTTTGAAAACTGGGATTTGCATGGTTACTCTTTCTCTCTAGAACATCCATAAAAATAAGGGGCCAGGTACTTGGAGCTCCATCAATGTACAATACTGAAGATTTCACCCAAGATCTGTATCAAATTGGGCAAAACTTGTAAGCAAGACTTAAAAAAATTTTTGAATCACTGTCTAAATATACTCTCACTATTGGAGCAAAATAGGAGAGATGCTGTAAATAAAAGTGAGAATACATAGTTTTTTTAAAATATATATTTCTAAGTATCTCTTCAGTCTCAACCCAAAGGCAAGAAATCAACAGAAACAGAAGCTAATATAATGCACAGAGTGCACACAGTGATTCCACTTATCATTGTTTGATTTATTCTTTTAAAATAAAGTTATCATAAAGAATCTACAGCATCCCTTTCATCCTTCTACCCAGGAAAGAAATATATTTAATGTGATTTTTCAGCAATGCTGGGGTACAAGGAGGTCAAGTGACTCTCTGGCTCACGCTACAGTCAATGGCTTAGCCACCATCAGAACCAAGATTGTCCTACCTTTCAAGCCTATGATCTAGAAACTGGCTCACACAATCACCTCATCTTCATGGGAGCGTTATGGCTTATAACGTCCTCGTGGATGAAATATTTTTCAGCTTCTTTGTTCACTAATTACTGGCTTTGAAGTACATTTTCCAGGTAATAATAATAGCTTTAATTAGACAGGATGGCAACCCAGACCCACATTTTATCTTAAATTTTGTCATCATTTGTATCTCTATCTTTGAGATCATTACATATAGAACTGTATAATTTTTATTTTAAAATAGCTCATGATGTTGTAGCAGAGAGACCTCCCATCAAGCAGTTGAAAGACATGCAACCCACCTTTCTCAAAGTCTAATAGGAAAACAAACATATGAACATAAACCTGCATAACCACCTTGCCACTCATGTTTGATGTTCTCCTTTGTTTGTTGACCAAGGGCTGTCCTCATGGATGGCAAATTCGTCAGATTAAGCTCCCTGATCGACTGATTGAGTCTGTGAAGATGCTCAGCCGATCAGGAAGCAGATGCTGGAAGTTCACCCCCAAAGAAGGAGTAGCCCTGAGTCAGAGGGAAGGGGTTTCCGTCTGGCTCAGGCTACTGAAGACAGTGCAGGAAGTAGAAGGTAGGCAATCAGAGGAAGATACGCAAGGTATTTTAAGTACTTTGTGCGTCTTCCTTCAATTGCTGCCAAAATCGCATGGCAGTATAGACCAGTCATAAAATTAGATTGTAAGCTTCTTGAGGTGTGTGGGGGGAGGGTGGATTTTATTTCTTCTATGAAGAAACTAGAGCACTTTCAGAGTTATACTACTAATGAACTACAACTACTGAAGGATACAGTGACACCTTACCAGAAGCTTAAACGGTTTTCATGGGACAATAGTTGCTTTGGTCTTTAATGTAGAGGTACTGTACACTCTGTCCAGATCTTAGTTTGTGATATTTCATCCTGATCCATCTTCTGGGCAAGATAAAATACCATAAATTATCTATGCCCCAGTCCTACTTACTTCTGCCACTGTCTGCATTATAGAATTCTGTGGTTCATATCAAACCTATAGGACACTGTTTTTTACTACCTTTACAAGAGGAAAAGAACTATTTTTTTTATACATATATGTTGGATTCTTATCTTAGTGTGTGTTTTTTCTTTTTTTTTTTTCTTTTTTTTTTCAATACTAAAGATACCCAAAGTCTGTGATACTGTCAATACAATATTTAGTTTGGCCTAAGGTCAAATTGCAGCTCAGCAGGCTGTTTAGGTTGTTGTTTAATTTGAGGGGCGGAGGGATTGTAAGTATTATAAAAGCACCTAATTTAATTTGATCTTTTATAAAGACTTAATATATATATCTGAAAGCTAAAGATGTTATGCAAATGATAATGTACCCTAATTTGAATACTACTGAATATGTGCTACCTAATTTGAATATCATCTACACAATCAAATCTTTCAATTCCTTGCTGCTTGTCCCATCAAATTAATAGATTCTGACCATTTGCTCTCTTGAACTTCCCAAAACCCACCCTCAGTTTTCTCCCATATCTCCTGCCCTTCTCTTTCTGTTCCCTCATGTCTCATCTTACGATTTCCCCCATCACACACTTCCTATTCATATCATGCCTTTCACTACCACTATCACAGTTTCAGGATAACTGCACCTGCATCTTCCTCTCCATTATCTATTCCAGGTGTGCCTATTCAAGTCTGAGTTTCCACCTATCACTTGTCTCAGGGCAAGAGCCCTTGTTCTACTCCATCCCGAAGTAGGTTTTAAGGCTGCACAGCTCCCTGCCTTACATGGTGATAATCCGAGCAAGCCAGTGTGTTTAAAGGCTAGTGCCTTATGTTTTGCTTTCTCTCCAATGCTGTGAATAGTGTTTTATCAGTAGTTATAGTTACCACAGAGCTATTTCTAAGCAAGCACATTTATTCTTAAGGTAAAAGTGTTATAGACAAAACCATAACAGTTCCTATACACATGCTAAAAGCTATCAGAAGTCATCCCTCAATCTTCTGGGCCTCTAGTAGGCGAAAGTCATTCCAATCCTTCCTCAACAATTGGCAGACCCTTGGACAGAAAATTCCTTGTTTGCTGCCTCACTTGCCTGAGTCTTTTCATATCAAAAGCCATTTATTTTTCTGTTGATCTCTAAAAAACCCAGTTTGCACAGCTGTGCCGTGTGTTATCTGTCTGAAGATGTTTAGAACCCAAGTAATTCATCTTAATCATCTGGCCCTGTTTTTGGTTCCTGAAGAAGCTGTGATAACTTTCCCTGCTGGATTTGTAACTAGTACATGGCCCACAAAGATATGTAAATTTAACACAGTATGGTTCTGAATTATATTGCAATCCCATGCAGTATCTATCACACCCACTTTCCAGTAGATTTCACTGGGACTACTCATGTATCTAAAGTTAAACACAGGCATAACTTTTTGCAGGATCAGAACCTGAGTTTGACTAGCACGATAGAATTGTGATTTTTTTTCCCCTTGATTACGTCTAGTGTTGGAAATTTTCCATCAAGACTTTTTATAGTGGAAATGCCATTGAAACCAAAATGAAATTTTCTTTAAAAAAAAAAAACAAAAAAAAATGTATTCTTTGATGAAATATTTCTAAACATTTTTTTAAAAAATATTTCTAAAAAAATTGGTTTGCTGGGAGGAAAATAAATGCTCCCTCATTCTTTCACACACATAGGCTGCAGAGTGAAAGAAGCCACCCAGGCCATTGCTCAAATATGTTTTGGTTCAACACAATCTCAAAAAAATTGTTTTGAATTTTTTCATTGAAAGTATAGTAAATTTCAAACAAAAATTATTATATGTATTCATTCAATATACTGGTTCACAAGTTGAAAATGAGCCACAATGTTATGCCGTGATGAAAAACACTGATTTCTTGGGTGTATCAGCAGCAGTGG
Source organism: Pelusios castaneus (assembly GCA_007922175.1). Classification (NCBI taxonomy): domain Eukaryota; kingdom Metazoa; phylum Chordata; order Testudines; family Pelomedusidae; genus Pelusios; species Pelusios castaneus. The sequence continues at coordinate 1,122,321 of ML685772.1, forward strand.
CTATTCTAATTGGAAGTAGTAATGTCTTTGCTGGAGTAAGCTGTCCAGTTTTGGTCACTACGCTTTTAGAAAGATGTGGACAAATTGGAAAGAGTCCAGAGGACAGCATCAAAAATGGTAAGTTTAGAAAGTCTGACCTTTGTGAAAAGATTAAAAACTGGGTATATCTCGTATTGAGAAAAGAAGTTTGAGGAGGGGAAAGAAATCTTGACAAAAGATTATAACAATTTTCAAATATGTTAAGTGCTGTTGTAAAAGGGGTGGTGATCAATTGCTCTTCATGCCCACTGAACATAGGACAAGAAGTAATCAGTTTAATGTGCTGCAGGCGTAATGTAGATTAGATATAAGAAGGAAGATTCTATCTTAAAGAATAGTTATGTGGTTATAGAATAAGCTTCCAAGGAAAGTTGAGGAATTCCTGTCTTTGGAGGCTCTTAAGAACAGGTTAGACACACACCTGTCAGGGGTGATCTAGATTTACTTGGTCCTGCCTCAGTGTGGGGGCAGGACTAGATGGCCTCTTGAAATTCCTTCCAGACCTACAGTTCTATGATTCTATAATATACTTATTCTTTTACATCATCTTTTCTGTTGATATTAAAAGAACATGCTAACTGTACTGTGGGCTGTAACTGCTGTTTACCACACTGATCATGATTGACTTGTTGCAATCTTATGGTCTTCTCATTTGTTTGTGCACCTGTTGTCTTGTCTGAGGCCATGTTTACACATACACCATTGCACCAGTTTGTCTGGTGAAAACACTTTATGCTGACCACTCTAAGCCACCCATGCAAATTGCATAAGCTATGTCAGCAGGAGAAGTTCTCCTACCAGCTTAGTGTAGTGCAACTTAGTACCATACACTCCCACCACCTAGCGCTCATGTTGATGAAACTTAAATCACTCACAGAGGTGGAATACTTACGTATTGAATGAGACAAATTTTATCAATATAGGCAGTAATGTAGACACAGCCTTAGTTCGTAAATTCTTCAGAGCAGTGACCATCCTTTTGTTGTGTGTTCATTCATTGCCTAGTTCATTGGGGAGCTGTAGGCATGAGTGCAATGTGAATGATAATATAATAAACATGTTTGTATGGAACATTATAAACAAATAGAATCCTCAACAAAATAAAATGGATGAAATTCTGCCCTTAATTAAATCAATGGCATGACTCCCAATGTCCTCAATGAGAGCAGGATCACCCTATATCTGTATTATACTATACAGAGTACAGAAATCTTGAGCATAATTCTCAGGAAAACTTAATAGAAAACCTAACTGAATCTTTCGTTCTCATACAGAAACCCTTTTTTCCACTACCTGGGTTATTAAAAGACACCTTGTTAAAGAAGGAAAGGCAGTTAGAAAACTGGGCCATGACAGCACAATCAGAGTATTTTCTTATTCAAAGTCTGAATCTGATGCCATTTATGTCAGTGGCAAAACCCCCGATTGATGTTAATCAGGAACAGACCCTTAGTTACTGTATCATGATTGGAGGCAAACGGATACCTCTAGAATCACAAATTGGGTGAATTGCTTCTATTGGGCCTTCACAAATGTACTATGCTAGACAGTGAGATTCCAGGGATCCCGTATTCAAGGCAACGAAATTAACAATATATTATCAAAATTCTGAAAAAGTGTGCCACAATATTATTCAATAGCAGTAACATTAGGAATGTGTTGGTATTATGCCCCTGCTTCAAAATTCTAAACAAGACTAGAATATGCAATCATTCACCATTATTCCTACTAACAAATTCATAGCCTAAAGGCCATGATTTTGCAGAACTTAGAATAGGGCATTAGCACAGATTTATAGACACTCTTATAACCTTTAAGTCAGTGTTTTATTACTAATGCTCTGTGGGAAGTGCTTATAGAATATGCAAAAAAAGCATTTAGGTACGTTTTATAGCAAAAAATATTGCATATTGCCAATGAATAAACAATATTCAAACAACCCAAATTTAAATGAGAACATGTCCATGCATAACCAAGCTGTGGTAGTATATCATAAAAAAATTATGGGACAATGAGAGTTCTTTTCTAATTTCCTCTTCCTAAATGCTACTTGTTCCCCTAAATCACAGGTTTTAGTACTCAGCCTGGAAAGCTCTGTCAGCTTGTTTACTTCCTTTATGATCCTGCTCAGCAAATAAAGAGAAAGAAAGGAGTTTTTGTAACTTTTGTCCATAGCAAGAAGAATTAAGTAAGAACTACAAAATAGATGGTTGAAGTTAATCAATGTAACTTCTTAGCACTCTATGGCTGAGTATATACCATTCAACTCCCTCTGATCTGTTATTCCATTTTATTTTATTACTTCAAGTCAAAACCACTGCTTCATAACTCTTCTCAGATGCCACAGTGCTATCTCTTTCTACAAAAATAATATGCCACTGAATATTTAAAGGATTTCACTTACTCTTTAGATTGAGACATCAGTGGAAAGACCATAAGCAAAGAGTTATGGTGAATCACAAAGAACTGAATTGTGAAAGTGACCAAACAGATACCATTGGTATCTGCTAGAACCATTCTTACAGTAAAATTTCAAAGTGCCTAAGTAACTTAGTAGTCTAAGTCCCATCATCAAAAGTGATTTAAAAGCCTGATTCCCACTGAAAAATGTGTTTTAGGCTCTTCTGAAAATGTTACCCATATTTAATCAGTTATAATCTAGAAGATGGGACAAATGATATGTTAATGATCCATGTAATAACACAATGACATAAAAGAATGGTATGCATGACAGAGTAAAGTTCTGCAGAATCTAAGCTTTCATTTAAAAAATAAAGTTTCTAACGTTCATAGAATTATTGATATGTAGGGCTGAAAGGGACTGTAGAGAACAGCTGTGGCCTCCCTCGGAGCCTGGGCCTGAGGAAGGGCCTGGACACCCCCCCTGGACAAACCTGGGAACTGCAGGGCTCCAGCCCCGGAAGCAGAAGGGCGGAGCCCAGACAGGAAGGGGAAGTATAAAGGCCCAGCCAGACAGCTCAGTAGGGAGAGAGTGGCTGAAGGGGAAGAATGTGGCTCCTCACTGACAGCAAGCCAGTGAGAACCAGCCCTCTCCAAGGAGGCCAACCCTGTTCCCTCTGGCTGGATGGCAGGAGGGCCTGCCCAGTTTACCGGGGCCCAGTGACTGGGAAGGGATCCCTGAGGCGGGGGGAATCAACCCTGGGTGCACCAGAGGCAGGGACGGACCCTGGAGGAGCTGCTGGAGCCCTGCGACCTCGAGGAGCTCCCCTTGGCCGAGGACCTCAGTCCACCGGAGGACCAACTGGCGGTGCTTGGGCCCTATGACCTCGAGGAGCTGCCTTCAGTGGAGGAGTCTGAGGACCTGCCTGACCTACCTATGGACCTAAAGGGCCTGGTTGGGATCCCCCAAGCCATCTACCCTGAAGACCTGGAGGATGACTTGGTGGACCCAGGTACCCCAAACCCTGGGGTGGGAGGAAGTAGCCCAGGGGTGGCTGGCTGCCGCCTAGTGAATGGTGGAGCTGCCCAGGGTCAGTGTGTTTCATCAGGAGCCCTGCTGACTGCAGTGGCAGACCCCTCTGCCACTGAATAGGGCCCTGGGCTGGGATGCAGTGGAGTGGGTGGGCCTGTGTACCCCTCCCTTAGCCCTTCCCCTAACCACCCAGAGCATTCAAACCCCTAGCAACCCTCTACAGAGGTTTGTGTGTTGTGCCTGCCCTGCCCTGCTTGAGGGGCCGTGGGCTCCTGACTCTCTCTCTCTCTCGGTGCCTGCCCTGCCCTGCTTGAGGGGCTGGGGGCTTCTGACTCTCTCTCTCTCAGTGCCTGCCCCGCCCTGCCCTGCTTGGGGGGCAACTGACTCTGTGCCCTGCTTGCCCCACCCGCCTGAGGGGCTGGGGCAATTGACACTGTCAGGAAGGGCACCTGCTGTGGCTCATTCCCCTAAGGCACCTGAAGGGGGTGCCCTCCTGGCCCACTGGTGACACAGGAGCCTACAGGGACCTCAAGAGATCATTGAGTCCATCTCCCTGCACTGAGGCAGTATGCTTTGATAGATGACCAGCATACTTATTCCAGTACAATTTCCTCTCCCTGATTATCTTCCTGAGAATCTTATGACTCTTTCCTGAATTCCCCTTTCCTACCAGATGGATCTTTGAATATCCACTTCCTTGAAATGGCTTCTGATCCATTATTGTGTCTACTAGGCTTTAGGACTGCTGCAGCATCTAGAGCTTCCCATATAGGTGAGACAGGGTTACTTAGACCTAGGTAGATTGATAATTTTCCAAAGCAGCAGTTTAGAAGTTCTGCACACAAATTACTGTGCCTGCCTGTCATTGGTTGGAAGATCAGTGATACCTTTTTCCATTGGAACATGCACTCTATTCAAAGATTAACATCTTGGTTGTGTCAATTTGGCCTAATTCCATTGTGTAGAAAAGAATGGGGAAAAACTCTGGCAATGTTAAAACATCCCACTTTGACATTTTTTTGAAAGAAACATTCCGTATTTTATTTTGAAATGACTTTTTTCAGTTTGAATTTTTCTTTATTTTTCATTATGCTAGATTCTGTAACAATACAGAATTAAAAAGTCAAAATCAAAACAAAAATGTTTCAATCTACCCAAAATTATTTCTTTTTAAAAATTTCCTTCATGGAGAACTTTGAAATTTTGGAGGTTTGTCCAGATTTTGAATTAAATCCCATTTCAAAAATCCGGACACCCTTTGTAAAATAGAATTTCCAATCTCTGCATAGTTACTATGTACCCTTGAAGTATATTCCTCAGCTGAGAAGCTTGAAAGCCTCACCACAGAATGAAAAGGTCTGTGAAGCCAGGTGGTAAGCTAAGAAAATCTATTGGCAAAAGCACAGAGAATGATAGTTAGGGAAAGAAGAGAATGGGAAAGGAGACAAAATAAGAGGAAAAAAATTAATTAAATATTAAGTCTGATTAGACTTTGAGGGATTAACAAAGTCAAACTTTGAGGTTCAGATCTGCTATTAATTATAAAAGCTGTGAAAATGCAGTTGGCAGCATTTTAACACAAGCTTTTCTGTCCTGATGGGAAGGTTGCTAAAAATTACTATGAGTTACACATCAGCCATTCATAGTTGCACATTTATTAACAAAAATTGTTTCCCACCTGGAATAGCATGCAAAGAAATAAAGTGCACCACATCTGTAAATACCAGTAGTTTCAATATTTTTAATTATATATTTATATAACCTTGTTGTTTAAGATTCCCATAAATGGTAAATCAAAAGATGTTTTATTCTGCCTTTAGTATGCTTTTATACAAAGAACTGAGTTCTCACAGAAACAGGTCTAAATCTTTAATGCCCTCCCACTCCCCCCACCTGAAATAACAGCTGATCTGGTAACTGCAGCCAGGAACCTTAGATGCAGCTGAATCACCCATGCCACCAACAGTTTCCTTTTAGAGTCCTTAGGTTCACATCAGTACAATGAGAACATAATGCTGCATTTCCTGGTTTCTTTCTTTGTTTTCCAAGTGACGTGTGCAACCATAGGAACATGAACAGAGTCCTGTGGCACTTTTAAAGACTAACAGATTTATTTATCGCATGAGCTTTCATGGTGAAAAAATCCCACTTCGTCAGACACTTTGAAGATGAGAAATTTACAGGACTCTGTTTTTCTGCAATAGACTAACACGGGCTACCCCTTTGGAACTTGATTACATAGGAACATGTTCTCCTTCATTTGAGAATGCTTGCATAAACTTCAAGTTCTCTGCAACAGCAGGATTGGCAACTGGAAAAGGATAAGGGCTCTGTACTTGTAATTCTTATATCATTCTTGAAAAAACCATTAAGTAAGTGAGGGCAAAGTGTGTGTGTGTGTGTGTGTGTGTGTGTGTGTGTATTATATAATATACACACAAGCAAACAAAAAGTACCTCCTTAACTCAGGTTAGCTAACTTGCTTTTGCTAATGCATCTTAAAACAACAGTGAAGATGTGATCATTTGGGTTAGCTGCTTGAGTTCAAGCCCTGGCTCCTTGTAAGCTTTGATTCAAGCTGTTAACTCAAGTTAAAACCAAATTGCCATGTTCTCACTGCTCTTTTAACCCAAGTTAAGAGCACACAGTGCAGGCATACCTTTATCATATTGCTTATCACACTCCCAAATCAGATGATTTCTAAGTTTGTTAATATGTGGCTTAAAGATCATAACCACATATGTCTATGACTGGAGGAACAAATGAAGAATCAAATACATACCTGAACCAGAAAAAGAAATATATAACTAAAGTAAAACTGAACCAAGAGAAATCAAACCAACTGTGACATATATATTATGATACACAATTTGTTTGATTTTGAAATATGTCCTTTTGTTCAATTTTACTTTATTCAGTTGCTCCAGATAAGCAAAACAGCTATAAGATTGAAACCATCCAGCTCGAAATACAATGGTGTAAGCACCAAATAATTCAGTTACTATGTGTTATGCTGCAGCATTGAACAGCGAAAAAAATCCAATTCTCAAGAGACAATCTTTGCCACAAATGGGGGAGGCATGAGGTACAAGGCCAGAGAATGAAATTGGCATACTACTGGTACTTACAGCTGGCTGCATTCTCTTCGTTGCTCTCTTCATTCTTCTCACTTTTTGCCACCTCTCTTCAGCCTCTTCTGACTTCTTCATGCAGCACAGCCTGACAATATGCAAAACAATATTACCCATACACTTACTTACTTAGAAAAGTATATTGAAGCCAACTTTGCAGCCTGGCATTTTTTTTTTTTTTCAAACTAAAACCAATGTAAGAGAGAATAGGGTTGGGGTCTATTTAAGAAGACCTCAGAATCAGAGCTTGGAGTAGCAGAACTTAGACACGTTAAATGAATACCTGTTATTGGGATGTTGTAATCATTATATGTCTCTCCATTTTTTCACCACTCTGTATAATTAGATGTAATTGCACATAGATACCTTTATGATTGAACTGTGGAATGGAAACATTTGCTTTTTGATTATCTTTCATGTTCCTGCACATAAAATTTGAAATATTATGAAGATTTTACAACAGAGCTGAGCAAATACCTCAAAGATTGAGATTTTACAGCCGTTTTCTGCATTCCATATGTTATTAGCATGAGCTTTCCAATAAACATTGTTGATGTGAGATACTACTTAATATTACAAACAAGTGTAATTTCCAGCTAATGTGTGTGCCATGATAACTCAGGCATAGTCAGTCATTTATACTTTAATGTATGAAGTAATATATAGTTAGCCTTGGCTACATCATGTGCATGACTATGCAAGGACACTTTCAATTCCATATTTATCATACATGGGACGTAGCACTTGTTCATACTTTTATCACACAGCAGCGGAGTCACAAACTGCTAATGCTGCCATACCATTAAATATTCATTTGTCTGCTTTATAGATTGAAAAACAAGCACAGAAAAGTTTAAATTATTCAGGTAAAGCCTCACAGCTAGTCAGTGTAAAACTGGGGTTAGATTAGAATTCAGTAGTTCCCGACTACTGGAACTGTGGTCAATCTACTACAAGCTTCCTTTTTACATATTCTATATAACTATTAATTTTACACCTTTTGTTATAACTGTCAGTTTCTTTAGCGAAAATTAAATGACAGGAATACTAGGTAAGTTTACAAAGAGGTAAAAAATGATCCATAAAAACAATCTACTGTAGATGGCACCATGACACAATCAGAAAAAGCATCTTGAAGTACTATCTTCAAAGTGACATGACATAATGCCAAATATTTTTTTTCATTAGAGATGGTGGGCAGAACCAATTTTAGGCCTGCACACTGCAACTGATAACACGTAAGCCCCAATGACTTCAATGGCAATCCGCACAAGCACAGCAGTTCTCTTGGGTGAAAACTACTGTAGGATCTAGAAGTGTGATCTGGAAGTATTTTAATGCTTAAAAAAATCTTCCCTCTTATTCTCTTCTTTCCTCTTTGACATTCAATATACAGGTAAAATCTTTGTTGGAAAAAATGTTAAAGCACAGTCTGTTTCTGTGGCATCTAGCCATCAGGCAAAATCAAAACTACATTTACGCTACACATATACTATACCTTTAAAATTCTCAAATGTTAGAAAGTCTTAAAATGAATATAGTTAACAGATCCACTACCTCCCACCTGCCAAATATCTTCATCAGTAGCTATCACAACATTTGATTTACCTTCCCCTTCCCCCCCAACAAATTACTAGCACATTGTCAACTTTAACTCTTTTTGACAGGGATGTACTACCAACCACCTGACCAGGTGAGAGTGGCTGTGAAATGCTCAGGGCGATCAGAGAGGCTATAAAAAGCTCAATAATAATGGGGAATTTAAATTATCCCCATATTGACTATGTACATATCACCTCAGGACAAGATGCAAAGATGAATTTTCTTGACACATCAAATGACTGCTTCTTGGAAGAGCTAGTCCTAGAACCACAAGAGGAGAGGCAATTCTTGATTTAGTTCAAGGTGGAGCATACAACCTGGTCCAAGAGGTGAACTACTTGGTAACAGTAAGCATAACATCATAATCTTTTTATGTTAAGTGGTGAGGGAAACACCAAAGCAGCCCTCTATGGTAGCTTTTAATTTCAGAAATCAGAACTGCCAAAAATGAGGAAGTGAGTTAAACAGAAATTAAACGTTACAGTGCCAAAAGGGAAATCCCTGAAAGCTGCATGGAAACTTTTTAAAGATGCCATAATAAAGGATCAATTTAATGTATACCATAAGGAGAAGCATTTATGCCAGCAATTGTTTGTCTTTCAGAGATGTGAAAAAACCCCACCCCTGAGCAACATAAGTTTTGCCAGCAGAAGTTCTTGTGTGGACAACACCATGTTGCAATGGTAGGACATGCTCTTCTTCTGACATAGCCGCTCATTTAGGTTTTATTACGTCGGTGGGAGAGCTCTCTCCTGTCAATGGAATGCAGATATACAAGCACTCTTACAGTGGCACAGCTGTGCTAATACAGCTATGCCACTGTACGTTTTAAATGTAGACTACATCAAATAGTGAGAGGCTCAGTCTATTTGTCTTCATACAGAAAAGGTTAAGGGGTGAACTGATTAGTCTGTAAGTAGCTACATGGGGAACAAGTACTTAATAATTGGCTCTTGAGTTTAGCAGCGAAAGGTATAACATGATCCATGGCTGGAAGTTGAAGTTAGACAAATTCAGACTGGAAATAATGTGTAAATTTTAAAAGTGAGAGTGATTAACTATTGGAACAATTTATCAAGGATGGTAAATTCTCACTGTTGGAATCTATATCACTGATACTTTTTCAATCAAGATTGGATATTTTTCTAGAAGGTGTACTAGAGGAATTATTTTGAGGTATTCTGTATACTTTGCTATACAGGAGACAAAAGTAGATGATCACAATGGTTCCTTCTGGCCTTAGAACCTATACTGTAAATTTAAAGGTCAGTTGCTTTCTATCTTTCTTCTGCCTCTACCTTTGTGTCCATCCCTTCTCTCCTGCTTAGCTGCCATGAGAATGGAAGTGTCACTGATACTTTTTTCACACACAAGTGTGCAAATAACAGATTTTTCAGTTCACAATTTTGAAATGCTGGGGCAGGGGGAATTCAAGTCAGACTTTTTTTTTTTTGAAAATTAAAATAATTTTGAGTTAAACAGAACATTTCATTCTGATTTTGCCAGTAATGCTTCTGATTTAAAAAAAAAAAAAAAAAAAGGCCATTTTGCAACAAAAAGTCATTTCAAATCAAATACAATTTTTGCAGGTTTTCTTTAGGGTGGGGAGTTGAAATAGCAAACATGCAAATTTGCAAAGCATTTCAGTGTCAATGAATCTGCATTTTTCACTGAAAAAAGTTTCAGGCAAAAAACATGCCCAAATCTACTCCCATGTTCATCAATCTATTTTTACACAGTTGGTAATCTGTTGTCTCCTCCCCGTTGTACCTATGTGAAGTAACATCAATGATTACTACAGTGCTTTATGTACTACACTCTACAAATATTAAGGGCCAGATTTTCAACTCATGTGTATGGCAGCAGGTGTGGGGGAGCATGTTTGTAGGGTCTGAGAGGACAGAAATTTAGTATAGTCAGGATGTGGAGTTCCCACTGTTAAGTCACAGCTCACTGCTTATCCATGATGATGAATTTTATGGTAAATGTTCAAAGGCTCTATGGACATGGCATGGAAATCATCCAACCCGTCCCCCCATCATATTTCTGTGTGAATTTACATAGAAGTTTAAGATTTGTAGGGAACTAAGATTCTTGTCACCTTCCCGAATATCCTTCACGTATTATCTAATAAAGGATCAAGTACAGGCACTTTTAAACACTGGCCAGGATCCACAGGACTTTGCTTGAAGACACTAGTCAGAGGATGTGGTGAATAATCTCCTGGATGCCTAGGTCGACTTGTAGGGACTAGGGGGTCCTAGGGCAGGTCTATGGGGGCAGGGGGGGCACCCCTTGCCCAGTGCCAGAGAGCTCAGCCTTTGCCCTATTGTACATGGGTACAATGGGGCAAAGGGGGACAGGGACCCTGGCAGGGTCCTCCCTTCTCCCCAGGAAGCCGCTAGCGGCTCGTCCCAGCTGCCTTCTCCCCGGGACTGCTCAGGTTCTGGGGAGAAGGGCCACTGGGCTCCCTCCTAGCTGGGACCAAGTGGTCCCAGCCAGAAGGGAGCCCCACGCTCCCTCCTAGCTGGGACCAATCGGTCCTGGTCAAAGGGAGCCCTGCGCTCCCTCCTAGCCAGGGCCGAGCAGTCCCAGCCAGAAGGGAAAGTGGGGCTCCTTTCTGGCTGGGACCACACTCCAGTTGTTAGGGATCCCCCAGGGGTTCCCCAGCAGCTGGAGTGCTGTGCCAGCAATTGCCAGCCCTCCAACTGTTAGGAAGCCCCCAGGGACTCCCCAGCAGCTGGAATGCAGTTGTTGCAGGTAGGGAGGCCCGGAGACGGGCCGGGGTCACCAACACAGTCCCAGCCAGAAAGGAGCCTCAAGGTATCCCGGGCAGAGGGGAATCGCGGGCTTCCTTCTGGCCGGGACCTGTGGGGGTCCCAGAGAGAAGGGAGCGCTGCGGTTTCTTCTGGCCGGGACCGCTTGGGTCCCGTAGACAAGGATGCCACACAGTCCCTTCTGGCCAGACCATGGGGACCGTTTGGTCCCAGCCATAAGGGAGCGCGGGGCTCCCTTCTGCCTGGGACCCGAGCAGCCCCAGCCAGAAGGAAGCCGAGCAGTCCGGGCACAAAGGGGGCTCCACACTCCCTTCTCCCCTGGACCGCTCTGGGGCTTGCTGTCTCAGAGAAAGCCAGCCCCATCCCCAGAACAAGCCCCCGTACTCTGGGGAGCCGAGGCTCCAAAGGAGCCTCCCTCCCCCTGGACCAAACTAATCGACTTAGAGCGTGTAGTGTAGACTCTCTAAGTGGACTTAGTAAGGCCAGGTTTAAGTCGACTTAAGAGTCCCATGTGGACTCTCTAAGTCGACTTAATAAGGTCGACTTGAAGTCGACTTAGTAAAGTCGACCTAAATTTCTCAGTGTAGACATAGCCATAGAGCCTTCATATGCTGAAGAGGAGGAACAAGAATTAAGGATCCAGATTAATGTCTGGTGTAACTGCATTGAAGTGACAGGGATGAAATAGCCTCCAGGAATATCTGAAGAAGGATCTCAAGACATTTATTTCTGCTTGCTGCTCTGGGTGAGTTAAGATTGTTAAAAGCTACTAATTTTAATTTTAAAAGAAACTAAAGTATGTCTGAGTGACGCATTATTGGATTTTAATATCATTACAGTTTTGTAATTCTCAGCATAGCTGAAGCTTTATATTTTAACAAAGTAGTAGCTAGCATCCAGCTAATGAAAATGTTCACTTAATAAGAAAAAGTTAAAAATTTAAATTCAGAAATGGGCCTCCAATTTTTAAAACAAGAGGCTTGAGGGAAGGAGGTCCCTCTGTAGCCTGCAAGCCGTACAGCTGAATTTCTAAATCACATACATTACATGCTATTCCACCTTAGAAAATCTTCATATAGTCTTGTCATTTTTGGAAGCTGCCCATGCAACTCTAGGTGCGTGTCCATAAGGATTCAGTCTTCTACTCCCTCTTTTGTGGTGGCATCTCTCCTCTTCTCTTGTAGTTCCCCTTTGTCCTCCTTTCAACAGTTCCCAGGCGCCATCTTTTGGCAATTCTCCTCTCCCAAACTCTAAAGCATCATCAATTCCTTCCTGGACTTCTACCTCTTCATCTATTGGCTTCTCCCTATCTGCACGTGGTCTCTTTCCTCCACTTACTGGATATGTTGAAGAAAAAGGGCTCTGTGGTGACGGAGACAAAGAGTTGGACAACAAGGCAGCTGACTTCATGTGACACTTTTAGAAATCATCTGTTTTCTCCACTCTTTGCATCAGCCCAGCAGGAAAGCAGATTTATAGTGTGGGATATTCATTCCTGCTCTGTTCAATGTACATGTAGCAGGGAGACAAACTGACTTTGCTCCCTGCTGCTTTCTTACAGAACTGAAAGAGCAAGGAGTAGAGAGATGGGGAAAAGAGCTGCAAATCCCAAATTTAACAAGAGAATTCTCTCCCAACACATCAGTGTAAAAATTGTGCCCCTTGAAACAGTATAGTAACAAATAAAGTTCCAACTGATAGAGATAAGGAAATCTTCAAAAAGTTCAGAGATTCTGAAGTTCTAACCATTTACCCATATATTCAGAATCTGACAGAAGTAGAAGAGACCTCTCAGACGATATATTCGATCCACTCTGCCAGTACAGCACTCATCCTTACTCTATATTCTCAATGCTTGGCCTAGTCTAGTTTTATATGTTTGCACAGATGGCATTTCCTCCTCTTCTCTCAGGAGACTGTTCCACTACCAACTATATCTCTCTGCTGGGAATGTTTTTATCTGATTTCAGTCTGTTTTTTTTTACCTATTACTCTTAGCTATAGTTATTGCCATGTTTCCGGCAGTCAGTTCAAGGCATCACTTTCCAATATATCTGTCTTAGGATAGAGTGGGAGCAACACATCCTGAAAAGACTGTAGAAAATGTAACTATTCACCACTGAGTTCACAAGCATTGTAGGGACCAGAATAAAATATATATACCTTTCCACCACTCAGAATACCTCTGCATTTGGAAGTGCACTCTGTCAAATCTATTCTTCAGCCCACATGCAGTCTGTGCTCATTTTGCATGAGCTACAGTCATCCTGCACATTATAGATGTGGCATCACTCACCAGTAGATCTCATGCAGGCTGGCCAGTAAAAAAGATTGTCTCCTTGTTAAATTAAAAACTGCAATATATCTGAAGGAAAAATGAGTAATGAAGCAGCAGGATACTGTGACCTCCTGCTAATATTAATAAATTCGAGACCTCTATAGCCAGCCTTGTCCAAAGAGGCACTGATCATAACTTGTCATCTTATGAATGCTTTAATATAAACTCTAGGTTCATTACATTTTTATGGAAATTTAAATCAGCTGAGAGAGTAGACCTTCAATAATGAGCATGAAAATGCAAAGGGACTTTGATTATTACTAGATATTGGCAACACAGGGGCCTAAAGCTTAGTAATAACAGAACTACAAGGTATTATTAGATGCTTTTAAGATCAGGGTCAGTGAATTCTTTAAATACATAGAAAGATTGTTCTAAAATATGAAAAGTAGGACAATTTGCCATCTCATTAGAAACATTTACATTATAGGTTTGTTTTCATCCCTTTAAGGTCCCATAGGTTCCATCTGAACTTTATTGTGAAATACCTCTTGACTAGATATGAACTTCCCAATCATCAATTTACCTTCACAACCATACATAATGAAGCCAAATATTGCTATTGCTATAAGTTACAGAGGAGTAGCCATGTTAGTCTGTGTACAGCAAAAACAATGAGTCCTGTGGCACGTTAAAGACTAACAAATTTCTTCGGGCATAGGCTTTAAGGTGCCATAGGACTCTCGTTGTTTTATTGCTATAAGCTCTCTCTTAAGATAAGCAAGGGACCTCAATCCCAATTCAAATATCCCTGAATTTATTACCAACTCATTGCATGTTCCCCCATGTAAAGGTGATGTGATGACAAATTATAAACTAGAAAACCCTGGATGATAGATGTAAAAATATTTTAACACAATTTTGAATGGATTCAAGCTTTTAGTCACAATTTAAACTTTAGGAGTCATGACCCCGAGGCTGGAAATCAGTTGCGTCTAGAGATTCTTGGGATATCAGGAGGCCTTTGAGAGGATCATTAATTTCAGTGAAGCAGCAGACAGAATTTAGAATTTTCTTTTTGCCAGAGTTTAAAACCTGTAGGAGCTGCTACATTTTAAAAATATATCCTAAGCATGATTTTATTAAAACTTTTCATTTGGACAAGAATCTCTTCAGCAGTTAAACAGCTAATCCTCTGCTGTTCCTTCCATCAGGCCCAATCTAGGGAGGTGCTACACATCTTCACCTCTAGTGGTAGATGAAGACATTCAACATCTTATAGTGGTTAATCCTACACTACTGATGTCAGTAGGAGTTTTGCTACTGACTTCAAGAGAAAAGGATCAGGCCCAGGAAGCTCTCAGCAGCAGAGCTGTGAAAATGTGCTTAATGTTATAGTTGGGATCAGAAGAAACAGTGAAATAAGCTTAGGAGGGCTGCATAGACAAGGACATGAGTTTAGAAATCATTTTGTTCCTACTCAGTTTCTAGCACAGTACATGATTTGTAAAGTGATTTTAAACATGGCGGCGGTGCCGCTGTACTGGCTGGTTACCCGGTTTTAAAATAGATCTATTCAGAACCAATGTTAAATCATAGTTAAAATTCAGTGCAGATAAAACAGTTTGAGCAGCAGCATAGAGAGGGCCATGGAAAAGTTGTGAGTATAAGAGAGCTTTTTTTAAGATCTTCTACAGTGCACTATAGTGAAAGGTGAATGTTTTGTTTGGTTTTGTACAGTTTTTTTTTTAAGAGTCAGGTGTCCTTTCCTTATATACAGAGGATTGGTGTCTGGGTTTGGGATGCCATTTGAAAAGCAAAAACTAGAGAGAAAAATCCAAAAGCTTTTTCACTCTAGAGATCTGCTGACTGAAAATGTGTTACCTCCTGCAGCCTGCTGCAACAAAAGCTGGAATTCAAGGGTTCCCAACACCTAGCTCACTTTTCAAGTGGCCCACGCCCCGCCAGGCTGTGGCTGCCTGCCTCCAACCCAGGGTCCAGCCGCCATCAGCAGGGCTTCCAGGCCATGCCACGCCACGCCCCCTGCCCCCTCTGGGGCCTGAGCATTCACTGCTGGGCAGCTGGGAAGGAGCCAACCACCCCGTGGGAGGCTGGGAGCCGTGCCAGCCATGCTGCTCACCAGGCAGAGGCAGAGCCCCGGCCTGCAGTGGCGGGGGAGCACAGTGGGCCAGGCGACCAGAGCAGACAGACTCGTGGCCCAGGGCCAGGTCAGGGCTCAGGTGTGCTGGCAGGAGGGGGGTTAAAGGATGTTGGGAGGGTTCCCATAGGGGCTCTGTGCTGGGGGAGGCTCCATGAGGTCCCTGTGGGGTGCTCTGCCCAGTCCCGGTGTGCAGCTGGGAGCCGATCTATGGCTGCTCGCTTCCCCTCCAGGCTTTCCCTTTCTTTCTTTCTTTCTTTCTTTCTTTCTTTCTTTCTTTCTTTCTTTCTTTCCATTTTAAAAAAAAAACTTTGAAAAATTTAATTTTAATTTAAAATCTTTCTAAAAATTAAATTTCAATTAAAATCATAGAATAATAGGGTTGGAAGGGACCTCACGACCTAAAAAGCAGAACCACTCCCCCTAAATCACCCCAGCCAGGGTTTTGTCTAACCGAGCCTTAAAAATCTCCAAAGATGGAGATTCTACCACCTCCCTAGATAGCCCATTCCAATGCTTCACCACCCTCCTAGTGAGAAAGTTCTTCCTAATATCCAACCTTGACCTCCCCAGCTGTAATTTGAAACCATTGCTCCTTGTTCTGTCCTCTGTTACCCTCGAGAATAGCCTAGCTCCCTCCTCTTTGGAGCAACCCTTCAAATAGTTGAAGGTTGCTATCAAATCTCCCCTCAGTCTTCTCTTCTGTAGACTAAATAAGCCTAGTTCTTTCAGTCTCTCCTCATAAGTCATGTGCCCCTGCCCCCTAATCATTTTTGTTTCCCTCCGCTGGACTCTTTCTAATTTGTCCAAATCCATTCAAATTCAATTAATGAAACCCAATTAATAAATATTATTTACAATCACTTTGAATTCAATTAATTCATTTTTAATTTAATTTTAATTAAATAAACTGGTGGCCCTGTTGTATGAAGAGGTTCCAGTGATGCGGCCCTTGAGCCAATATCCTAGTCCTCATGGGGCCCTTGTGGTGGTTTGAGTTTGAGACCCCTGGTCTAATACAATATCGTATTTATACCGGATCCATGCCATGAGCCCATGTTACAAGAGAAAAAGTGTCAAGATTAGAGCTAGTCAAAAATTTTCTCGAAGGAATAGTTTTCCATTGAAAATGTTGAGTTCTATAGAGTCAGTGCATCCTGTAGGAACAGGTGAATTTCATAGAAACTTTCAATGAAAACAAGGCAGGCATCAAATCAGCATTTTCCCATGGAAAATTGTTCCTTTAGAAAATTTTCAACTAGCTCTAGTCCTGATATTTGTCAATGATGGGTGGGCAAGTGATTACCTGGGTCCCTCTCTGGCCAGTTCTCTGCACAGAATTTTTCAAAAAATTGTAGACTAGGGACAATTTCATGTTTTCAGTTTGGAATGAAAAACCCCTCAAAATGAGCACTTTCCCACAGAAGTGAAATTCAAGTACTTGAGCTACTCTAGGTAGTACCCCACTCCTATATAGCTCCAAAGAAAGGGATTGTGATTGTGACACCCCTGCTTCCCCCAGGGTTACTTTCTGCTAAGTACATTTTACAACATTTAGAGCAAAGGTAGGACTGTGCACAGGAGTGTGGATGATTCAGTTGCATGACTTGCAGATATCACGAAGTTATTTTGGTTAGTCAAGACCAGAGAGGATTTCAAGGAAGTTCAGAGCGATCTAAACCAGCTCAGTGAATGGTCAATACAATGGCAAATGAAATTCACTGTCCAAACTATCATGTATTGAGATTAAATAATGATCAATAGACATAGCAGGCTTCAGAGTTCCCTTAGTAAGCTTTATTTAGCATGTCTGGCAAGGACTGCCAGCAGACACACAGGTTTTACCTGAGCTCTTAACAGCCCTCCCATTTATAGTTAGTGAGATTCCCAAACCTGAGCCGGCTTTTGTAGGTGACAGATCTGAGGAACTGTCACAGATTGAAGTGTCACTAGAGGAAGTTTTGGAATTAATTGATAAACTCAACATTAACAAGTCACCGGGACCAGATGGCATTCACCCAAGAGTTCTGAAAGAACTCAAATGTGAAGTCGCGGAACTGTTAACTAAGATTTGTAACCTGTCCCTTAAAATGGCTTCGGTACCCAAAGACTGGAAGTCGGCTAATGTAACGCCAATATTTAAAAAGGGCCCTAGAGGGGATCCCAGCAATTACAGACCGGTAAGTCTAACGTCGGTACCGGGCAAATTAGTTGAAACAATAGTTAAGAATAAAATTGTCAGTCACATAGAAAAACATAAACTGTTGAGCAATAGCCAACATGGTTTCTGTAAGGGGAAATCGTGTCTTACTAATCTATTAGAGTTCTTTGAAGGGGTTAACAAACATGTGGACAGGGGGGATCCAGTGGACATAGTGTACTTAGATTTCCAGAAAGCATTTGACAAGGTCCCTCACCAAAGGCTGTTACGTAAGTTAAGTTGTCATGGGATAAAAGGGAAGGTCCTTTCATGGATTGAGAACTGGTTAAAAGACAGGGAACAAAGGGTAGGAGTAAATGGTAAATTCTCAGATTGGAAAAGGATAGCTAGTGGTGTTCCCCAAGGGTCGGTCCTAGGACCAGTCCTATTCAATTTATTCATAAATGATCTGGAGAAAGGGGTAAACAGTGAGGTGGCTAAGTTTGCAGATGATACTAAACTACTCAAGATAGTCAAGACCAAAGCAGATTGTGAAGAACTTCAAAAAGATCTCACAAAACTAAGTGATTGGGCATCCAAATGGCAAATGAAATTTAATGTGGATAAGTGTAAAGTAATGCACATTGGAAAAAATAACCCCAACTATACCTATAATATGACAGGGGCTAATTTGGCTACAACGAGTCAAGAAAAAGATCTTGGAGTCATTGTGGATAGTTCTCTGAAGATGTCCGTACAGTGTGCGGAGGCGGTCAAAAAAGCAAACAGGATGTTAGGGATCATTAAAAAGGGGATAGAAAATAAGACTGCAAATGTATTATTGCCCTTATATAAATCCATGGTACGCCCACATCTCGAATACTGTGTACAGATGTGGTCTCCTCATCTCAAAAAAGATATTCTAGCACTAGAAAAGGTTCAGAAAAGGGCAACTAAAATGATTAGGGGTTTGGAGAGTGCCTCGTATGAGGAACGATTGAAAAGGCTGGGCCTCTTCAGCTTGGAAAAGAGGAGACTGAGGGGGGACATGATAGAAGTATATAAAATTATGACTGATGTGGAAAAAGTGGACAAGGAAAAGTTGTTTAAATACTCCCATAATACAAGAACCAGGGGTCACCAAATGAAACTGATAGGTAGCAGGTTCAAAACAAATAAAAGGAAGTTCTTCTTCACACAACGCACAGTCAACTTGTGGAACTCCTTACCTGAGGAGGTTGTGAAGGCTGGGACTATAACAATATTTAAAAGGGAACTGGATAAGTTCATGGTGGCTAAGTCCATAAATGGCTATTAGCCAGAAAGGGGTTAAGAATGGTGTCCCTAGCCTCTGTTTATCAGAGGATGGAGACGGATGGCAGGAGAGTGATCACTTGATCATTGCCTGTTAGGTTCACTCCCTCTGGGGCACCTGGGCACTGGCCACTGTCGGTAGACAGATACTGGGCTAGATGGACCTCTGGTCTGACCCAGTACGGCCTTTATGTTCTTATCACTATGGCAACACCCCAATGGTCCCAGTAACCTGAGACACCACATATTCCTCCCCCTCAAATGAAAATGCCCTCCCCTCCTGAAAATGCCTCCCCACCCAAAGAATAAACATTAAACTGGGAGATAAGGGTAGACTGCCCCACCTCCAGGCGAACCCCCAGGGGATTATTCTGCCCCATAATGAAGGGGTTGTCCCCTAGCTAAAGATCTAGCCGAGTAGGAGGCCTTCTCACTCTAAGTGGATTGCAGTGAATTTCTGGTGGACCCACACCAGGAGGTGGTATTGGTGGCAGTATGGCCACAGGTACAGGAGAAGTAGCAGGCTCCAGTGAAGATGTTATGTCCAGTTGGGCCAGCGTGAAGGCCAATGGTGTTGAAGAGGTGGCTGGAGTAGTAGAGACATGAACCGCTGAATCGTGACTCAATGGTATATCTCCGACAAGGGTGAAGTCAGTTAGGTCAGTTTGAGATGTACCCTCATGACAGGTATGACGTGGTAACAACTGATCAACATGCCGTCGCCAAGACAGGCCATCTGCTGTCTGGATAAGAGAGGGAAACGGGTCCTGTTTTGGCGATGACTATTGCTGGAACCCATTTGGCTCTAGAAGCATAGTTTCGAGCGAGGACAGGCTGGCCAATTGTGAAGGCGCGGTCCTTCATTCTCAGTGCATGTCTGTTGACCTGGTCCTGCTGTTGGTGTTGAACCACTTGTCGTGTTTCTTGTGGTTTCAACAAATCAAAGCAAGAGCGCAACTGCCGTCCCATCATAAGGAAAGCTGGAAATGCTTTAATCATGGCCTGTGGAGTGTTTCTATAGGATAACAAGAAGTTGACCAGATGTTTCTGAGGAGGTGAGTGTCCCCTTGCCGATTTTAGAGCTTGCTTCATAATCTTTCAGCGAGTCCACTGGTAGATGGGTGATATGGTGCTGACCTGATGTGATGTATCCCATTGGCCTTCAAAAAACTTTCAAAATCCTGGGCAGTGAATTATGGTCCATTGTTGCTCACCAGCTGCTCTGGGAGACCGTAACGACTAAAGAAGCCATGTAGGTTTTGGATAGTGTTTTCCATAGTAGTGGAATGCATTACAGAGACTTCCGGCCATTTGGAATGGGCATCAACAGCAATTAAAAACATACATCCTTTGAATGGGCCAGCAAAATCAACATTAATATGTTGCCATGGCCTTGCTGGCCAATCCCCTGGGTGGAGAGGCGCTAACTGAGGTGCGTTCCTGATACTCTGGCATGAGAGGCAAGTTCTAGCTGTCTCCTGGATGGCCCTGTCCAAGCCCAGCCACCAAAAATAGCTTCGTGCGATTTCTTTCATGCACACTATGCCACAGTGACTGGAATGGAGCTGTTCCAACAAATGTGGTCTTAATGAAGGTGGAATAATGACACACATGCTCCACAACAAACACCCAGACTGGGTTGATAACTCCATCCACTTAGACATATAGAGACAGAGGGCAGGTGTGACCTGGGAGCCAGGCAATGATGTTCCATGCATCACAAGATCCATAACTCGAGACAATACTGGGTCAACGTGTGTTGCTCTCCTTACTTGAGTAGCCGTGATAGGTGTGTTTTCCACCTGATCAAAGTAAAAGATTCCTTCCTGGCCCGAATCTTGACAGGCTACTGGTAATGGCAATCTTGAAAGACCATCTGCATTGCAATGCAAAGAGGATTTCCTATACTTGATCTCGTATGAATATCCAGAAAGTATCAGTGCCCATCATTGCATACGACTAGCAGCCAAAGGTGGAATGCTTGTGTGTGGTCCCAAAATTAATGTTAGGGGTCGATGGTCAGTGAGGAGGATGAATTTCTTTCCATACAGGTATTGGTGGAATTTCCGGATGCCAAAAACAATTCCCAGTGCCTCACATTCAATTTGGGCATAATTAGTTTCTGCCTTGGCCAAACTGCATGAAACAAAAGCGATGGGCCTTTCTTCTCCTGAAGGCATAATGTGGGACAGCACAGCGCCAACTCCATAAGGGGAGGCATCACAGACTAGCTGTAGGAGTAAGGATGGATCAAAGTGTGTCAGAACCCTTGAGTTAGTCAATGCGAGTTTAGCTTTGTTGAACACAACATCATAGGCTTCAATCCAGTTCCTGTTTAACCCAAGGAGCTCATGTAAGGGTTTCAGAAGCATGGCTCACATTCTGAGGTGGTGGCGACTCCACGATTGCCTTCATCCTGGGTGGAGACTTATGAAGGCCAGCAGCATCAATATGTCCCAAATATTCAACAGATGGCCAAAAAATATCACATTTGTCTTGACAAACGCCTAGGCCACATTCCTCCTATCTTTGTAAGGTAGCTCTTAAGTTCATAAGGTGTTCCTCTTCATTCTTGCCGGTGACCAGGATGTCGTCAAAATAGCACTGTACTCCCAATAAGCCACTCAAGATCTGGTCCATGGCCCTCTGCAACAAAACTGGGGCTGAAGTAATCCCAAAAGGCAAGTGACAGTACCTGTACAGCCCCTTATGCATTACAATAGTCAACAACTCTTGAGATTCTTCTTCAACATGCATCTGTAAATATGCTTGCTTCAAATCAATCTTGCTGAATTTTTGTCCCCCAGCCAAACATGAAGAAGTCCTCGATGCGGGGAAAGGGGTATTGTTCTGCATGTAACAGTGGGTTAACAGTGACCTTAAAATCTTCACAAATCCGAATGGGACCATCTTCCTTCACTTTTGGGATGATTGGTGTTGCCCACTGGCTGTGAGTAACTGGCACTAAGGCTCCCTCCTTGACAAGTTGCTTCAAATCTGCTTCAACCTTGGACTTGGTGGCAAATGGCATTGGTCTGGCCTTCAAACATTTCAGTTGGCAGTCAGGTTTAATATTTAACTTCACAGTGATTCCCTTTATGCTGCCTAAGTCCTCTCTGAAAACAGCATCATGTTTCACTAGTATCGTTGCCAGGTTTATTTCTTCTTCAGTCAATTGGTGCACTTCTGCCCAATTGAGTTGGATCTTCTTAATCCAAGACCTTCTAATCCAAGACCTTCCCTTCGTCATCAGTGTCATGTACTAAGATTAAATAATGGTCAATAGACATAGCAGGCTTCAGAGTTCCCTTATTAAGCTTTATTTAGCATGTCTGGCAAGGACTGCCAGCAGACACACAGGTTTTACCTGAGCCCTTAACAACCTTCCCATTTATCACTATGGCAGCCCCCAATGGTCCCAGTAACCTGAGACACCACACAAACATATGAAGTAGGACACACGGGAGGGAAAGATTTAAACTGCTCATACTCCTGAAAAGGTTCTAAAAAGAGCTGGTCAGAACCAAAACCAGCTACTTTGAATCCTTTCATTTTCAGAAGAAAATCTTTTGAAAAATTAGAATGCACTGCTTCAGAAACAAACCATCTTGATTAAACTTTCTCTGACAATATGGCTCTTTGCATTACTCTGATGAAAAGGGCTACAAAAGGTAAATACCTTGGAGAGACATCTGCATTTCTAACAGTAATTCCTGAAATTATTAGCTAGTTACCCTTCTTATATCTAGAACAGAATGAACTTTCTTCAGGAAAAACAAAATAAACTCTCACTCTCCAAGCAGATCATGAATTATTTTATGACCTGAAGATATATATTTGCTTACTTAGATTCCTAAAAAGGTTAGCAATTTCCTCAGAGAAATTATGACAGTTCAGGAATTATTAGCATTCTATATTTATTATTTTTCAGTTTTACAGGCGAACAATGTTTTTTAAAAATGAGATCAAGGAAATATAGATTATCTGTTTTTGTTGATATAGTAGTTGTAGAACAGATATGATCACTACATAGAAAATGCAAGAACACATTATTGCAGATTTTGCCATTTACTTAGGCTGTGTCTACACTTAGGGATTAGGTCGACTTAAATAAGACAACTTTAATAAGTTTACTTTAAGTCAACCTTATTAAGTCAACTTAGAGAGTTTATACTAGACACTAAGTCGACTAGTTAGGTCCAGGGAGAGCCAGTCCCAAGACAGCAAGCCCCGGAGTGGTCCAGGGCAGAAGGGAGCATAGAGCTCCCTTCTGCCCCGGACCGCTCGGCTCCGTTCTGGTCGGGACGGCTCAGGTTCCGGGCAGAAGGAAGCCCTTCTAGCCAGGACCCAGTGGTCCCAGGGAGAAGGACAACAGAGGCTGCCCTCTGCCTGGGACCCCCATGGGTCCCGGCAAAAAGGGAGCTGCCGCTTCCTTCTTGCTGGGACCCACGGGGGTGCAGCTAGAAGGGAGCGCAGGCTCCTTTCTGCCGGGACCCCAGAGGTCCCAGTCAGAACGGAGCCCTGCAACTCCTTTCTGGTTGGGACCGCGCTCCAAATGCCAGGCAGCCCCCGGAGGCTGCCCAGCAGCTGGAGCGCTGGCAATGGCCGGCACAGCGGTGCTCCAGATGCCAGGAAGCCTCTGGGGGCTGCCCGGCAGCTGGAGCACTGGCAATTGCCAGCAACTGCTGGCGCTCCAGTTGTTTCGGGAGGCCTGGGGGCTTCCCCAAACAGCTGGAGTGCTGACAATTGCTGACACGGCCCTCCAGCTGTTTGGGGAAGCCCCTGGGCCTCCCCAAACAGCTGGAGCACTGGCAATTGCCGGAACGGCAGCGCTCTAGCTGGCAGGGAGACCCCGGAGGTTTCCCAGCAGCTGGAGCATTGTCCCGGCTAGGAGGGAGTGCGGGGCTCCCTTCTCTCCAGGGCCTCTGTGGATCCTGGCAAAAAGGAAGCGTCAGCTCCCTTTTTGCCGGGACCAGCAGGGGTCCTGGAGAAAAGGGAGCCCGGAGAGCTGCCCGCCGCTTCTCGGTCCCAGCAGAGCCAGCTGGCGCATGGCTGGCTCTGCCAGGACCAGTTGTCTGCTTCCTGGGCTCTCCAGCCAGGGCGATCCCCTCCTGCTGGAGCCCTGGCTGGAGAGCCCTTCTCCCCGGGACCATGGCTCCCCTGGCAGGGAAGCTGCGGGTCTGGGTAGAAGGGAGCAGGGGCTCCCCAGGGAACAAGGGAGCCACATTGGCTCCCTTGTCCCCCCTGCCCCAAGTCGACTTAGGGCATCTACACTGGCTAAGTCTACTTAATAAAGTCGACTTAGACACTAGTTCGAATTATAACGAGGTGTTATCAATTCAAACTAGTTTTTCCTTAATTCGACATAAGGAGCAGTTTAAGTCGAATTAAGGAAAGCCCAGTGTAGATGTGGATTAAATTAAGTCAATTTAACCCTGCTTAAATTGATTTAATTTATAGGTGTAGACACACCCTTAGTGAAAACCAAAGAAAGTTAAACACTGGTGATTTTTTTTGTGTTGCTGTGTCTGGTTAGGAAATATGCCCCAGTTGTTGAGGCACTAGCCTACAGCCTCAAATATCCTGGTTCAAGTCCCCGTTCTGCCACAGATTTCTTGTATGACCTAAGACAAGCCACTTAGTTTCTCTGTTCTTCAATTCTCATTGGCTAAAAGGGGATATCAGCATTTCTCTGTTTCACAGAGGTGTTGTGAGGCTAGACTATACTGAACATTATGAGGGGTGTGGCATACAAGAATTGTAGATAAGCAAATGAGCATTACACATCTCACAAAGGGGGAAATTAGCAGGAATTTGAATTGCTAAGAAAGTTCCATTGCACTGAAACCTACTTGCAAATGATGTCAAGAATTATAAGATGAATCTTCCCAGCTAGGAGAGATGGCTGTTCATGGAAATATAACTATTAGGATCAAGCTTATGTAAAATCCCTGTAAAATTATATAAACACAGTATCACTTGCCTCACTGGGTACTGCAGGAGTTCATCACCTCACAGGATTAGAAACACATCATTGCTACACTTTAAAGCGGTGTCCTGTTAATATTTTACAACTGTTTAGGTACAGAAATGAGTAGTGATTTTTTACAACAGTGGTTCCCAACCTGTGGCCCACCGGCCTTTCAAAGTGACCCAAAGATCCCCTCCTTCTGGCTGCAGAAGGGAGCTGTTGCCTAAGAAGCCAGGTAGAGCCGTTTATGTGGGGCTAACAGACCTGTGGAGGCTCCTTGCTGCAGCCAAGGGGATGGGAGATCAGCTCTCCCCTTCCTCTGTCTATAGGAGGGAGCATGGCAAAGCGCACCGCCTAGGCCCATAGATGCTGGCATCCTTGGTGGAGCCAGAGGAGGGGACCACTGGTCTTCCATCTCCCTGGCTGCAGAAGGGAGCCACTGCTTAGGGATCCAGAGGGCATGGTGTTTCCCTGCTGCAGCCAGGGAGATGGACGATCAGTGAGGAGGCAGCCTCTGCAGTAACCTCCTTCTCTCTGGCTACCATGGGGAAAGCACCTGCAAGGAGAGACTGGTGGGAACCACTGGCTTAGAAAGTAGGTTTGACATACTAAAGAAAACAGTTTTCCTTGAAGATAGTATTCTTACTAATCTACAGAACACATTTAGGACTTGTACCCCAGGGCATGAGCTGCACACTATTGTTGCATCTGACAAAGTGGGTTATAGCCCACAAAAGCTTATGCCAAAGAAAATCTGTTAGTCTATAAGGTGCTACAGGACTCTCATTGTTTTTTGCTGTACACAGACTAACACAGCTACCCCTCTGGAAATTTCTACTATTAAAAGTAAAGTCAATGGTGTTTTCTGGGTTGATACAAAGGGTTTGCCTGTGTGGAAAAGCTTGCAGGATCTGAGCCTAACAGCAATAAAGTTAAGGACATATGTAAGTGTTTGCAGCTTCGGAGCCTTAATTTTTAACTAATGGGAAAATTGTATCTGACCTTAAGCACGGGGATAGGTCAGTATGAAATTCAACATTTTCTATGTCCCACTGCTTACCAGACATGCTTACTAATGATGTATTGCACTGATTCATTAACAGCTATGTGAACAGTTGTCAGTTTACTCTTACTGCTGCTCTTCAATTGCATAATTTTCAATATTTTTCTAAGCCAAAACAGCCTTCAATTGGAAACATGTGACACGACAGCATAAAACCTTCATTCCCTTAGCTATCAAGCCAGCACTTGATTTAACTGGTTATGTGAAAATTGGTTCCATAATGGAAAAATGCACCATAATTTTGTCAATATTCCTAAGCAAATGCATTTAACAATACAAGAGGCTATATTAGACCCTGCTGAATATCTATGCACATCACATCTCAGTCAGTGTGGATTTTTTCCCTTAGCTTATCAGTCTCTATCTTGTCTGATTGAATTTTTGTCTTAGTTCCCCCTCCTTTCTCTCACCAAGAAACTCAAAGAGCAGCACTTGATGAACAAATGTGAACCCCAGAAACTCATTTCCAAACCTTCTTTTTCAAGAATAATATTTTCTATTGACAGGAATAGAATTTCAGCAGTTTACCCTATGAGCAGCAACAGTGACATCCAATGGTCAACTACATTAAAATCAAGTATATGTTCTGAACATTTCTCTGGCAATTTGTGATATCGCTCGTTCTTTTGTTTAAAAATCTGGAAGTACTTTATTGTTAATTTGCAGTACCTTCAGCATTTGATACATGTCTGGTGCTAAATCTTGTGTGATGCTTACAGACCATTTGTATTTCCAAAATATGAACTTTCAAGCTGAAAATAAATAACATCTTGAAATTAAATATGCTGGGTTTCACAGTCTGCTAAACCCAAACTGTATTTTGCATGCACATACTCCTCAATTCATCCACTGAAATGTCAAGCACAAAATGTGGCTAAAGAGTTAAGTTAACTGGAATATAATTTTTTATTCAAAACAATATTCAACAACACCAATAGAACAAAACAAGCCATTTGCAAGAAGAACACATGATTGAGGTAGGGTGACCAGATTTCCCAGTTTTATAGGGATAGTCCTGATATTCAGGGTTTTGTCTTATATAGGCAACTATTACCTCCCACCCCTGTCCCAATTTTTCATGCTTATTATCTGGTCCCTCCAGATCCAGAGGTCAACATCAGAAAGTTCTATGAGTCTGTAGGACCATGTTGGGTGGAAATATCTCTAGGGAACACAAGAATTTGATGACTACAATACAGTCTCAATAAACTATAAGATCCTTCTGACCTTATAGTTCAGTTAGATACTACCAGGGAAGAGAAACTATAATAAAGAACAGAAGTATCTTATCCATAAAACAGTAAACACAGCTTTAATAAAGGGAAATCACATTTCAACAATCTATTAGAATTCTTTGAGGGTGTGAACAAGCACGTGGATAAGGGTGATCCAATCAATATAGCATATTTGGATTTTCAAAAAGCCTTTGAAAGGTCCCTCACCGAAAGCTCTTAAGAAAACTGAGAAATCATGAGATAAGGAAAATCTTTCAAGAATTAGTAAAATGTTAAAATATAGAAAACAAAGGGTAAGAATAAAGGCTCAGTTTTCACAATTTTCTTTTTATATCAATATCTTGTATCTTAAATTGCCAAGTTTCATGCAAAGTACCTTACAGAAGTATATTTGTTGCCCCCTCTTCCATCATGCAGAGGAAAGACATTAACCCCATATTTAAAAGCATCCTACAAATACAATGCATTGTTATTTGTGATGATATTCCAGGTAGAATCCCACCTGATTTAGTGGTTTGGTTTTTTTTTCAAAAGGAATCTATGCTTTTAACAGTCAGCAGTGATTTCATGCTGATTACAGAACAAAGTCAGAGTTACCTAGACCTTTTCGTATGTTATACCTGCAAACCAATATGTCAAAACTAACTTTAGTCATAGGAGTAATAGCCAAAGGATGTCCCCTGCATGTCTAAAAAAAGCATTCCACTGATTTCTAGTCATACCTTGAAGACACACATCAGTCTGTGATAAATAGTTTTGTGTCCATATAATAGTTGCCTTCTCGGCTGAGATGCTGAGGACTTCCAGAATTAAAAGCACGAGTTGCTAAACCTTATCTGTGGATTAGAATAGAGTGGGACCTGTAACGCACATTCACTAGTTGGTTGCATCTATATTGAGGGATTTGATACATGGCACCAAAAGAATAAGCAACAAAATTCGAAGTACCCCTTCCCCCCATACACATACAGAGACCATTGGGGAAAAAAACCCACATAGGATTTTCCTGATTGATTTAAATCCAGAAGGGATCATTATGACCACATAATCTGATCTCTGGCACAAAATATCATTCAGTAATTAATATACCTAGTCCAGTTTCTGCAACTATCTAAAACTACTGAGACACACAAATATATATTCCAAAGGGATAGCCAGGTTAATAGTGTTAATAGTTCTGTTAATAGCCATACTCAGGCAAATGGATAACAAATCAAAGCTTCAAAGGGAAACTGCAGAACTGGAATTCATATGCAGATCTGACCCTGTCAATTTAGGGCTGAATAGAGACTAAGGGTTTTTTTCCATTACAACAGGTAATTTTGCTTTCCTTCCCCCCACCCCCACGTCCCTGCTAATTTCTGTCTTCCACTGTTTGAATCTAAACAACTGCTTTGATTTGCTGTAACAGTCTGACCTGATCCTATGACTTACACTCCCCTGCATTTATTTTACTCCCATTCTATATGTTCCCCATCTTCAAGTGTCTGACGAAGTGGGATTTTCTCCCATAAAAGCTCATGTGAAAAATAAATGTATTAGTCTTTAAAAGTGCTGCCAGACTCCTTGTTTATTTTACAAAGTTATATGAAAAACACAGCAGTATTTTCAAACACAGAGTAATGCAAGAATAGGATAATACCCTAAAGAGAGTATTCAGGTCTAAACATCAAGCAAGTGGATCAATAGATGAAGATTGATATTACATACATGCTTTTGAAATTATTACTGCCAGTTAAAGAACAATTTATATATTTGTTCTAACAGCTCATATTAGACTGAATATTTCTTAAAATTTCCCACCAGGCAACAATTTTTAATAATTACTTAGAATGTTCTTTAATCTTAACAGGTTATTACTCAAGCCTTGTACACACTACAAAGTTATCGTGCGGTAAGGCTCCTTACCGCGCAATAACAATCTGAGCATACACACACAAATCCTTCTTGTTGCGCGGCAACTGCCCTCTTGCTGCGCAACATGTAAACCACCCAAAAGAGGGTGGTAAGGCTTACCACAGAACAGTTGTTCCATGGTAGAGCCTGTGTATGCTCCTTGCGTTTTTGATAGCCTCCGGAAATGTCCAAGAGTGCCAAATGAGGGCACTCTTGGACACCGGAGCTGTCAAATTTGTCAATTTCACTGCTTGAACAGAGTGAAATTGACAAATAGTGGCTTGAGCCAGACTGTGGCTCAAGCCAGCAGCTGAGCCCCCCCAGTGGGGGGCTCAGGGCTCAGCTGGCCTGCGGTTTGAACCCCATTGAGGCTCTGTTGCTCAGCTGCTGCGGCTGAGCCCCAACAACCCGGCTCCAGCCATGGCTAGCTGAGCCCCAGTCTGTGGTGGGCGGCAGGGCTCAGGTGCAGCAGCTGAGCCCCAGAGCCCCAGTGGGGCTCCAGCTGCCAGCCAGCTGAGCCTGGAGCTGAGTTCCACCAGGGACCCAGCTGAGCCCCGATCTGTGGTGGGCAGCAGGGCTCAGCCACGGCCAGCTGAGCCCGGACCTGAGCCCTGCTAAACCCCGGTGGGGCTCAGCTGCCACTGGCCATTGGAGTCCCGTTGAGCCCCCCAGATGCCAGGGCTCAGCTGCCGCCAGCCAGTGGAGCCCTGTCCCTGGGCTCAGCGGGGCTCCGCTGGCCGGCAGCAGCTGAGCCCCACTACAGACCGGGCTCAGCTGACCAGCAGCAGCTGAGCCCCGGCTGCCACAAGGGAGCCCCAGTTCAGCTGAGCTCCAGGAGCTGGATCGGGGCTCAAGCCAGAAACAGAACCACTGCCAGCCAAAAGGCTGGCAGTAGCAGTTCATGGTGGGATAGGTGCCCACCATGCACTGCTCCTTCTAGCAAAAATGTTTTCACTAGAAGGAGTGCTGTGTGGACAGACAAGTCTGTAGTGTGTACATGGCCACTTGATGCAATTCACATTGGTGTTAAAGGGCCATGCTTGCATTGCTCTCCTCCAGGGTTTTGTTGGCATAGGAGACTGTGTAAGCAGAGTGGTTATGGATAGGGAAAGTGCTCACAAACTCATCACGTTCTGTTCAGATACTCCTCACTGACTGAGTAGGTAGACTGGAGAGCAAGATTGAAGGAGGGGCTATTGGATCTGCACATGCACAGCCCATATATGGCCTGGCGACCATCTGTGAGTTGCTGGGAAAGACAGATCACATTCCCAACCCTCACAATGGTATCCCTTATGTTTTCTGTCCTACCCATGATTATTCAGGCTTTTTGTAAGAGCAGGAAGAATTTCATTCTTCATGTGGCTATAAAAGTTTGTAAGGTATTCAAACCAATAGCACAGAGATTTGAGTTTATTTCAGCTAACACAGGTATGGAATCTCATAGACTTTAAGGTCAGAAGGGACCAGTACGATCATCTAGTCTGACCTCCTGCAAAATGCAGGCCTCAAATCACCAAGCTTTGATCTACAGTCAAAATTGGAATTAGTTTAATAATTAGCTTTTATAAAACATTTCCAGTCAATTTTTAGTGCTCCTGAAAACAATCCAAGCTAATCATCACATTTTCATTAACCAAAAAACAGTCTATTTTACATTACTTTTAAGTGGTGGTGTTGTTCCAAAACATCAAATTGCCAGCGACCATATGATACTCCTCATTAAATTAATCTCACTTGCAAGAATCATTGATTTGAAAGTCTTATGTGAAATACATTATACAAGAGGAAATGGTTCAAACATGGTCACAATGATTTATGTGGTAAAACCGTACTAAAAATCATGAAAAGCACTGCAGTCATCCCCACTTAAAAGAACTGGTCCCTTCATCCTTTAACGGTTATTCTAATCCAGTTCAGTGTTATAATTGCAAAATGCTGAGAGCTATGTCATCTTTCATCCTCCTGATTAACAGTGTCAAGCAAGGTGTTTCCAAGCACAGGCATTTCATGTTTTATGCAAGCCAGTAAATGAAACTGTCAGTAATAGGCAAAATTAAAACTTTCCAATAACAATGTCATGTCAACGTTTTAACAAGGATGTAAAGGTTTGTCAATGAAGCCAGGAAGTGGGGAAGACAATAAACATTTCTGACAGTCTGAGTCTGACATTTTCAGATATTCTGGACTACTACAGCAGCAATGAGTTATCAACCAAGTACAGCAAATCCTTCCAGCTAAGGTTCTGTCTATTCTGCAGACACATGCTGTCAGGCAACCTGGCTAAAACAGCATTGTTCCTTAACCAGGATATATGCAGGTTCTGTTTTCTTTTTGAAGCCTTTAGACTTCAGCCTGATTGTGAAAATCTGTAACTGTCCATTCTACACTATAAATTTTAACTATATTTTTAACCAGGTCATGGGACAACTGCGGCATAACCAGGCACTTTGGCTATGTCTACACTACAAAAAGTTAGGTCAACTTTGTTAAGTTGACTTAATAAGGTCGACTAAATCCACTTAAAGTCGACCTTATTAAGTTGACTTAAAGTGGTGTCCATGGATGTGGACTAAGTCCACTTTGTTAAGTCGACCTAACTGCCCCTAGGTCGAGTTAACAAAATGGACTTACGCGTCCACACTGGGCTTAGGTTGACCTAAGGAGGGTTAGGTCAACCTACCTGGCGGTTCTTAGTAAGGCGACTTAAGCTTTCATTAAGTCGACTTAAGGAATTTCTTAAGTTGACTTAATGAAAGCCTCGTGTGGACGCAGCTTTGTTTAAGTCGACTTAAGCCTTCTTAAGTTTACTTAATTTGCCAGTGTAGACATAGCCTTTGATGTAGCTGTATTTTTAACATAACATTTAACATTTTTAACCATTGCCTAATGGTTATGCTCCGTGCAACCCTCCTGACAGCAAATCAGCTAAAATGCACAGCAGTCAAACTGAGATACACAAGTCACTTAAAATAATTTGCATACCTCAGTTTGAATGTGTAACTCCCAACTTATCCACTGTGCTGAGTCGAAGCGAGGGGGTCTCTCTTCAGCTCAGCGCTACTCAGTTGCCAGGGTGGTATTCTGGGATTAAATTTCTTGATCTGCTGAGCGGGTCTTCACAGACCTGCCCTTTGTCTCAACTTACCTCCCCGCTAACTCCTTCATGCTTCTTAAATTCCTTTTCCCTCTACTGCTCCTTCACTTCCCCATTCAATGCCCTTTGATTTCTTGCCAAAGAGCACACTCTCCATTTCCTTTGCTGCCACTCCTGCCTTCCCATGCTCTTGGTGAGGAGGAGAGCTTGTGAGCCATGGAAGCAAGTTGATAACACTAGTAAACTAAAATAGCCAATGAACCTTGACTACTTTGTAGACTAATCTTGAGCATACCCTGAACTAGGGAAATAACTCTTTCCTTAATATTTAATTTTTTCTAATGATTAATATTATCATATCAAAAGTACTTTATGTTTGCATAAGATATCACAGGGGTAGCTAATAATGATCTCTGTATTTAGCTTGTTTCACTATTTCCCAACACTGCCGGCTTCAACCATTAAAAAGAACCATGAGTCAAGCCTTCAAAAATCATGAAATTGGCTTAAAAATAATAAAAATAACCTCAAACTTATTTGCCTTTTGGTTTCTAAGTCATTAGGGTACATTTAAGCTGGATTTTTCAAGTTTTTATCCATATCCATAAGGGCTAGAAATTTACACTTTTAAAATGAAAGCTGAGACTCTGATACAATCACTCAACTGCGAAAACCAAAACAAAAGCAAAAAACCAAGACTTGTGATAAAATTGGTAGAACTATCAACACTGCTTTCCATCATAAAAGGTTGTTATAACCCCCATTTTATAAAACTCTAACATCTCCATTGTTTGATGTAGACCTTTGAAATTTAACAGGGAGAAATTCCTTGAGCTAGAGCCATGCTTTTCACTCCTCTCATGAAGTTCCATTCAGGTTCAGCTGAAATACACATAAATGAGAGAGGGAGGAGAAATCACCATTTCTTTTTCTTTCTGTGAGCTGTCTGGGGAGAAAAATGTGACAATATGCCAAAAATCATAAATGAAGTGAACATTTTAAGGCCACCCTCACTCCACCACCAAAGCAGCAACAGACACTGCAGTGGGAATTCTTGAGAGCTGTAACATCAGCTGTAGCAAGAGCCAGAAGGAAGAGCCAGGTCAGGTCAGGACCTTCCCTGCAGACCACAGTCCTTCCCATATTTGGCAGATGGCCCCAGTTGCTTATGTTCAACTTTGGGGCACCACATGAAGCAGGCACCCTCCCATACAACCACTTCTGGAGAGTGAAGAGGAAAGAGGTGGGCAAATAGGTGCTGGAACTAGGCATGCTGGGGGTACTTCATGCAAGCGCAAGGAGAGAAAAGCATGGCTCTAGCCTAAGAATTTTCTCCCTGTTAAATTTCAAAGGTCTACATCAAACAATGGAGATGTTAAAGTTTCATAAAATGGGGGTTACAATAATATTTTATAATGGAAATATTGTTGATAGTTCTAGAACTGTTATCACAAGTCCTGTGGTTTGTGGGGGGTTTTGCTGCTGTTGTTAAAAGACCCATCTCCTGCAGTTGAGTGATTGTGTCAGAGTCTCAGCTTTCATTTTAAAAGTGTAAGTTTCTAACCCTTGTGGCGATGGATAAAAACTTGAAAAATCCACACCCCCTGTATTGATGTGGATTCCATTATATGCAGAGTTTACAGTTTGGTTCAAAGACAACAGAGTCTTGTGGCACTTTTAAAGACTAACAGATTTATTAATCGCATGAGCTTTCGTGGGAGAAAATCCCACTTCGTCAGACGCTT
>ML685772.1:1156599-1402284 GCA_007922175.1 Pelusios castaneus
AAGCGTCTGACGAAGTGGGATTTTCTCCCACGAAAGCTCATGCGATTAATAAATCTGTTAGTCTTTAAAAGTGCCACAAGACTCTGTTGTCTTTCTACAATAGACTAACACGGCTACCCCTTTGGAGTTTGGTTCAGTGGCTGTCAACAACCCCACTATAAAAATAATACCAGCCTAGCTGGGCCATGCTGTTCTGCCCATCCCCTTGGATCCATTCCA
Organism: Pelusios castaneus; assembly: GCA_007922175.1. NCBI lineage: Eukaryota > Metazoa > Chordata > Testudines > Pelomedusidae > Pelusios > Pelusios castaneus. The sequence continues at coordinate 1,156,819 of ML685772.1, forward strand.
TGGCACAAGAGGCCCTCATATCCTACCTTTTTAAAAGCAGTCTTCTCCCACTGGTCCCACCAGGTAATGTAGGCATTCCTGTAGTTCAAATAGCAGAAATCAGTGCTGAAGTGTCAGAGTTCAGATCGTAATGATGATGCATGATAAGGTATTGGTACAGTTGTAAAATAAATGAGAGTAAAAAGTGTAATTTTTAAAACATTTTTCCCTTACACACACACACAAAGTCCTACAATACAAGAATGTTAGTAAGGTTGCAAAGTCAAGCATTCTAAAGTTGGAAATGCCAGATTTACAGGTCTCCATGCAAAACCTTAATTCAGCTCCCGCTACCATAATACATATGTGCATGTCCTTATTTACATGATCATATATTATTATTCCACAGGATGCCTGCCTCTTTCATTGCATAAGTTGAATGCACAAGGGGACAGAATTGAAGATATTCAGGCAGCCATAAATCTAACATTTCCTAATTTTTGAGCATTTGACTGTGCAACCTCAATGTAGTGGCTTTCTACATAATTATCAGCATGGGGTGAGGGTGGAATTTTTGACTAGAGAAGTCCAAAAAATTGTGAGAAAAGGGTAACATTTCAAAAAAGGGATCATATCGTAAATGTTTCCCCTGCCCAAACCCCCCCCCCCCAAAAAAAAACCATTACATTACATACAAAATGCAAATATCCTCTGAAAAATTATTGTGCGGAATTAGGAGATTACATTTAATCATTAGAGTGAGAAATAGAAGGATTTTAGTCACATATATAGTGAAAGCTGCAACACAATGTCAATTATGAAGATGCTTCTATAATGCAATGCAGTATTATCTGAGAGAGCAATTTTGCACTCAGTTGCATGGATGAAAGTCTATTAATGTCATGGAAATTACACCAGTGCAACTGAAATCAGGATTTGAACATATATGTTTACAAATTAAAATTGAAGACTTTGCTAACACTCCTACAGAATGGACATGATTCTAATTTCACACTACTTTTATATTGGTGTAATGCCCATGACTTCAGTTGAGGTGCTAATTTCCACTAGTCTAAGAATCAAATCCAGTGATTTTACTGCAGCAAACTATATGTTGTATGCTATCATTGTAAAAGGCATTGAAGCTCAAATTAATAAAACTAATGTGCAATCAGCTTCTTCTCAGAGTCTCCTTCTTAGCAGCCATGCAACTAAAATTTATGAGCACTATGTGCTACAAAACATCAATAAGAAATGATTAAATGCCTCCCCTGTAACAAGAGACGACATGTTCCTAATGATTTTAAAAGCCCAACTGTACTGAGAGGAAAACACAGTTCAGAATTAATTTTGTCATGCTGTTAATTAGTCTAAAAAATAAAAGTTTCCGTACAGAAAATGGGCTAATACTTGTCTGGCGTGAAAGAAATAAATGAGTAGCACAATGGCTGCTGAAGCAAACGACTGCTTGTAGCAAAGACATCCACAGCATTCAATCAAATCTTTGTCTTGACCCTACAAACCTGTGTTTGGAGAACTGGCCCCTCAGTTATGAATGGTGAAAATATTAGCTTTTGTACTTCTTGAAGTCCAGTTTCTGCTAACTGAGAACTAATCAGGTATAGTTAGTTTGATATCACATGTATATGCAGTTTGATCACATGCAGAATGTTTGCAGGTCACTGGACCCAAGGTCAGATCAACACAGGGTCTATAGCCCCAGGTCCCAGCCTAAAGGGTGGCCTAGACTGCCGCCCCTAACACCTTTGAATTATTCCAGATCCATTGTCCCACTCAGGCTGGTGGGGTGCTGGGACGGGCCCTGCCAGTGCTGCGGGGGGGGGGAGGAGGAGGAAGGATCCTGGGGTCAGAGGCCATGCTGACAGGCCAGCTGTTCTGCCCCAGCATGTGTCAGCTGCACTCTGGTGGTGGGGCCAGCTGACACACGGTGTGGTCTACAGCATGCCCTCCAGGGAGCAGAATGCTGTTGCCAGTCCCACCAGGGCCCCGGGATAGGTCCCGGCGAGGTGGGTGACAGCATTTCAGGCCCTGGAGGACTGCACTGGAACCAACACCACATGCCAGCCAGCCCCATCCCCGGGGGAAGAAGAGCTAGTCCAGAGATGGGACAGGAGCACTGTGGCCTCTGTCCCGAGGGCTCGAGCCCCTCTCAGTGCCAGCATGCCTCCAGACACCGGGGGTGGGGTGCCAAGGCCCCAGATAGAGTAGTCCACAGCTGGGGGCCCTTTAATCCGGCTCTGACTGGACCATTAAAAATAAAAACAGACAAAGAGAAAGATTTTCAAAAACATCCAAGGGCCTGATCCTGCACCATTTTTCATTGACTTAAATGAGGGCAAGATCAAGCACAAGTGACCGTGTACCCCAAGTCACTATCAATAGTGACTTAGACGCTTAGGTGTTGCAAGACATCTAGGTGCCTAGAAAAAAATCATAGGGACAACACTGGGATCCACAAAGCCAAGTTAAGCACCTAAGATCCCTAACCCTAGACCCTATTAAAGCAGACAGACAGGTCTCTAAGAATGCGCGTCACAAAAGTCAGCATGCCAGGCAGCATTCCACCTGAAAACTAAGATCAGCTAGCCAATGGGAGATGCAAATGCACTAAGTCCCATCCCTTTCTCAGAGATTGATGCTGTGCTAGCAACCCTCAGATGGGAATCTCTTTCTTGGGTTTAGGAGTCTACATAGTTTCTTCTAAAAATGAGTTGGACACCAGCCTCGCTCTACACAAATGGGGTGGGGCAGAGGAGGAGCTGTCCACCTTATAAATTTTAGGCCAGTGATTAGAGTACTCACTTGGGATTGGGAGACCCAGGTTCAGTTTCCCCCCATTCTGCCAAGGGAGAGCAGGAAACTTCTATTCAAATCCCACCTCTCAGGAGTGTGCTCTAACAACTCGATTTGCTGATGTGATGCTCCCTCAGTCTCTCCTACTGAAGAAGTTCCCCCAGAGATAAAGAAAGAGCGATTGGACCAGAGAGAGCAAAAGCATGTGTGCGAATGATTCTGTTGTCTAGTGGCTAGGGCACACAACTGGACAGTTGCTTAAACTAGGCAATGGGATACCAGTAAGAGGCATGTCCAAAGACCCACCTCTAAGCCTCAACCATCTCTTAACTAGTTACCTAAATCCAAGCAGCAGAGGCAGCTGAGGGATACCACACACCACCACAGCAAACACTCCTGAAAGACAGTCAAGCAATAGGAGTCTTCATCAAGACAGGTCCCATGTTCTTTCTCCTCCCTAAAATGAAAACATCTCGTTGCAGCTTTGCATCCACAGCCCTTTTGAAAATGCTTTTGATCCACAGAAAGAAATTTCTCCTAAAGTTTGGAGGTCTCCCTTTTAATCTTCAATATTGATTTCAAGAGGAGTTAGGTATGCATCTGCTTGAGGTACCTTTGAAAATCCCACTAGGTGCTGTTTGCAGCTTTAAAATCAGTTCCTAAGTCTCTTTTGAAATGGAAAGTAAAAATTTCAATAAAGGATCTAAGTTAAATAATGTAATCTCTGACTGCACAAGAAAATATTTCTAATATCTAAGCTTTTGAGTCCTCCTACAGATGAAAGCAAAATTTACAACCAAATCTCCCAGCCCCACTTTGTTTCACAAGATATTTTGTACTGTGTATTGTGATGGACATGGATGCTATACCAGAGAGGTGTATCTCTAATCTGCCTTTTAAAATATCCTATGATGGAGATTCTACAAATTCCCTAGACAATTTATTCCAGTTCTTAACTACCCTGACAGTTATGAAGCTTTTCCTAATGTCCAGCTTAAACTCCTGGTTGCAGTTTAAGCCCATTGTGTCTTGTGCCACCCTCCAAGGTTAAGAGGAACAATTTTTATCCCTCCTCCTTGTAACAAGCTTTTACGTACCTGAAAATTGGTATCATGTCCTCAGCCAGTCCTCTCTTCTCCAAACTAACCAAAACCTTTTTGGTCTTCCCTCATAATTCATATTTTCTAGACCTTTAATAATTTTGTTGGTTTTCCTCCAATTTGTCCACTTTTTACCTGAAATGTGGCACCCAGAACTGGACACAATACTCCAGTTGAAGCCTAATCAGTGTGGAATAGAGTGGAAGAATTACTTCTCACGTCCTGCCCACAACACACCTGCTAATACATCCCAGAATGGTGTTTTCTTTTATTGCAACAGAGTTACACTGTTGATGCATATTTATCTTGTGATCCATTATGATCCCCAGATCCTTTTCCAGTACTCTTTCCTAGGCAGTCATTTCCCATTCTGTATGTGTGCAACTGATTGTTCCTTCCTAAGTGAAGTACTTTGCATTCCTCCTCACTGAATTTCATCCTATTTACTTCAGACATTTCTGCAGTTTGCCCAGATCATTTTTAATTTTAATACCATCCTCCAAAGTACTTGTGTACTCTCTATACCATTATCTAAATCAATAATGAAAATATTGAATAGAACCGGACCCAGAATTGTTCCCCGTGGAATCACATTCAGTACGTCTTTCCAGCTTGACTGTTTCAGAGGAGTAGCAGTGTCAGTCTATTTCAGCAAAGCAAACAAAGTGTCCTGTGGCACTTTTAAAGACTAACAAATTTATTTATTGTATGAGCTTTCATGGGTAAAATCTGACCTTGTGACTTACTCTTCTCTGTATTTATATATTCACCTAAAGATTATAGTTTCCATTTCATGCATCTGATGAAGTGGGATTTTCCCCACAAAAAGTCATGTTAGTCTTTAAAAGTGCCACAGGACTCCTTGTTTGTTCAACTTGACTATGAATCTCTAATACCTACTCTCTGGGAATGGTTTTCCAAACAGTTCAACACCCATTTTATAGTAGCTCCATCTAAGTTGTATTTATAGGGAAACAACATGAAAACATACTGTTAAAATATTTTTAATAATATACACACACAAATACAGAAATATACAGATACACATATAAAATGTCAGAAATTTATCACAGTTAGATCTGCCTTGATCATTTATATAACCTCTTGGGATTGATAAATCTACACATAGTAGCATTCAGTGGTGGAAAGAGGATCTATTTAAACTGCTAGCTAATTCTGATAACCTCATATTTATAACATAAAAGGGTTTTTGCTGTTGTGTTTTATTTCAGTATCCCAGAATTTTGAAAGGTTTGGCTTGAATATCCTGGTAAACTGAAAGAATGTCATCTTCACAAAATGTGTAGTTTAAAAGGGAAATTAAATAGAATTGCTCTCAATGCTTACTATAACATAGTACCAGAAATAAACATTTTTTCCTTAAAGATGAAGTTCTCACTGTTATTATTTGGTATTTGTATTTCTCTAACACATAGGACTCTAGTCATACATCAGGACCCCATTGGACAGGCATTGTACAAACACAGAACAAAAATACACTCCCTGTGCTCACAATCTAAGTAGAACTAAACTGTAATTTAGAAATCTAAATCTGTGCACACTCACTGGTAAGCAGGTAAGCACTGCTTTTGTGAACCAGGTTTGCTGAGTCAGTCCCTTATTTTCAGCGGTATGTTTCCTGTTTCTTATGGAAATCATAGCTGCCAGAAATGTAATAAGGGTCTGGATTTGCCTATCCAACATTCACCCTAAATTCACAGAACACAAGGAGAATGAACTCAGCTGAGTTTATCTTCCAAAGAGTGTAATCTCAGAGCCCACACATTTATAATTATAAAAACAGAAATGCAATATCCAGCTATAAGACATAAAGAATGTCTCATTTGTGTGTGATCCAACTATGGTAGCTTTGTATGTACATGAAAGTCAAAAAAGGACAAGTTTATGTATAAATCTAATGATCTGTGCTACCAAGAGGTTAATGAAGGGTTTCAAAGACTCTGAAGTGTGACACAATTTAATATAGCGTTTAGGCCAATTGTATAGCTGATTTATACACTAATATGGTGTATTAGACATTGGTGAGGAAATCGAGACAGAAAATTACAGATCTTTATGATACTTGTTAAAATTAGGACAGATATATATCATATTTAGGACACTATGCAAGAAAACTGCTGATCATTATGTATTTCCAAGGATTATTAGAGAACAACTTTTTCAAACAAACATTCAGGAGACACAATCCTTAGAGACCACCTATGTTTTAATGAATGCAATTGTACTCCATACACTAAATAAAACAATATTCCTTGGCACTGGATTCCTATTAAATATGAAAACTCCAAGGCATCTTTTGTGTTTTCTCTGTAATATTTTCTTTGTTTCAGTATTAGAGAAATCACAGGAAGAAACAGTTATCAAAACTGAAGAGAACAGCAGAGGACAAACAGAAAGGGCAACAAAGAACTTATCACTCAGAACACAGCTGAATTCCCATTATGTCAGTTACTTAAACTGGCCTATAAGTAAGACTGATATGCTGGTAAGAAAGTCACAGGAAGAAGAGACTAGAGTGAATACAGAAATTCAGGTGGAATGAAATACAGGCACACAGAGCAGTATCCATAATTCCTCAAAAGCCAAAGCAAATGGGTGTCATAGAGGGGGGAATGCATTCCCAGTGTGCATGCAGAGCTTAGGGCATGACATTTGCTGATGCTCCTCAGCTCATGGGCTAGAAGCCATAATCCATGTGACCCCAAACAGAAGAATTTGTGCCAGAGGATCCATGTAATTACGAGCGCATTGGCCATATTCCTAGGAGGCCACATATCCACTACACAACCGTGCCTCCCAAGCAGTTAAATGAAATACATTTATGTCACTAAACAAAAGGATTCTCTGTGGTTCTATTATGCTCCTCAAAACAGATGTAAAATACCCAAACAGACTCATTTACATTTTTGGATCCAGATACAGGGTTCAGTCCTCACTAGGATTCACATAACATAGGACAAGCCACAGCTCACTCTGTAAACTAGCTTCATACAGAACAATATGGTTCCATACAGGGCCACATCTGAAGACATCACTATTGTCCAAGGTTGCCTCACCTGCTATCTTAGGGATTACTCTGATCCTGCGTGTTCCTCCTGAATAATCCTGTGTGTTCTTACTTTTACCTTCCCCTAACCCACATGCCTGAGGGAGAAATGCAAGGCTTGATGCCCCTAGAGTGGTGTATTTCTATCCCATCCAGGCCCAGGAAGGTGACCCTGTTTGGATCTTTCCTCCTGTACTCATTGTTACTGCTATGGCTGATATTGGAGGAAGTCTGTCTGTGTAAAACATTTTTGAAACAATAGGACTCAGCAATGATGGGCTATTCTAATACTTACTATTAATGACAGCTGCTCTGAATGAAGAAACCAATGTTTCATGGTGCCATCTGCTTCACTAGCTATAATGTTAAAACAAATTCTCCCTGTTCTCTACCCCACTGTTATAGCTGCTGATGGGCTTCTTTGTGGCTTGGGGAGGGGACCACTTGAGTCCAATGTTCATAACAGGAGATCATCCCAATTAGATTCTAGGGGACTCCATTTGGGCTTTACCCCCTGCCTCCATTCTGCTGCTCTGGCTGATGCTGCTGGAGAAGGTTCTTTGTGTATAATGTTTTTCTAAAACAGTAGGATTCACCACTGAAGGACTTTTTTCCCCATCTTGGCAAATAGCTGTTTATTAGTGCCAGCTGTCTTGGTGCCATGAAACACTTGTTTCTTCACCCATCTGCTTCAATAGGTGTGTTAAGCAAATACTCTTCATAAAAAGCTCTGTAAACAAAGAACACAAATAGCATCAGTGCTGAATATTAAGGCTGAGTTTAAGCCTCATTAACTAGAAAATAAACTCTTGTTGCAAGATCCCTAATGTTGGCCTATTTCTGCTCTTTTCTGTCTTCCATTGGCCTGAATTTGTTTTTTGTTTTTTTATTTCAGCTATCCTGAAAATTAGAAATCATTAATGTAAATTGTCACTGCACTGAAGAAACATAATTTGCAAGTTCTCCATTAACAGCTGTTTACCTTCAGAAAAATGGCAACCAAATAGGACTCCCTAACAACACTAATATTCACAAACACTCTCAAAGCCATGGCCAATGTTCTTTTCGTAAAGTAGTTTGTGCATCAATAGGAAATTCAAGCTACTGCTAAATATAACCAGCCTATGTCAAGACATATTTGAAATAAATGAGCGCACTTCTACAATGTATTGACAGATAGAAAACTTTATTCTTTTCAAGAGTCTATGTAGGGGCACTTTCCACGTACTTTCTGTCCCTTAGTAGTATCAGCATCATCTGTTCTTGTAGCTGCCATGATATTATGGACTGGCACTTTACTCCATTTTATTCTCTTATATAATAGGGGGATTTGTTTTTTGTTTTGCTCTCCTTTGTTAGGGGAATTCAAAGGTGGCATACGCTGGCCTAACTGGCTCTGGCATCAGCTGCTGGCACCCAACCTTGAGCATACCAGGGATAGAAAGGAGCAGGAAAAAGTCTAGTTGGAGCATGCTGTGCTCTAGTGAACCTAGACTGGGGGACAGAGCAGTTGACATATAGTCCGTGACATCAGCTTCATACTCAAGGGAGATTTTCAGCTGCCTAGCTAATTCATACAGGGGCTAAACAGATCCAAATGTCAAAGGTTCAGAAAGATTGTGGAAGCAATTGATTAAACCTCATCTACCCCTTCAGCTGTGCAGAATGGGGCTCATATGTACCTGAGGATCTGGCCCATTATTTCAACAGTGCCAGCCAATTGCTTTCTTATTTGAAAGTGTTGCTCTTTGTTCATTTTAAAATGGCTCTGACGCACAGCTATGACCTCACAGCCATAAACTGTAGACCTCTGACCCCAAATGATGCAATAACTGGTCATTAACTGCTTGCAAAACGTTTTAAATCTATAAAATATAGTTATCTGAGCCACAATCCAAGTATTCTAATAAGTTACTGACTACACAATAACACCACACTACAATTATATATTATAGCCAACTCCTCTTATCTGGCATCTATTTACATTACGAAGAAGTTTATAAAGGAGTTTGATATAGTTGTAAAAGCACAATTACTATGTCAGAGGTAGTCACCATAGACACTTTGAAGCAACACTAACCATCAGTGGTTATCTTCTGAAGTTAGCTTCATTATGGTGTTTGTATTACAATGTAATTTACAGATTTATGCCTTCTTTCAATTATCTGAGCAATTTAGATTCACTAGAGTTTCTCTTGCACTATAAACTACTCCAGCTGACTATGATAACTAGCTGCTTAAAAATTTACTTGGCATGACCATATATACAGCCTTTTGTAGATATCTGCTAGTCAAAAAAATAAGCCATGGTTCAGTAGTGCTGCATTAAAATTCTGCCCTATACATACTCTCTCATTTTAATTACAAACTCTTTGGACCAGTTCAAACTGACAAATGAAGCAGTTCCTAATAAAAACACTGTTTAGACTCTGCTTCAGATCTCTTGTTTACTTAGCAGAAGAGACTATTGTACCAATTAATCTCAGGGGCTGTTTGGTGGTTGCAATTTAGCGGTTTAAATGATCCCTGGGTATAACTGACAAATCAGTTTGTAAGGCTTTGCAATCCATTTTGAACAAGGCGCTGAACTTCAATATAAGATCATTGCTATCTATATTTAAACATCTGTCAATATTATTACAGATGTAATTTCAACACACCATTTAGAAGTTCAACTTCCACACCTAGTTTTAAAATATATTACCTCTTTAAATACTATATTCTACCACCTCATTTTTTAGGGTAACATAAGAGGAAGAATTCATAAGTCTCTTGTTCACTATGTCTCTAAATCTTCCTACATAAGGACTAATAAACTGATATCCACATCCAAATATTAGGCATGTAAGAGGTTTACAGACAAATTTGATAGAGTACTTTGAATGGCTGCTAGTCTCTTTATTAGCAGCTAAATACTGCAACATTTGTTAAAACATTCCAGGATAGCTTACCCTTCATACTTAATACACAAATTATTTGTAAGAAATCATTTATTTTTATGAATTTCATGCCACTTTTTAGTTTATGAATTGTGTGTAATAGTGAAGAACTTCTTAGTTTTATTCATTCTAGAAAATATTTGCTGAATAATTTCCTCTGAAATATCCTCGTGGGTAAATTATTCACAAGCTATTAGCTGTAAGTATTCAATTTTCAGATTGTTTTGACTGGACACATAAATGATATGGTTTGTTCCTTGATTAGCTTAGCTATTGGAAACGTTTTCAATGTAAATAATTAAAATTATTTCTGCCCTCACTTTTTATGCAAATATCATACTTAAAAGCTACTGTTTTAGCAAATGGTCCTGCCAGAAAATTAATTTGCTAGATTATGAACAGCAAGTGAACACAAAGAGTATGAAATATAGGTGAATTGTTTACAAATTCAAAAGAGTTTTAGGAGCAAAGCCAGTGATGTGGACTGTTATGATTACTCAGAAAAAGAAATCATGTAGATACTTAACTACTGCCTTGCAGAAAATAAAACATTTTTCATAACCCTATAACCTCAATTATTCATCAACACACAACCTCATTTTCTTAAGAAATAAATGTGCATTTCTAGTGAAGACATTTGGTATGATCTAAAGTATGAAATTCACCACGGAGAGCAGAAGTTTGTACTACACTGAGTTCAATTATTGTATGTGTTTTAAAGTACAAGTGTGAATTTCCTTTAAATACGCATGACTTGCCTGTAATTAGAGTCTCATGTTGATGTATATCAATGTAATGCCTGGTCTCTTCCAGGGCACAAGTAACAACAATAAGAAATTGTTTGCCCCTCACAGTGTTAGAGTGTTGTTTAATTATAATCTTTAATTATTTCTCTTCTCTACAGAACCCAATGGTGAGAAAAACATAGCTAGCCATTTCGGGTACCCAAATCAAGTGCAATCAGACCTAAGAATCCTAGGTAACAATGTAGGGTAACAATCTGATAACCTAGAAAGAAATTCTGGTCTGTTAATAACCTGCTCCATCTAGTGGCATCAATTATTAAAATCACCAGCAGACTAATATCACTACAACATACTGTATCCAGCAAAGATTGTTTTGCCTGTACACACACACACACACACACACACACACACACACACACACACACATTTGTGTGCTAGTCTTCAGAATCTTAGCATGAGGCTATAACTTTCAGCTTTACTTATTCTTCCCTAAAATACACATTTACTTCTGCTTGTACAATCTGTTGCCAGTGAGCCAGGCCCATGAGTAAACAGTCAATGTTTTTTTCAGGTGTTGGAATCACACTATTGAGTCATGGGCTACTAACAAGATGTAACCAGAAGCAGATCAAAATATCATTGCCAAGACAGCCATTCACAGTGCTACCCATTAGTTTTACAAACTCTTAGAAATCTGTCATTAAACTCGCAATGCTTTCACCATCAAAACTAAACCTTTTATTTTATAGGTGTGTGCATGCTTTGTGTACAGAGGTACTGAATTTATTACCTCCTTGCACAAAGTATTAAGAACCAGAATGCAAAACATTTACTCACACTGAGTAATACCTTACTCCATTTGTACCCCATTGAAGTAAATGGATAAAGTATCATTCAGCTTGATTAAGGGCATCACAATCACCTAAAGTACAAAAATCAACACCCTTTACAGGAATCTCATTCAAATTACTCTTTCTTACCATTATAAATTTTATTTTAAAGATGAAAATGAAGCACCACTGTTCCTGTTGACTAAGCTCTGTGATGTTTGCTGATATCAATGGTCTCTGGGAGTTTTAATTGACTTTTTTCTTTCATAACAATTTTAGAAATTTTTTAAAATCTAAAGAATTGTGAAGACAGCATGAAACTTGATCTTAGCTTTGAGAAACAGTTAGTAAAAATAATAAATATTGTCTTTGTATCCAAACCCATTTCTAGTTCAGCAGCATAGTTGTTTTTGAGGCCAGATGCTCAGCTAACCTTAATGGACTCTCTGGATCTGGCCCCTTAAGCATTTCCAGAAATGCGTGTTAATTAATCAATTATACCTTGCATACTGAGCATTGAATAACTCCCAAATACTACACAGGCTATAGTTTCATACGTAGAATATAGTTTTCTTTCCTGGTATATTGATTGGATTAAAATACATACAAAATTAAATTAACTAATCATTGATTAATAACTATGTACTTACATGTATATTTCCTCTTTAACATACAGAAGCAATAATATTAAAATCAAAACATTTAAAATTATTGGTTACTCAGTATGAGTCCAGTTTATTTTTACCCTAGTTTGTAAATCATTTCTCTCATTAGCTGATCAACTCTATAGATGATCAAATAATGTTCACTGAATAATTTATTCAAAAAATTGTAAATCGTAAGGTAAGTTCTTTTTAGTTAGGTATTCACATGACCACCTCTAGTTAGCAGAGATTTTTCATAAATAATGCTAATCAAGAAATAAAATACTGAAGTTACAAATTGCAGACAGACTACATGAAGCAATAATTAGCATCACAGGCTTACTGCAGTTTTACCAGCCCTATACAGTGGAAACTAGTAAGAAAGGCCATGAAAGAGGTATATAAAATAATCGAAAAGAGAAGTCCATTCAAGCACTTGATTTAGCTTCTTATAATGTAAGAACAAGGTGGTATTCAATAAAATTCAAAGAGCAGTTGTTCTGAAATTTAAGACTGATATAAGAAGACTCTGCTAGACTCATTGCCACAATATATCATAGCATTCAAATGATAAGATTCAAAAGTTGATGTTTATGGTTAATGAGAAAATCTTTCTTAAGTGAGAAGAACAAAATAAGAAATTTAAATTCTTGACTCAGAACATAAACCATGGGGTTAGGATCATCATCCTTCTAGCCAGGTTATTCCATAATGATCAATTATAGGGATTCTTGGGCCATTTCTCTAAAATTATCTGATACTTATTGCTGTCTGGGATGAGATGCCAAAGTAGATGGGAAAAGAGGCTCACCCACCGTAGCAATTCTTTGGGGGGGGCCCCCGGGGGGGGGGGGGGGATATTTAAGAAGAAATGTTTAAAATGATTTTCTCTTGTTGTATTACTTATTGTATGTAGCACAGGGACATTTAAGCCTGAACCAGTAATCTGTGTGTTTTAATATCTTTTGATTAAAAGACAAGTTAGTCTTTAAGACATTGGTGCTGCCCAGCATGTGGTCCCAAAACAAAACTGAAAAGCCTCATTTCTGCTATTTTGAAAGACCAGACACCAGAGAGCTCATGCAGTGGAACTCTATATATTCCTATGTCTTGAACACTGCAGCAGCTTTCTCTGTCTTCTTGCAATGGGGTGGAACATGAGCAGTGTTTCATAAATAGCATGGACCCATTGACCCAAAACCCAACACAGAAGGTCAGCAGCAAGTCATATCTGTTAGCAGCTGCTTTATTCTTGCTGTGTGACAGTCTCAGCAACAACCTGCAGGTTGATGGCTTGTATTCATCCCCTCCTCACAATCTAATCACACGTAATTCTCACAAGTGTGAAGTCCTTTTATATGAATTGTTTATGGGAGCACTTTGCCTCTAGAACTATAAGAATGGTATTCAGTGAATTCAGTCAAAAAAGAGTTTAAGGAATAAAAATAATGGGACTCATTGAAATTATCAGCCCTGCTATTACTAGAAAATAACAGAAAAGACATGGTTAATATATAGTACCTTACAAATTCAATTCCAAAACAATTTATAAGGAGCTAAATATCTTTATTGCCATAAACATAAATGAAGGTGAGAAAAGAGACTGATGTGAACACCATTTGGGATCAGTCTTGATCACAATGAAATCAACTAGAGCAGAACTGGTCCAAACTACACTGGAATGTTCTTAGAGGGTGAAAAGCATGCTCTCATACACACACATATACATGTTTAATGAGATGCTCACTGAGGCCATATGAGCTTTATGGAGAATGGAATTGTGAGGAAAGATCTGGATGTACAGTTGGTATAGAGTTGCTAGGTCATACATTTATTATTATTTATTCTGTAAGCAATGACGTGTGGTGTTCCCTGCCTCCAAAGAAATTATAATTGTATGTGTTATAAGCCTTGTACAGTTCCTGCAAAGAGATTTGTGGCCACTGGATTTGTATAATCATAGATTCAATGTCCATGCTACCTCTACAGCCCCCTATTCCCCACCAAACACTGCCCAGAAATAATCAATATACACCCAGCTACAGACTTCCACACAGGTATGCACAGTATCTGGATCTTCCAGTGCTGTAAAACTGGAATCCTAAGGCTATTACAGCATAGTCCAAATGTGGTGACCTTCTGTGTAAGCAAAAAGCAAGTTCTAGGGTTCCATGACCCTGACAGAAAATGCATTTACTGGCAGCCCCCTCTCAACTATATTGATAAGGATTCCAAATGATGGTCTCTGTTAAACACAGCTGCAGCAATGTGTGGCAGAATGCTGAGAGAGGCAATCACCCAAATGCACATGTCCCAGGCCATTTAGAGTTTTATAGGATCAAAATAACGCTTTAAATTCTACTGTAGATGAGATGTGCACCTCAGTAAGCAAGCTGAACCAGCATCAGTCTCTGAATGGTTTATTGGGTATAATCCCAAGTATAGTCTGGATTTTGGCACAGAGATTGCATTGGTCAGTGATCACATGACAAATGACAAAAATCAAGTATCTAGGCTTCCATGAGTGGTTGTGACTAATTTTTCCTCTTACCAAAGAACTCCCAGGTGTGTGGTGATGCAGGGTGCTTTTTGCAATCTTCCCGAGAAAGAAGAGTAGGCCATGGAAGATCACCCCAATCCATGAACATACACAGGAGAATCAACACCATTTTATGATCACGAGTTTCAAAGGCAGCTGATCATTTTGATACTGGCAGCCTATATATTTGATCTTTATCATTTGCCAGGTGATCACTGACCAATGAAATCTCTGTGCCAAAGCCAGGACTATACCCAGATTGAAAATTATCAAAAAGTTCAGAACATACCATGAGTTGTTTTGCCAGAACCTTCCTCACAATCTCACCCAAAAAGAGAAGAAGATGTTATATCAGAAGCATCAGCCAGATTGTCAGCAAGAGCAGGTCAAAATAGAAAATGTTGATTTTTGCCAAAACTTCGATTTTCTATCCAGACGATTGAAACAAAATACTTGGTTTCAGAGTAAGTCATACCACAACCAAATGTTTTGACTTGCCAAATCAAATCAAAATATTACATTTCAGTTCCACATTAACCTGTGTCCAACTGAGCTGCTTCAGGCCACCACTCTCCTCTATGGTCCAGGCTTCCTGGTCAGACTGCATTTCCCTTTAGGCCCCACAGTTTGCTCTCTGGCTAAACCACTGCCATGCATCATGTAAATCACATGATCACAGTGCACACAGTGAGCAGACGAGAATGGGATCAGGAAACCCCTGAACTACTATTACCAAGAGGCAGCACCAGGAAACAAAGGTGAATGTCAAACCGAGGCAATGGATTTAAACATTTCTGGGAAAGAAATTATTCAGAGCTTTCCATTCTCCAGTAAATTTTGACATTTTGTGCTAAATCAAAACAAAAACAAACTTTGAAGTATAGGAATTTCCTGCGCTACAAAAAATCCTATTGTCAAACATCTCTAATGTCAGCATCAAGCAACAGCTTCTTGAGCAGAGGCCACGTTAACGTGTCCTTCAAAGCAACAAGCAGCTTTCTCTCACTGAGAGGGATTTTGACACTCACTCCCATGAAAGGACCAGTACTTCCTGATGATGTTGATCCAAAACACAGGATGTGGCACAAAGTTGTCTTGGCAGCACCACAGAACACCTCCCCTGAAACTCTGGCAGAGATTACAAGACCTTAGGCCTAGATCCTCAAAAGAATTTCTATTTGAGGTAGGCACCTAAATAACTGAGGATTGAAGCTTTAGTTCCCCTAAGGTCTTGTCTCTGCCACCACAGAAGCAGACAGCTCATCCTAAAGCTGGTCAATCTTATCTACAATATAAGAAGTTTCTTCACAACAGGAGACGCTCCAACCACCCACCAAGCAGAGAAAAAAAAGTCTGCTTAATTCGGTCTATCACCCAAAACAAAGGGACTGTCCAAGTTTGTGTGGATCCTATGGCAGGCTCCTTTGCCTTCTGCCCAGCCACAACGTACGAGTCTTTATAAGATGTCTTTATGCTACAGCCAGCCAACCTCAGCACAAGATTTCCTCCTTGACCATTCTACGAGTCTTTCCTTTCGCTTCATTTATCACAGATCATCAGAAATCAGCTGATCCATGAGAACAAAGCCAGCTAACAGGACACCTCATGGCTATCTCATAAACGGTGAAGAACATAAGCTCATTATAAAGTCCAACCAGGCTATCAGGTCTGTTGGGTGAATATATAGTAAAGTGGATTAAGACTTTCAGTTGGCTACACTATAAATAAATAGTTTTTGATGCTGCAGAGCTAGAAACTTCAGCTTTATTATACCATTAACAAGGGGAAAGCCTACACACTTTGAAGTTGTGACATTATTAATTATAATAAAGCTAATATAAGTAATTCCTAGAAGCTTTGGGGATGCCATGACTTTTGTATATATGGATTCATGGTATTAAGGTCTCTTTGTAAATTAGCAATCTGGGCTTTGATGTCTTAAAAAGAAGAGCATGTTTCAGAACCACTCATTGAAAATCTCTGACAGCAAAGCCTTTCCTTCTTTAACCTGGGAGGAGCTTTTGCTCAAGAGCCTGCATTGTTGACATGCATAGGATATCACAGGGAGATATAGCAGACTGTCTGTGAACTACATGTTAAACCATTTAGGGTACTGCTTATGGTAGTGATGTCACACACACATACATGTATAAACATGTACACATATGAGTAAAAACCTTTGAGTAAAGACATATGAGTAAAGACCAAAGACCTTTCATAAGCTATTAAAAATATATTTAGCTTGTAATAGCAAAAATTTTCTCAATACAGGAGATTTAACTGGGCAATCATCTTGTCTAAGGTTAATGGTCCAAGATGCAGTCAAGGACCATCAACTCCTCCCAACTGCTCATTAAGTTGGCAGGAAATGCTCAGCACCTTTATTGTTATTGCTTAAGTGCCATTTACTTAGTCCTCAGAATATTAAATTGTCTCTGCCCTATACCCAAGTACTAAAATGCACAGAACGTGAGTGGCCTATTTCTGCATTTTAGGGATGGTTGAAAAGAATTAAGAAATATAATATGTAAAGGTAATACATGAAACACTAATTTACCTTTTCTCAAAATTTGGAATTCACCATTAATAAGTTCCCTGTTTTCCCTATGCCACATGAGAATGCACCAAATGAAGAGAATCCAAATGAAAAGAAAAAACTACTTCTAGAGATCATGTTGTGAAATTTTCAGATAATGCTGAGACAGGCTAATCTTGAGCTACTGCACATGTGTTGTCTAGGGCTACGTCTACACTTACCAAAGTTAGTTTGAATTAGTTAATTCGAACTAACCAATTCAAACTAGTTTTAGTTAGTTCGAATTAACGTAATTCAAACTAGCAAACTTTAGTTCGAACTAAGCAGGTGCCATGCATGGCACCTGCTTAGTTTGAATTAGTCAATTGCATTGAGCTCTATGTGCTGGTTAGTTTGAACTAAGCGCTTAGTTCGAACTAACATGGCCACATTGGGTTAATTCAATAATTGGGTTAATTAAGCTTCCTTAATTCAAACTAACTTGACAGTGTAGACATAGCCTAGGAGATTAAGGATACATTTACATGGGGATAAAAGATACAAAGTGTGCTCAGAGCTACTGAGCTAGCTCAGGTCAGCTGTCTCAGGGTCACAGGGCTCAGGCTTCAGGGCTAAAAATCAGTGTGTAGATGTTTAAGATCAAGCTCTAGCCAAGGCTGAATGTCTACACAGGCTTTTTTCAGCCCCAGAGACCAAGCCCCGCAAGCCTGAGTCAGTTACCCTGGGCCAGCTGCAAGTTTTTAGACATAGACATAGCTTAGGAGTCAAGATACCTGTATTCTAATCCTAGTTTTGACACTGATTTACTGTGTGATCTTGGACATGTCACTCTACCACATTACATATGCCTCAGTTTCCCTATCTATAATATGGTATTTAGAGTCCCCCTGTGTAAAACAAATATTTTTGATAATAAGTTTTTATAAATGTAAAAAAAATATATAGTTTTAAGTACTAGAACTTGATAGCTCACTTGAACAGGTTTACCATTTCATTTCTGTCGAGATAAGGCTTAGATACTTACTGAAACCTCCCAAATCTAAGGGGAAGGGGAAGAGGAATTACCTTAGACTGTAAATTCTTCAGAATAGTTACTGTGTTTATTACTGTGATTGCGCAGTAGCTACCACAAAGGGATCCTGGTCTTGCACAGAACATCTGGGCACTATTACAACATAAAATAGCAATAATGTATGTTTTAAAAGCACCATGTAAATGATTTATACTTGATACTTGATTTAGTAATATTATCATTTTGAACATTTCCACTACTTCCCAGTACAGGACTGGGATGAAATTATCCTGAGAATAGTCGTTCCCCTGGTATTTTGATTCTCATCTCAGCCAAAAAGAGAAAGTGAAGTGAACTCTTTACCAGAGTTTTCAGATGTCTGAAAAGGCTGAGGTTAATTTTAAGATTGGAGTTATACTTGATGAAGATTTGAGGTTTTTATGTTTGTACAAAGAGATGCTTACTTTATAGTAGCTGAGCCAATTCATCCCAGTTAATGATGGTGGTCAGAGAATGACCAAAAATTGCATCTTGTTATTTGCACATAACTGCCTCTTCTTTGTCTTCACAGATAGAGCTGTTTACCTTAATGTCCAAATCAAGTTTCTGATGATGCATATTGTTGGTACTACAGAGCTAACATAATAGAGAACGAAAAAGTTGTCCAATCTGAAAAATAAATCAACAGAATTACCAGCTAAATTCTGATCGTAGAATGTTTATGTTGGTGATGATATAGTAGATGGAATTCACACAGCTTGAATTTCAGATAAATCATTGAGCATGCATGTAATGCTGACTTTAGAAAATTTTTACTTTGACTTATTAACTGAGCAAATCTGATCTAGAGTCACTGATGAAGAATAAACACCGAACCCCTGATGTTATTTTTATAGAGTAACTTTTCTGACCATAACCACAATTTATACTTCAGTATAACTGTTGCTTTTTATTGTTATTATATATCAGTGATTCTTTTCTCTAAAGGTAATAGGAATTTTTCCTCACTCTGCATAGGAATGCATAAACTAAAGTAAAAAGCAAAATACAATAGTATTGGGAACTCAGATTTTTAGTCCATATTTCAGACATATTAGAGATTTAAATGTCAAGTTCATGTCTGCAAAACCCACCTCAATAGGACCTTTCTCCAGCATCCCATACACTACAATGACTGGCAATGACTGTAAGGGGCAAGGAATATGGCTGCCCTCAGAGACTGACTCAGAGGGTGTACCAATCCCCCACGAGAGGGCAGGACCAGGAATTACCACCCCACCTGACAGAAAGCAGGGGGGTGGGCCAAGAAAGAGAGGTATAAAAGGGCAGTCCTTCCCCTCAGTTGGGCCCCAGCGGGTGCAGAGGT
Source organism: Pelusios castaneus (assembly GCA_007922175.1). NCBI lineage: Eukaryota > Metazoa > Chordata > Testudines > Pelomedusidae > Pelusios > Pelusios castaneus. The sequence continues at coordinate 1,176,391 of ML685772.1, forward strand.
AGAACCACTCTGCCCTATCCCAGGGCCTTAAACCCTGCCAAGCTTCCAAGGAGGCCTGGCCAGAACTCCCTACAGTCTGGGGCCCGCAGGACTGCCCCAAGTGGCTGGTGCCCAGCAAGTTGTAGGAGATACCAAGCCCTTGTGACTAGAGGTAGCAACCCTTTGCTGAGGAGCCAGCTGACCAGCACCACAACCCGGAGCCCTGGGGGCCTGAGTGGTCAACCAGCCCCTGAGATCTGGAGGAGCTGCCCTCTGCAGAGGACCTGGGTGAGCAGCGAGCAGGCCTGGAGCCCTGGGGGCCAGATCTGCCAAAGGAACCCTGCGACCTAGAGGAGTTGTCCTTCACTGATGACACCAAGATGCTACCAGACCTGCCGCTGCCAGATGAAGGACCTGGGGGTTATGGTGGATGGGAAGATGAATATGAGCCAACAGTGTGCCCTTGTTGCGAAAAAGGCCAATGGCATATTAGGCTGCATCAGTAGGAGTATTGCCAGCAGATCAAGGGATGTGATAATTCCCCTCTGTTCGACACTGGTCAGGCTACATCCAGAATACTGTGTCCAGTTTTGGGCTCCCCACTACAGAAAGGATGTGGACAAATTAGAAAGAGTCCAGCGGAGGGCAACAAAAATGATTAGAGGGCTGGGGCACATGACTTATGAGGAGAGACTGAAAGAACTAGGCTTATTTAGTCTACAGAAGAGAAGACTGAGGGGAGATTTGATAGCAACCTTCAACTACTTGAAGGGTTGCTCCAAAGAGGAGGGAGCTAGGCTGTTCTCGAGGGTAACAGAGGACAGAACACAGAGCAATGGTTTCAAATTACAGCTGGGGAGGTCAAGGTTGGATATTAGGAAAAACTTTCTCACTAGGAGGATGGTGAAGCATTAGAATGGGCTATCTAGGGAGGTGGTAGAATCTCCATCTTTGGAGATTTTTAAGGCTCGGTTAGACAAAACCCTGGCTGGGGTGATTTAGGGGGAGTGGTCCTGCTTTTTAGCAGGGGGTTGGACTAGATGACCTCGTGAGGTCCCTTCCAACCCTATTATTCTGTGATTCTAGGTTTGGGAACATCCCGATGGCCGACTACCCGGGCGTCCCATAGGAGCCTCGAGTCATGTACCTCGGGAAGAGGGGAGGAACAGCCCAGGGCAAGCGGCAGCTCAGCCAGCTCTTGAGCAGCCGGCAGCTGGGGCAGCATGTTTCGGTAGGAGCCCTGCTGCCCCACACGAAGGCACCTCACCACTACCGGGAGTGCCTAAACTATCCTGCCATAGCTGCTGAGGTTTGCAAACGGTGTTCCTGCCCCTGTCTGACCCAGTTACCTAACCCAGACTGCATTATTGACTTTCTCTGGTGCCTGCCCTGCCCTGCCTGAGGGCTAGGAGGCCTGTTTACAGAAACTCGTCCCCCGCAGGCTAGAGAATGCTGCCTGCCCCACCCTGCCTGATGGCTGGGCGGCGTCACAATTACACAGACATTACAAAACACTGGTGCAGCCAGTAAAGCCTTCAGAAAAATTCAGTGTCATCTCTGGGACAAAATTGCTGTCAGTCAGACTGCAAACAAAAATGGATATTTACCATGCAATCATCATCATCATCATCATCATCCTTGTAAGCCATCAGGCTGTCCCTCCCTGTCCATCGGGGTGGGAGACTATGCCCCCTCACCACTGCTTCTGTGGGTGTAGACTAAAATGGGGAATTAATGGTTAGACCAGGGGTCCTGGCACCTTCCGCCAGCCACAGACATCTAGTTAGTCCACAGCCCCAGCCTTCAGACAGGGCAGGGCGAGTAAACAGCATCTAGCCCAAACTCTCAGGAGGGCAAGTGAGCAGTCCATAGGCCCTGGCCCTTAGGCAGGGCAGAGCACCCAAGCAGTCTGCAACTCTGGGCAGGTAAGTCAGCAGTTTATATCCCCAGCCTTCAGGCAGGGTGGGGCAAACAAGCAAACTATAGGCCCAAGCAAGGCAAACCGTTGATAGACGTTGGGGCTTTACAGCCGGGGATGAGACAACCACACCAAGGGTGGTGTGGGAATGGGGGAGGTAGACACAGGCCCTCCCAACTCCAATGAGCCTCAGCCCCAATCCCTGTCAGTGGCAGAAAACTCTTCCACTGGGTCAGGGGGGATCCAGCTGCAACTTGCTGCTGTGGCTTCAGGCCACAGCACAGTTGGACTGGCGTCTGTCTTCCCTGAGCTACTGTCTTACCCCTTTTCCTGTAGTATCTGATTCTCTGGGTTACCTTCGGTCTTCTCAGCGTATTCAGCCAGGGGCATTTTCCACAGCTCTTCGGTGTCATTGGCGAGTGGCAGATCCTGTAGCTCCTTGAGGTTGTCAGCAGATAGCAGCTCTTCCAGGTCACAGATGGCCAGAATTGACTCTGGATCCCAGGCTGCTGGCAGTTCCTCCAGGTCACAGGTGGCTGGTGGATGCTCTGGGCCTTTTTGGCTCCATCCACCAGAACTCAAGCTGGCTCTCCATGTCCATCTTTAAGGGAGGCCATCACCCTCAGTACAACACTCTGTATAGCTGTAATACATGGACTAGTTATCAACACCACATATGACACATGGACCAATTTCACCTACAAGGTCTACAGCAGATAATGGGAATTAAATGGCAAGATTTGGTTCCGAATACTGAGGTCTAAGTCATGCAACATTTCAGACATTGAAACTTGTACAGAGGAAGTGCAACTGAAACGAAGAAGTCATTTAGTTTATATGTCTCTAAGTAGACTATTGAGATCTGTCGTTTATGGAGAATTGCAGACTAGAACTCGTTATAGGAGCAGAACAAGAAAATGTTACGAAGAAACTCAAGGCCAAACTCCAATCTTGCAATTTGGACCTCAACACCTCAATGTGGATGCCCATGACAAAATCCAAGGGTGGCAGCTCTGAAAGATTTCAAGAGCTAAAAGCAGTGCACATTCATCTACAATTGTTTTCAATTTTAGACAGGGTTGCAGATCCAAAACTGGTCTTTGGTCTAATCTCATGACCCACAGTAAGTAACTGTAGCTCATCAAACTTAATGGGAGAGTCCATCATAGCTAAAGAAGAATAGTCCCACCCACCCTTCAGTGTAAATGGAGTTATGCTGATAAAAAGGTGTTTAATTATCCAAATCTATACAATACTTCCATATCAACATGACTGCATCTACAGTACAACTTCTACCAATACAGCTATTTTGGTTAAAACACCACAACCTCTGACATACCAAAATAGTTATGTGTACAAAACATGCGTCTAGACCTGATCTCAGATTTTTCTACTTCAGGAAAACTTAATTGGACCCAACAGGCCTTAATCTCTTTTCTGATGCCAGATTGGCTCAGTTTTTTCCACCAAATGTACACATTTCCATTAGACATGCTCTCTGGCTTTGTTTTGTTTCCAGCAGGGAAACTCCAGAATTATGAAAGATTTAGAAAGGTCAATCACTTTGGCCCAGCCAAGAAAATGAACCAAGATTTCTCCCATAATGAAGTTTTCTTGATAATGATGGAACAAGCTGAGAGAGCATTTCTAAGATCACTAGGCCCTTTACCTATCCTTAAAACTACCAGAATAATGAGAGGAATCCCAAATCAAACCCCCATTATCTCTTGTCTATCCCCAATTTTTGAGAAACAGAATAATCTGTATAAAAAGATGATTTTTAGGATGAATGTACACTCTAAATTTAATCATTCCAGCACACATTAGAGGCATCCATGTTCTAAAACTGTTTAGTTTGGCGAGCGAACAGTATACCATCATTATAGAATTATGGTAGAGAATCATATGAAAGCCTAGATCAAGGGTGGCCAAAGTTACTGACCACCAAGACCCTGTTTTCCAGGAGGCAGAATCCTCTAGTCCCACCACCATGCTGTAGGGCTCCCTACCCCAATTTGGTAGGCTGATAATGGAGTGCATAGGGGACCCCATGAGCTTCTTTTTAATGATAGAAGAGCCACATGTGGCTCATGAGCCACAATTTGGCCACCCCTGGCCTAGATCATGACCTAACATATTCCCAAACCAATTCTGTAACCATGTCATCTTACTGCATGAACAGTCACAAATCCAGACAGGCTGACCCTAGTGGTGGCTCAGTAAAATGCTGTGAGGTGAATCTAAACCCCTGAATCCCCAGTTGTTTTCAGTTTCCTGGAATCTGAATGGAGTCCAGGAACTGTCATAGTCTCTGTAGTCCTAGGCATGTTCTTAGAGTGCAGACATCTAGCAACCCCTACTAAGAGCTGGAACATTCTGTCCACCCGCCTAGCAACTTCAGACTCCTGTAACTTAAATACATCCTTTCTAGAGATACACGCCCTAGAGAACTGAGCCTTCTTAGGTTACTATTTAACTCTGAGGGGAAAAGACAGTGGTTTACTAGGGACCAGACAGCTTTACAGAGACCACAGTACATTTATATTAGGACAAAATCATTACAGAGAAAACATTTCTTCTTCTTCCTGTCACTTCCCTATTCAGAATCACCAACTTTTTATAGCTTTCTTCCAAAACTGATAATCATCACCTTTCGTCATCTTCCATCCATTATCATCTCAGGAGCCAGTCTACTGATTTAGCTCTCAGGAATTCCACTGGACGTGCCCATCCCATCAGACTAGCCTCCCACAATTTGTCTTCATTTGGAGCAATCTCCTCATTTCATTTCCTATTGTGGTATGTCTACCATTTGACCATCTCAGTATCTTCATTTCCATGATGGGGTGCATACTGGTTTTCTTTCTAGTCGGTGGGCAAGTCTGTCCTGTACATTACGATCAGCCAAATTCAGATCAATATACTGTATCCTTTAACTTCATTGACATTTTTTTTTTCACAAAGAACTGAGATCAGCTTCTGCCTTTTGCACCAAGCAGCTGTAAATGCAAGGCAAGGCAGCACTCACAGGGACACCACTGTCAGCAGCCATTGATCTTAGGAATTTAAATTTCACTCTTAGCTCTCTGCCAATGATATCATTTATGGTGAGTCCTCCTCCTTCAGTTACCATTGCTTCAGTCTTAACATTCACTCTAAGCCCAACCTGTTCAAAATTATATTGCCATAGCTTGCAGGATTTCATTCTCTTTTGCACATATCACCAAAGCAATAGTGAACAGCATGTTCCAAGATCTCACTTATCATATCCGTGACCACTGCAAACAAAAAGACTCAGTACTGACCTGTGATGCAGACCAAGGTTTACTGGATATTCTCTACTGTATCCTCATTTATGGATTGACTACAGTTGTCAATCCAACAAATATATCTTGAATGAGATGGACATATCCTTCTAGCTAGCACATCTCTCCAAATGAGTTCTCTTGATACACAATTGCACATCTTCTCCAGCCCCACAGAGACCATGACCAGTTGCCATCTCTTTTTTTCCTAAACTTCTCCACAAGGATTCAGAGTGCAAAGATAGCATCAATTGTATTCCTTCCTGGCATGAATCCATGTTGCTCCTTCCAAATTTCAATTATATCTCTCTCTCTCTCACACACACACACACACACACACACACACACACACACACACACACTTTTCAATAATTTTCTTCCATAGCATGTGATATCTGCTTAATTGGGCAATAGTTAGCACACAGTGTAATATCTCATGTTTAAAAAAGGCACCACAAAGCTTTTATGCCCTTCAGCTGGTATTTTCTCATTCTTAGAAATCTCATTGAACAAACTTGTACGATACTTCTCTTCCCAACGACTTCAGCACATCCACTGGCACGTCATCTAGCCTAGATGCTGTCTCCTTTTTCATTTTCTGAATGGCCTCTGCAACCTTGTCCTCCTATATGCAATCTATTCTGTCCCAATTCATCTTCCACGTTCTTAGTGCCTGCCTTGGGTTTTCCTCATTTGTCACCCTTCCAAAATAGTCACCTCCTAGTTTTGTTGACTGATTCACCATTTGTGCAATATACTATGTTCACTTCTAATTTAAGCAAACTCATTCATACCTTGTCATTTTTTTCTTTTGCTTTGGTGAGTCTGTAAATGGTCTTTTCTTCTTGTCCTCCTAGTCAGTCACATAGCTCATCTTTTAGCTGTTATGCTTCTTTGGGGCTTTTTTTTAACCTCCACCTATGACATCTTATCACTGTTCAGGATGCTGCCTGACATTTTTTTCTTAAAATTATGCTTTCACTCTCAGATTCTTTCACTCAAGGATGCCATCATCAAATCTCCCTTCTTATGGTTTTTGGCACTGTGGTTTCATTATTCTTAGAATGTCATGTGTTGTTTCCAGCAAAAGTGACTTTAGTTTGTACCAGCTGTTCTCCACAGCTATAGTACTGCTTGCTGAAAGATCTTTTTTCATTCCCATCTTTTAATTTCCACCCCTTAGGCTTTTCTGATGCCCAAGGGTTCAGTTGCGTCCAAGGTCTCTGCATTCCGAAGTCCATAAGGAGAAATCTGTACCATCTCACAATGCATGAATAAACATATAATAAGATGAACAGTCTACATGCTAGCTTAAGCTTACCGGAAGTCCCACAAAAACCCTGGCAGACTCCAGATCTTCAAACCCTTCGAATACAGCTCATGCCCTTGGTTAAAATTTCATCTCAGTTTGCTGGATCAAAATGAGAGCTCCCTGACTCAATTTAAATTCAGCCTTTATGCACAAAACCCTTTCTTTGTCTCTTGGGTTTCTTAAACCAAGTCAGAAACTGTGTGTGTAATTTCCCCTCCTGGGAGTTGTGTACTGATCACAGGGTCTGCCGTATATATCCCCCCACTGATTTTAGTTCCTGTATGGAATTCCATAACCCTCCCTCCCCAGCCAGCCAGCACAAAATCCCTGCCTCACTGAGTTACAAATAGCATTTATAAAGTGCATACAATAGTCTTGGGATACGTGTATGTTCATCATACCTGTCACACAAACCACAATAATAAAAAAAAACAGTGTTAGTACCTAGAGGCCAGTACCTCTCCACTAACAGTGACATTTGTAGTGCAGACAGGTCCTAGAGGATGAAACCTAGGAATAAGATGGAGGCACAAAGAAGGGGGGAAATGATATATGATAGAGGGCAGCATTAGTTCAGCCCACTACTACTTTTGTGCATTTCAGGAACAGCTGCAGATTTGTACTTTGTCAATGCAGGGCCCATTACTGGGACCTCTAGAATCAGCTTAATGGGCAAAGTCTCTCCAGGCCCAGGTAACAAAATCGGTTTACTGAATTGCAAAGTGTGCTTGTAGCTTGGCAACAGCAAATTTATTTTCAGTTTTAGCCAATGCAGACAGCAAATGTGCTGTTTACTCAAGCTGTCTTTTCCTTTTAAACGTACTAAAACTGACTGAAATGATCAAGTTTTTCTCCCCCCCCCCCCACCCCCGCTGCCCCAGAGAGCTGGAATAAGCTACCCATTCAACTAAAACTACACATTTAACACCACTGTCTAAGTTTAGAAAATATTTGACCCCCCCCATCTAAACAAAGTTTACCAAGGTAAAGATAACCAAAATCAACTGCTGTTTTAAAAGAAGCACTCTGAAGTATGGGCAGGGAGAAATCACAATTTCTGCCCATTTGGATTCTTGAGAAGGGAAGAGAAAGATTTTAATGCTCCTAATCTAGTGGGTAAAAATGTTAAATATACAAGCATAATCAGGTGTGCAATGTAAATCAGAGCTTAGTTTGTCATGAAGAGACAGTGTTTGTGAATTTACACAAAGCAGGAGGCTTTTTGAAACACAAACAGACACAGATATAGCAATACATACTGTGGTATTGGGCATTGCACCTTTAAGGATAGAATCTGGACAGGGCATTGTGAAGCTCTTGTTGTTGTAAACAGCCAGTGGGAAGCAGAAACAGACTAAACAGTGCAATATTAGGCATCTGTAATCCAGGCAATCAAAGGGGACACCCAAGGCAGCAAGGGTGCCCCTTGCCCTGGTGACTCAATTACTTGTCTCTTGTGACAGAGAGAGCCAAAGAGAAACTCAAACACCACCCAGTGTGATGATGCAGGGACACAAACTCTGCCAAAAATGACAACTCAGGGATGCAAACCTTGCCCAAAGCGATGAACAGCAACACTGATAGAAGACTGGAACTGAGCTTGACCGTGCTCCTCTTGACCTGCTGTTCACAAACAGGGAAGGATTGGTAGGGGAAATAGAAGTCGGTGGTAACCTGGGCAGCAGTGACCATGAGATGGTAGAGTTCAGGATCTGTAAAAGGAAGAAAGGAGAACAGCAGGACATGGACTCTGGACTTCAGCAAAAGCAGACTTTGACTCCCTCAGGGAGCTGATGGGAAGAATCCTTTGGGATGCTAATATGAGGGGGAAGCAAGTTCAGGAGAGCTGGCTGTAGTTTACCTTCTTGAGGGAGCAGGAACAAACCATCCCAATGTGGAGAAAGAATAGCAGATATGACAAGACAAGTGACAGATTGGCTTAAGAAAGACATCTTCAGTGAGCTTAAATGCAAAAAGGGAGCTTACAAGAAGTGGAAGCTTGATCAGATGATCAGGAAGAAATATCACTACTAGCAGTATTTTTATAACAGGAAAGCCAAAGCAAAACTGGCGTTCCAGCTAACGAGGGGTATGAAAGGTAACAAGAAAGGTTTCTACAAGTATGTTAGCAACAAGAAGGTGGTTAGGGAAAGTGTGGACTCCTTACAAAATGGGGGGGAGGAGTAACCTAGTGACAGATGATGTGGGAAAATGCTGAAGTACGCAATGCATTTTTTCCTGCTTCTGTCTTCACGGACAATGTCAGCTCCTAGACTAGTGGGCAGAACAGAATAGGGAGGAGGAGAGCAGCCCTCAGTGCTGAAAGAACAGGTTCAGGACTATCTAGAAAGACTGAACATACACAAGTCCACATGGACAGATGCAATGCATCCAAAGGTGCTGAGGGAGCTAGCTGATGTGATTGCAGAGCCATTGGCTATTATCTTTAAGAACTTGTGATGATTGGCAGAAGTACCAGATGATGGGGAAAACGCAAATATAGTGCCCATCTTCAAAAAAAAGGGAAGAAGGAGGAACTGAGGAAATACAGACCAATCAGTATCACCTTAGTCCCGGGAAAAATCATGACTGACCAACCTGATTGCCTTCTCTGATGAGGACTGGCTCTGTGGATGTGGGAAAAGCAGTGGGCATGATATAACTTGACTTTAGAAAAGTTTTTGATACAATCTCCCACAGTATTCATATCAGCAAGTTAAAGTAGTATGGGTTTGATTAATGGACTATAAGATGGATAGAAAGCTGCTAAATCATTGGGCTCAATGGGTAGTGATCAATGGCTCGATATCTAGCTGATAACTGGTAACAACAGAATGTCTTGGAAGTCAATGATGGGGCTGATTTTGTCCAACATCTTCATTAATAATCTGAAGGATGGAGTGGATTGCACCCTCTGCAAATTTGCAGATGACACTAAGCTAGGGGGAGTGGTTAGATACACTGGAAGGTAGGGATAGGATACAGAATGACCTAGACAAACTGGAAGATTAGGCCCCAAAAAATCTGATCAGATTCAACAAGAAATGCAGGGTCCTGCACTTCAGATGGAAGAATCAAAAGCATTCCTACAGCCTAGGGACCGGCTGCCTAGGCAGCAGTTCTGCAGAAAAAACGGTTATTGTGGACAAGAAGCTGGTGTAAGACAACAATGTGACCTTAACACCAAGAAGGCTAATGGCACATTGGGCTGCATTAGTAGGAGCACTAACAGCAGATTGAGGGAAGTGATTATTCTCCTCTATTTGGAGACCACATTTGTAGTATTGTGTCCAGTTCTGGGCCCCCCACTATAGAAACAATGTAGACAAATTAGAGCAAATCCAGAGTCAGGCAACAAAACTTATTAGGGAATTGGAGCACATGACTTCTGAGGAGACGCTCAGGTAACTAGGCTTCTTTAATCTGAAGACGAGAAGAAGTGGGGCGGGGGGAATTGATAGTAGCCTTTAATTACCTGAAAGAGGGTTCCAGGGAGGCTGGAGCAAGGCTGTTTTCAATGGTAGTAGAGGACAGAACTAGGAGCAATGGTCTCAAGTTGCAGTAGGAGAGGTCTAGGTTGGATATTTGGAAAAACTTCACTAAGAGGGTGGTGAAGCACTGAAATGGGAACCTAAAGAGCTGGTGGAATGTCTATCCTCAGAGATCTTTAAAATGTAGCTTGATAAAGCCTGGACTGTAATGATTTAGTTGGGGTTGGTCCATCTTTGAGCTGGGGGTTGGGCTTGATGACCTTCTGAGGTCCCTTCCAACCCTAATCTTCTATGATTCTTTGAATTACAAGGATTTACTGGATAAATGCTGCCACAGAGACTAAAGCACTGAACACCACAAGGTACCTGGAGTCAAAAGGAATTAAGAAAATACCCTGAGTGGAAAAATGGATCAATTGAAAGCCCCACAAAACTGTATCCTAATTTTCTTGGGAAACACAAATCCACCCAATTAGCAAATGGAGAAACCCCCAAGCAAGTCAGTATTTACTGACAGAGGTAAAACATTGAAAGAACTAGGAGGATCCAAGAATAAGTGTGAAACAGAGTAGGAAGTTCGAAGAGAGAAGGTGTTTCATATAGGCACATGCTGCGGGGGGGGGGGGGGGGGGCCGTTAAGGCAGTTACTACAGCAGTTGGGTTGAAGGAAACAGTTAAAAAAAAAAATCCCTCTTTGCCTGTAGAGCAAGCAATAAGACAATATTGGCAGATTGCTTTGCATTAAACAACAAAGAAATGTTTACTTTTATTTCCATTTTCTTACTCTAAGGCTGATCACAGTGAACAAAATTTCTTGCTTGAGAAAATAAGCTGAGTGTCATGAGTTTGAGGGGTCAGTAACAGCTTACATTGTACAGCTGTAGTCACTATAGCAGATATGCTGGGAGAGATGAGGACATTACATGTTATGCCCACTAGAGATGCCAAAATGAGATGCCACTGTTGGTATCTTGTAAAGATATGCTAAAAATATAATCACATGTGCTCACTGGGATTCTTGGCTGCCACTCAGTGAGGTTCAAATACGATAGCTCTGCTGGGCTCTATGATAGAGTGAAGATACCCTCCTGGAATCATTATGCTGGGCTTCTCCTTGACGGGTGAAGCAGAGGGGGGAATAATAAGCAGTAGTATTTTCCAAGCCCTCTTGCTTATAGTACCAGAGCAATTTGTCACTCAGAGTGGATTGTTCAGATTCTGCTATGATCTCCTTTCATATTTGCATTGGTAAGCAGTGAAGTAGTGGACATTTTAGGTATCAGCATTGGTTTCTGGGGTGATTCCCACTGAGGTCAATTCTTGATCAAAGCTGTTGCTTCAAGAAGCAATGATTGCCTTTGAGAGCATCAGTTTTACTCAGTTCACATTACCATAATTTTGTTCACAATGATAACTTGAGATTCCATTTCTGAAAAAAAATGGAACCTGAGATGGTGGACAGCAAAGCAGCAGCCTGAGAGAAGTGCAAGTATACTCTGACTAGTACTGGCCCAGTTCATGTCCTGGGGACCGATTGTGAAAGTGACCACATGCTGTTCTGCAAAGATGTGATTTGTTGCAGACCCAACTAGAGAGCATGGGTCTTGAAATGAAACTGTAGAAGCTCTGGCAACTGCCAGATCAGTAGCCAAGGTGTCAGCCATTATACTCATACACTGTCAGATCAAGTGTCATCATTATTGTCAGATGTAGTTATTCTTTGAATAGATGATGTATAAAATGCATCTCACAAAAAATAATAAATTGCTAAGGTGAAGGTAAGGTGACAAAAAGCTTCACCCTCAATGCCTGTGTAACCCTCGGGTGGGCTAAAATTCATTTAGTTGCCCTTCTCCAGTGCCCCACAGAAATCAATCCCAATCCCTGTGGGGAAAGCAGCTGGAGACCCAGGATCCAGTCTGTATGAGACTCACAGCGAAGCTTGCTCAGAGCTACACTCCCACATTAAAATACTACTACAATAAACATAACAATGAACTTTATTAACTACTAACTAAATGAACCTTATCCTAAGAAAACAAAATACAATTAACCAAGAACAATCCCTACAGAAAACCCCGCAGGAAAGATACCCAAGAGTCCCAAAGTCCAGGTGGAGTTCACCCAACTCTCAGCTACAGTCTCTGTTCCAGTGTAGAAGCTTGAGTGGCAAGAAATAGCTGTCCTCTTCTTCTTTTGCTGGAATCCTCTGTAGCATTCCATGCAGGTTTTCCCTTCTCCTTTGCAACCAGCCCTCAGTCCCATATGCATGTCTGCAAAGTCTGTTGCAAATGACTCCATTACAGGGAGAAAACATCTTGTTCATTCCTGCCTCAGCTTCTCTCCAGAAAACTGAGCACATGGTCTCCTTTCAAAGCAGCTCCTGCCTGCTGTCTGCACAGACTGCTTCTCTCATGTGATCTGACTGACATCACATCACACCAGCAGGGTGCGCTGTGGAGCATGCTCAAAATGCTACCACTCCCTGCTTCTGGAAGTTTCTGGTTGTGGGTAGCTAATCTGCCCAGCAACAGTAACCCACCCTCAGCAGGTCTCTCAGAGATAGCCTTTTCACACCGTTACACCTGCACTGGAACTATTTCAGTTTAAAATGCTCATTAACATTAAATAAAACCTGTGCACCTATGTATTTCCTGATGAGAAAGAAAACAGCCTGAAAAACACTACTCTAAGGAGCTTCAAAACCAAGGGAATAAGCATTCAAACTTTTATCAAAGCACCCCTTTGAGTCTGATCAGTGTAGGTTTTATTAGCTGTGAGCTAAGCAGGGTTTATGCATTGTCCTGTGACTACCTGACAGACTCTGACTATACAACACCTCTTGCAGCATCCTTCAATGAAGAAAGGGATACAAGGCACTGTGTTGGAGGACTGGCTGTGAAGGATTCATAAACTCATCTGTTCTCTCAGGCTGCTCTAGCCTGCAGCAGAGTCAAAATAGCCCCTGATCACTTGAGAATATGGGAAGGCTTAAAGCCACCTTTGCTCCTGTCACTCAAATGCCATGTTGAGCACTGAACTGCGGATGGAAGATCTATTCACTCTCCTGCTTCTTGCAACTGTAAGCTACATTTCACTACCTTTAATAAGGATCACCATAGGAACTGTGAATACATATTGTACTGTGAGAGCAAGACTCTCACAATGCATTTTTAAAAAAGAGCTCAATCCAAGCCCAGTTAGAGCCCATGGGAATTCCTCCATTTACTTCTCTGAGAGAAGAATTAAACCCTTTGTTTTCATTTTTCTATACCTAGAATTGCTGCCAAATCCTATGTGGAAGTCATTCCTGCCAAGGATTGGAGGACAGTCTCCAGAGATCTGCTTGTTTTCCTCTGCATAAAATACTCACAATAACCCTTGCTTGCTCTTTCACACTCTGGTGCTGGCCTTGTCTACACTGAAAAATACTGCATGGATCCTCATGGGTCAACACAGTGGGATGGATTGACCAAGCAGTGCAGACCCACTCAGTCAATCCCGGAAGCGCTCTCCAGTCGATGCAATAACTCCACCCCTTCAAATGGAGTAAGGCTGTGTTGACTGGAGAGTGCTTCATGTTGATAGCCTAGTGAAGATGACAGTGAGTAGGAGTAATTAAGTCGGTGGGAGATATGCAATCTGCAGTACGCAGACTGTGTATTTCCTGTTGATTTACCCCTCTCCCCCAAGTGTAGAATAGGCTGCTGTCAGAAGCCTTGTGCACTGTATTAGGTGCTGGAACAGTGCTGATACCATGCCTGTTCTCCTGGTCTTTATTCTGCACCACTGAAGTCTAGGGGAATTTTTCTGTTGATTTCAATGGAAGCAGAATCAGGCTCCTGGTCCTGTCAATCAGATAAAATGACTGAATATAGAGCAAGAAAGAACTGGTGCAGCAAAATATATGCAGAAACAGAAAGATCAAAACAGCCACTATTTACAGCTAGATTTATAAGGGACTATCCAGCTTTTTTTTTTTTTTAAATGGTGCAGGGGAGGGCCCAACGGACCTCCACAAGCTCCTTTTTACCTGAATGCTCAACAATTACTTCTCCCATCCTCCACAAGCCCTGCCTCCAAACAAATCCTCCTCCCTCCCCTCACCCCCCCCCATGCAAAAGAAGGGTCTAGAAAGAGAGAAAGAGACCACTGTGCAGACTCCAGGATGCTTCTAAAGACGACTTAGTATCCTTTGGAATTTAAAGTGTTACAAGACTACTCTTTCAGGAGCTTCAGGGGAGAGCATGCTCTTTGGGATCCTATAATCAGCACTCACTTGATATGTCCAAGCCCCCTGAGTCTTTTTAATTTCATGGAACTATTGATAGTAAACTCAGGTTTCTAATTTAGGCTTGAAATTAGACGCAGGTTTCTAACCATCAGAGGAGTAAAGTTCTGGAATAGTCTATCAAGGAGAGCTGTGGGGGCAAAAACCATAGTTGCCTTCAAAACTGAGCTTGATAAATTTATGGAAGGGATGATATGATGGGACGGTTAGTTTGTCAATTGTCCATTTTTTACTACTGGTGATAGATATGCCAGTGACCTGGGAAGGGGCATTAGATGGGGTGGGGTCTGAGTTATTACAGAGAATTTTTTCTTGACTGACTGTTGAAACTTGCCCCCATGCTCAGGGTTTAACTGATCACCATATTTGGGGTCAGGAAGGAATTTTCCCCCAGGGTCAATTGGCTTGGGCTCTGCAGATTTTTTGCCTTCCTCTGTAGCATTGGGCATGGCTCACTTGGTGGTTAATTCGCTGTATTTTAAAGTCTTTAAATCATGATTTGAGGACTTTAATAACTCAGTCATAGGTTAGAGATTTATTACAGGAGTGGGTGGGTGAGGTTTGTGCCTTGCATTGTGCAGGAGGTCAGCCTAGATGATCATATTGGTCCCTTCTGACCTTAGAGTCTATGAATGGCATACCAGCACAGTTCAACGTTTTCACATTTGTCAACCTGCCTTGCCCTCTTACTCAAAGAGTTTCATGCAACCATCTGATATGAAAGCTCTTTAGTCTTTTAGTTCATAATGCAATAACCAAATTGTCAACTAAACTGAAAATCTCTATTTATGAGACATGTGTTTTCACTCTTTAAATTGGCAGTACTGTCATTAGCATTTGTTAAGGAAGAAGTTATCTGAAGTCTTATATTAAGCCAGTGGTGTTTAACTTCCCTAAATCATGTGACTATGTTCTTTGAATAGGTTCAGGCCAGCTATTTTTAATGGTATTTTATTAGATTGTGAACAATGTAGCCATGTACACAGACTGGTTCAAATGCATCCACTATGCATTTTGTTCATCTCTCACTTTCCTGTTGGAATGAGTGAAGCAGAATACAAGGATAATTCTTTTGTCTCCCAATTTTTCCAGTCACGCTGTGCTTGGTAGAAGAAATATTTCAAGTGTTTAAAAAAAAAAAAAAACCCGGGGGGGGGCCTGGAGGGAAAGGAATTTGTTATACAAAGCAACAAGATCTGGAATATATATTACAGAATAGAAATCATTCATTTTATCAATTACACCATACATTTTGATGGCATTGAATTACTTGTATAATAAGTTAGTCTCTTTTTTTCAAATCTACTTCCTACCCAAATGCTGATGGCAATTGTAACACCCTATGATCTACATTTCCTAACACATTCTCCATATGCAGATGATAACAGCAGATTTCTCTGGCCAGGTTATTTGCTGTCCAACTTGGAGTAGTGACTATTTTAAAGAGGAAAGCTTCTTAGTATTTTGCATTATTTTTTGATGGTATTCTACTCTTGGAATATGCCTTGGATCAGTCAATGGAAACTTGTAAGTACTCAGCCCTTTAGAAAAAATCAAGCCTATAGAGGTACTGAAATAGGTTCACAGAGACCCACCCCACCCCCACTTAGGTTCTCTGTGACCACAAACCACTCACAGATATCAGCTTTGTGCTTCTAATTTACAAATTGTTACTCACCACCATCTATCAATACATAGTCCAGCTTACAAGCCCCAGGGCCTCAGTGTTCAAGAAACACTAACACACTTCCTGTAGCATTTCTCTTTTTTTAGCTGGTTTCCTCTCCCCTCCCTCTGTCTTCCTGGGAGTTTTTATAGTGCCTTTTATAGTGCCTAATAAATCTGGCAGCTGTTCCTCATCAGTCCACTGTGTGCAGGTTTCCTCAGCTGGTTCCAGTTCCATTCAATTAGGGCTCCAGTAGTAAAACCTTTAATCAGCCTGGTTTCTCCCAGCCCCCTATCACAGATACCTATTTATTGGCTTAGAAGAGAATTTACTGTGGGCATCTATTTGCAAAGAAAAAAAACATCTTGGCCCTAAATTCCTGAGTGACTTTCCTGTGTTTACTTGTTTATGCACTTCAGACCAATCAGCTCAAGCCCCCGCCCATCCAGTCTCCTGGGAAATTACGCATTGTAACCTGGGCGCTCTAGAAGAGCAATGCTTCCCTTCTCTCAAGCATGAGTCTGAGTGTAGCTCATAAAACTTTTAATAGAGACTATAGAGGCAACATCAAAACCAGCACCGATGGGGGATACAGTGCAAAGCAGGATTCCCACAAAACCCAATAGACAGAACTCAGTTACCCCAATGTACATAGGGTGTGTGCTTCAACTTTGCCCCCATATCTACACAAAAGACACCATCACAGGACCCAGTCAAGTTAGTTACGCCATCAAGGGCTCATTCACCTGTTCATCCACCAATGTGATTTATGTCATCATGTGCCAGAAATGCCCCCCCTGCCTCATATATTGGACAAACAGGACAGTCTCTGTGCAAAAGAATAAATGGACACAAGTCTGATATCAGAAATCACAACCTTCAAAACCAATAGGGGAACACTTCAGTCTCCTTGCTCACTCCATTGATGACTTGCTAATAGCGGTGCTCAAACAAATGAATAGCAAATCAAAGTTTCAAGAGAAACTGCAGAATTGGAATTTATATGCAAATTTATTCTCATTACAACAAGTGATTTGACCTCACCTTCCTCTATATGCTGTTCCCCAGTGTTTGAATCCCAACACCTATTCTGATTTGCTGTTACAGCCTGACCTGATCCTGTGTCATATATTTTCCTGCATTTAATTTCCTCCTATTCTGTAAATTCCCCATCTTCAAAGAATCTGAAGAAGTGGGATTTTCTCCCCCAAGAGCTCATGCGATAAATAAATTTGTTAGTCTTTAAAAGTGTCACAGGACGCTTTGGCTGCGTCTACACTTGTAAATTAAGTCGACTTAAGCTTGCTTAAGTCGACTTAATTTACCCTGTATCTACACTACAGTTTGTTTAAGTCAACTTAAGGAAAATAAAGTTGACAATGAAAATTAAGTCGACTTTATAAAACCTAGAATTACTTCAACTTAAGGCTTAATTTGACTTTTTAAAGTTGAATTAAGCCAGTGTAGACATGGGGTAGCCCTAAGTCGACTTAGGGCTACCCCAGGACTACACCAATGCCCTCCCTGCTGGGAGGGGGCACAGGGGGAGCCTAGCATGCCCCCCCACAGGGCAGGGCAGAGCCCTGCCCACCCTGCCCCTATGCCCTGCCAGGGTCCCTGTCCCCCTTTGTCCCATTGTACCTATGTACAATGGGGCAAAGGCTGAGCCCCCTGGCACTGAGCAAGGGGTGCTCCCCTGCCCCTGTGGACCTGCCCTAAGTCCCCCTAGCCCCTAGAAGTTGATGCTGTAGTTCAACTTTGTAAGTTCCCCCCAAAGTCGACTTAAAATTTAAGTGTAGACTCACTAAGTCGACTTTGTTAAGTCGACTTAGTTAAAGTCAACTTAAATTTCCAAGTGTAGACATGGCCTTTGTTTGTTTGGCTGACCTAGACTAACACAGCTACCCCTTTGGAACTTTGGAATTTCTGTGGTTGATTGGGAAAGCAGCACAGAATGCAGAATCAGCTTGTAGATGGAGTGAGGTTTTGCTAGGTGGACTGGGTCAAGCTTTGTCATGATTGCCATCAGACAAGAAAAGAATCTGCTGTTCAGATTCAGAGCACTGCTGGTGCAGGATGTGCCCTTCTTGTGGATGGGACGCAGCAGGCA
The DNA here is from genome assembly GCA_007922175.1 of Pelusios castaneus. NCBI lineage: Eukaryota > Metazoa > Chordata > Testudines > Pelomedusidae > Pelusios > Pelusios castaneus. Next base: position 1,194,463 of record ML685772.1, read on the forward strand.
TCAAAGAATTAATCAGCACATACATCATGTTATGTAAAGAACGATAGTGCCACCTGCTTACTGACTCCGAAAGATCAATATGAACTGCTGATTGTAAACTTTTGAAGTAATCAGAGGTTATCATGTGCAAGCACAAGCTACCTGATCCATCAAATGGAAGTATTACATTAGGAAGTCCTTGTCAGTCTAGTTAGAATTGTCCAGTTTTCAGAATGAAGAAGTCTTGATGAGTGTGTCCATATCAAAGGAGAGATATTGCACTCTTTATATAGAAAGGAAAATCACGTTGAATTGTAGCTATTTCTTTACTGAGTGCAACCATGCCATAACACAATGAATAAAACTTAAAATTTCAACAGGCACTGCAAGTGTCAATTTCATAAGCACATCAGTTCTACATCCAAATAACAAGATGCTGCACAGTATGTCAGTTCAATCCACCTCATTCCTTGATTCTCCAGGTTTGCTCCTGCAACTGTTGTATTTTTTTTCCACAACTAATTCCTAGGTTTTGTTTTAAATCTAAAAAATATTTTTATTTGACATGTTTTTCTTTAGGAACATAAATAATGTACAAAATGGCATTAACCTTTAGTCTAGACACAGTCATGTATAGATTAGATCCAGCTTTAAGTGGCTTAGAAACTTTATCCTGTAAAACTGGCTATTGCTGTGTGTAGAATTTTCCAGGGTCTGTGTTTAAGATTCCTTTTGAATTTCATATTTATGGTGCTATATACCTATGTGAACAGTAATAACCTACCCAGTTGAATAAGGAGCATCACTAACCTAGCATACAGCTAGTTGAATAAAATGACTAATTCATAAATGTGCATAATTTGTTCTGCTTATTTAAATCACATTCTCCTCTGAATGTACTTCCTGATCTTTGATCCTTGTTTAACATGCATCTTCATTACCTCTAACTTCATAAATGTCTGTCCTTAGTTCATATAGCTTTTATATGCCAGTCTACTGACATTGACACGAGCATGTATATCTTTTAAAATTCAGGACAAATGTTCTGCTGGATCAAACTCTATTCCAGCCACCATTAATTCCCATCACATTTTATTGTCAGCAAACTGTTACACTATAGCTTAAGGGCTTTAGTGTGCACATCAAACCATCCCATTACATGATACAAAGTTTCCAGTTCAGCAGTGATACCTCCATAAATATTTCAAGCAATGATTACAGCAGCTGCTCACTGTGTCTTTTGAGTTTTACAGAAAGTTTAGACAGAAGTCCCCACACTGCCCAAAGTATTTTTATGTTTTTTACTGTGATTAAAGAAAAAAGCAAAATCCTTTTTCTCGTGTAATATAAATGAGTCATTTTACATAATCCAGGCACACTTGTAAAAGTAAAGCATAGAAAACAGAATACAAAACTTTGTTATCAGTTTATAATTTAAATAATATTGTAAGTATCACTCCAAATTCATGTATCATAATGATTATTTACAACAACAGGATTCAAATTTGTCTTACAAAGAGCTTAACATTATCTCAAATCATGGTATGGCATGTAAAATATACAAGCTCAGAAAACAGATTAAACAGATTTCTGGCATTACCTGATATAGCAGGGTGCTATCATTTGGTAACCCGGGTTGTGGACAAGCGTGACCCTGCTCATTGCTTCTTGTGAAAAACTAAATGCCCCTCCCCCAGCCTATGGGAAGGGGCAACTGAGCCTGGTACCAAATAAGTCCATGGGATAGCTGATAAAGAACAGGAACAGGCGTGGGGAGTCATAGGATCAAAATGAGGAAGCCAGAAGGGACACTGAACAGAGAACCCCAGACAGTGCTCACTGCTCCACAAAATCCACCAGGTAGTTGGTCGACCCAACCCAGAGGAAATCTGCTGAGAGGCATGCATGAACAGAGGAATGGAAATAGGCCCCACAATCGAACAGCACCTCCTTAACCAACCTCCTCTCCCTAGCGGTATAGATGGCCACCTTGGCCAAGTCACAGAGGAGGTTGACAAGGCAGCCCTGCACTTTTTTGGGGCCATGAATGTGTGGATCAGAAGCTATGGGGAGAAATGCAGCCAGAACCTCAAGAGGAGGTTATGGAGAATCTGAAAGAGGGGCTGCAACCTGCCACACTCCAGGTAGGTGTGTGCCAGGACCTCCCTTATGCCCCAGAAGGGGCAGATGTTGGGGAAAGGGGTGAACCATGCCCGATACATGTCTGTGCTCATGACTCTGTGGAGGAGCCACCAACTGATGACTGGGAGGCTGTGGGACTAAGATGGAATGCAGACTGGCCCACCCAGGGCTCCTTGCCCTCAACAGATGGTAAGAAGTCCCATTACTTGGTGTTGGGGAGGGACACAAGGGTGAGGAAGTGGAGTGTGTGGAACATGAGCATGTAGAGGTGTATCCATGGCATGGTTCAAAAACACACAGACTGCAGATTCTGCAGCCAGCTTGGGGTGTGGGGGGAGGTGGCAAGGGGGGTTCAGGGAGCTGGGGCCCAAGGAAGAGGTCCCGAGGGCCCAGGATTAGGGGAAGGCTCAGGACCCGCTCGAGGGAACTCCAAGCAGCAGGAAGCAAGGCTGCCCTCATGTCCTGGCATATGCGCTGGGGGATTCGAAGGGTGGAGAGCCTCAAACACTGAGCCAGCTCTTGGGGATAAACCCAATCCCCCCAGTTGTAGTCCAGGAGGTCTCCAATAGTGGTGATGCCTGCCAGGACCAATCTGCACTGCACCAAGAAGGCCTCCATCACCTCCATACATAAGCGAGGGTTGTGCAGCAGGGGCTCCACCTTAGGTCTTGTGGGTGGGCATGAAACAGAGGGCTACCAGGAGTTCAGCCAAAGTGAGAGGGAACCCTAGCTGGTCCTGGTCACCCATGCTGACTAGCGGCAGTTTGTCCCAGAGCACCCCATGGGTTTGGGCATCGGTTGGATCTGAGGAAAAAAGGTCAGCATAGACAGCTTTGGCCTTCTAGTGCATCTCCACCAGACCCATGAGGGGAAGGGGTGCCATTCGCTGCCAAGAGGTGGGTGACGTGCTTCTTTGCCCCCATCTGTTTCTCCAGGGTATAGAAAAAGCAGGAGCCGCAGTCCATCTCCTCCAGGAGATGGATGCAGGATCAAATGAAGGTGCCCCGAGCCCAGAAGTCTTCGAGGACCCAGAGCTCCTCCAGCCTCTTCCTGCATGCTCCTCAAAAGGATGGATCCCCTGGGCTGGTGGCCAGGCATCTCTTCAGCTCTAAGACCTCCCCCTGCAGCTACATCCTCCACTGACTGCCCTTCCCCAAAGGGTAGCCATGGCAAAAGAGCCAGTTGTGCACCTTCCCCACAACCCATCAACACTGCATCAAGGGAAAAAGCACATCTCTACCCCCACCAGGACAGTCAGAATTCCAAAAAAAACACCAAGAACCCCACATCCTCCAGCAAACTGTTGTTAAGTGCCAGGAGGCTGGCCCTGGCCTTTCTGCTGAAAGGGAGGCTATCATAGTCACCAGGTGGTGATCCAAGAATGGGGTTGGCTGGATGCTGGAGAAGTGGGCTCACACCAGATGGTACCAGGACAGATAAAAGTGGTCCAACTGAAAGTGGTATGACCAGCCACCCCCCACCAGGACATAGTTGAAGGTGGACTCATCATCTGGGTGGTGGTCATGCCAGATGTCCACCAGGAAGTGATGGTCCATGATCTCCCTGAGGACGCCTGCAGCTGCCTGACTCTGCTCTTTCCCCATATGATCCTGATCCTCAAGGGTGGTGTTAAAGTCCCCTCCCAAGACCAGGCAGTTGCAAGCATCCAGGATGTCAAAGTAGGCAGGCACCTGCTGGAAGAAACACACCTGCTCTGGGCGCAATGGCAGGGAGTAGACATCCTAAAAGACAGAAACATGCTTAAAAGGACCCTGAAGTTGTTGTCCATGCGCATTATATGGCAGACCTCAAGTGGAAGCCAGACAAGGGCAATGCCTTCGAGATGTCAAGCAAGTGGAATGCCAACAACCACTTCCTCCCCAGGGGCAGCTTCACCCAATTTGCCAACTGGAGGTTCATCCACTGGGTCTCCCATCTTCCACAAACAACATGAACAAGGGGATGCAGCTACAGGCATGTGTTAGTCTCAAATGTTCTTAAAGCTGTGGTCACATACCTGTTTTATATATGCAATCAAACTGACATAGGATACAGGGCTATGTCTACACTTGTAAAGTTAAGTTGACTCTGTTTAGTTGACTTAACAAGGTCGACTTTAAGTCGACTTAATAGAGTGGCTACACTGTAAATCGACTTAAGTCAACCTTGTTAAGTCAACTTAACAGTAGACATAGCCATCCACACTGGCTTTAAGTCGACCTTCAGAGATGGTGTTATTTAGTTGACTTGAGCTGTTATTAAGTCGACTTAAGGAAGCGCTTAAGTCGACTTTATAAAAGCTCAGTGTGGACGTGACTTTGTGTAGGTCGACTTAAGCGTCCTTAAGTCGACCTAAGTTGCCAGTGTAGACGCACCCCAGGAGAGCACTGAGTATTACAGTAGGGAGAAGGAAAGAAAAAAGGTGAGTAAAGTCAGAAAAGAACAATGAAGAGGGAGGCAGAAAAGTAGGATGAAAGTAGGTAGGGAGAGAGAAGTTGGGTTGATGCAATGCAAAGATAGGGAAGAGTGAAGCTGTGAACAAATAAGAATGTCTCCCATTTATGTTTCTGAAAGTGTCACCCAGCTACTATTCTCAGTGAGGAGAGACAGCTGCTAGATCCACCATTGCTTTCTCTAAATTCATAAGAAGCTAGAAAAGCCCCCAAGTTACCCTTGGACCCTGTTCTTTGGGAAAGAATATGTGGAGCTTCTAGAGGCTGCTGCTTTCCACCTGGAAGGGTAAAGGGAGGCAGTTAGGCCTAGCACTTGTGAAGGTCCCTCTTAAGTCAAAGGAAACAAAGAAAGATTCTGATTTCCCTCCTACACCCTTAGCTGTAAGAGTTTGAGAGTCTCATTCCCAGAGGCTTTCTAAGACTTCAGTTCTTCCAATTCCAAATTCTTTCATTTCTTCAGTCCTGTTGAGTTAAGCTTGTCAATAACACTCTGAACTTATCTTGCTTTCTCTAATAATCTTGGAGTAATTAATCTTTGTAAAGATTAATGAATTAATGAGCTAATTCAGGGAAGCTCCAGATGAAGACTATAGAAAGAATGACTAACAACTGAGATATTCAGAGTGCAAGTCCTAACACAGTGTCACCTTTCAAAGGCATTGTTTAGCTGATGAGATTAAGCCAGTGTAGAGCATCCTAGTTAGATTTTCAAATTGCAGATGTTTCAAGTCCAGCTACAAGATGGAAAAGGCTAGCGGTTTATGTCCACTTGAGTATCTAAACAATAGCTGATACATGAGAATAAAAGAACCATGTAAGGCCTGAAAGTCTTGATGCCTCCCCTGTAGTGATAACTATATATTAAGTCAGGGATAAGAGAAGTAGTCTTCCAGCTCAGCGCAGGTGGGGAAGGTTATCAGCTGCTTTCAGCTCTTTTTGTATACTTTCACATTTTGACAGATTGGCACAGACAGTTTTTAAAAACATTTTTAATTACTCTTTATGCCTTCTATAGAGATTAACCAAAATTAGGCAGTAGCTTCAGTATTGCAGAACCTCCAATTTACCACTTCAGAGATATTCCTAATGAAGAAGGTAAGAGAACAAAGAACTCGATGCAAAGGTCCTTTCTATAAACCAATGTTAAAATGTAGCTCCCCAAGGTTCATACATAGAAAATTAAATCTTTAACAGCTAGAACATGTGCTGTAGAAGGCAAAATTTGTTTCCAAAATATATTCACAAAGTTGTCCAAGGATATCAGATATGAAAACTGATCCTTTCAGACAGCTATAGAAATGAGTCAGAATTCCCACATATTAAAATGGAATTTACATGCCCCTATCATTTTTCAAGACCCTCCTGCCCCAAATAGACTGACTTTGGTCAAGAGTAGTAAATTCATAACTTTTTAAAAAAAGTTATTCCTTCCTTTTGGGTTTCCTTTTTGGGAAACTAGGGTTGCCTAGTTCATGGGTTGTGTATGTGTATGCATTTATTTATTCACATACCCACCTGTAAATCTGTGAACACTTCCATTGAAGCCAGTGAGGCTGCTAACATGCTTAAGCATTTGCTTAAAATTGGAGGATCAAAGCCAAAACTGTAAGCTGCTTGGGCAGCTGCTGTTTTGGGTTTTTGTTTTTTGTTTTTTTGTCTTGCATAATGCAGAGCACATTGGTGGTAGCTAATAAATAAGTACTAATAAAAGTTCTGTCTGGCCAAAATTTTTTTATCTAGTTCATTCATTTAATAGGATTAACTTTACCAAGAAAGAAATGGTAGATTGGAAATCAGAATCATTTTGAAATTGGGCTAAGAAGTTTAATTTCAATTTTTGTATTTTCGAGTGAGATTTTTAGAACTCGTTTTGATCCCCCAAACTGTCAGTGATTATAATATCCATCATTAAAAGACATTTTAAATCTGGCATCCAGTTCCTCTGAAACAGTTTTGCAAGTGTGTGCGCATATGCGTGTGCTGTTTTCAAAGGTTATGTCCACACTGGCAAATTAGTTTGAATTAAGGAGGCTTAATTCAAACTAACTAAAGCCATGGCTACACTAGGCTTTAGTTAGTTCAAATTAAGGGCTGCCTTAATTCGAACTAATATGTTCGAATAGGGTATTCAAACTAAGGTGTTAATTCGAACTAACTAGTTCGAATTAACCAATGTGGCCATGTTAATTCGAACTAATTTCTTAGTTCTAATTAACTGGCCATTGAAATGAATGGGGATTGCTAATTTGCACTAAGCAAGTGCTTGCTTAGTTCGAACTAACATTCCAGTGTGGCCATGCTAGTTCGAATTAAGCTAATTCGAACTAACTAAAATTAGTTCGAACTAACTAATTCGAACTAATTTTAGCAAGTGTAGACATAGCCAAAGGTATTGAAAAATGTGTTTGGCCAAGAAGGATAGACAAATGTTTGACAACAACAGAGAGCCTCTATGGGTACACAAGAGGAAAAACAGAAATCATTTCTGGGTCAAAAGAAGGGAAGTGTGGGAACTCAGCGAGAGGGGAGGATACTTCAGAATGACATTGCTTCATAATAAAAGTAGTGTACATAGACAAACAAAATCAGAGTTACACCCAGAAGAATACCCTAAACAGTTCTAAACAGAAATACAGAAAGATTAGACTCCATTAGCAAGAAAATACACCATGTGAACTCATCTCCTGGTGGCAGTGTTGAAATACTAACATGCAATTTGAGTTGTGTGTCCATGAAAAATGCAGCTCTACAAAATATTAAATCACTTTTATAGCAACAGAAAATGAAACTTCTCAGTGAATCTAGCCCATGGTTTCTTACATCTCCTAGTTAGCACATCATGCAGTACGTTATCTACATTGTCTCTAATGCATTTCTGGATCTTACCTGGGGTTAAATCTAGGTGCAGTCAACAACTGTACTTTTTTGTGTTCCCTTAGGTACAAATAACTGCCTTAAAATATTTCAAATAAAAGTTGTTCATTATCAGAATGAAATAATAGCAATGTACTCTTTCTTAATCTCTTGTATGAATTTCCTTTCATGCATTACATTTTCATCCCTCATTTCTTTTGTTCCATTTCATGTCTCCTATTATAGCTCTTTTAATATGCTTATTCACCAATATCTCACTGGAACTGCTTCATTTCACTTGGGTAGGTAATTAGTTCAGTGTCTCAGTCTGTATTATCTGTATTTCAACCTGTTTCATTTGCTGCCAAATGTTTTACTGTTAGTCTTATGAACAAGTAACTGGAGAGACAAGGAAAGGTCAAGACAGATTGGATACTGTAAATAGTGAGGCTGTAGAAAAGATGAGAGAACCACAAAGCAGTGTTGATAGGCCCAGAAGTACAACATGATCAGTGCAGTGGAAAATTCAAACAGTTTTACTATCTACATAGCAAAAATTAACATCATGAAACCTGGAACAGTCCATTGATGTTTTTATGTACATAAATTTCACCTTTTAGTTCAAGCTACACATAGGTATAAAATCTCAGGGCATCCGAAGCTGCCAAGTATGTCCTACTGGGTCATGGATGGGGGAATGTGCACAGCTCCGAATAAAGACCAAGGAGTCATAAGATTGTGCATTGGCCTGGTAACCCACTATGTAAAAACAAATTTACTACAGAAACAAACACTAGGATTGTTATCAGTACGCAGAAGGCTCGAACATCATGTGAGAAACAGAATGGGCATTGGTCAAACCAATAAGTAAGCCCATGTTCTGAAAAGTCCCTTGGCTCAAGGTCAGATCAGTAAGGAAAATCATATTTTGGAATGTGAAACTAAAGTCTGAAACTGTTAAAGCTGCTCAATTAAAGAAAAATGATAGACACCATCTTGATGTCCTTGGAATCAGTGAGCACAGAGGGACAGGATCAAACAAACCAGTCTTCAGCTAAATACCGTAAATAAAACCTGCCTCTATTCTGGAGCGACAGCTGGTATACAAGAAGCTAGCCTGGTAATTCTACTATGGAATGATGAAGAGCAGGCACAGAGTGAGAATCAGTCACTCAGTGAAAGATTTTAGAACTAACTTTCAGATTAGATTCTTCAATCTAACAAATAGTCATACAATGCTATGCACCAATCAACGAAAAAACCAAATCAGAAAATAATATTCTCTTTTATGATTTGTTACAGGATTTGTTAAAACATGATATCACAATGACTATGGGTGATTTTAATGCAAAGGTTGGAAGTAACAACAATAGGTTGGGTAAAATTATAGACAAGTATGGCAAGGGTCTGAACAAGTAACAAAATGGTAACTGATTAGTAGAAATTTGTAGTTTGAACAATCTATTAATAGGTGGAACAATATTTACTCTTAAAGATAAATCCATAAAGCAACATGGAATTCCCCAGGTGGTACAACAAAAAGCCAGATAGATCACTTCTCCATTTGAGAATGTTTTGCAGCTCATTGGCAAAAATTACAGGGGAGCAGCTGTGACCAATGACCATAATCTCTGTGTCACTAAACTGATGATCAAGTTAAAGAGAATGAAGAGGTTAAAAAAAGCCCATGTACCAACAGCACACAATTGAAAGACCCAATCACACACACAAAAAGTGATTTTCAGCTTGAACATAGGAACACGTTGAGAGTTCTAATGGAGTCAACTGAAGAAAACCAATACACTGGTACTCTGTGGGAAAACGGAGAGAGCTATCTAGAAAGTATAATGCAGTTCTAATAATGAAATCTAAAAGGGAACTATGGATTAGCGATGCTACTTTGGCAGCAGTGGAAAAGAGATGTAAAAACTCATGAATGTTAAGAGGTGAAGAGACATGCAAGTAGCAAGAAATATAGAGTGTTTTGGACAGAGAATTGGGAGTGCTAAAAGAGATTAAAAGGCATACATTGATAAAAAATGCCAAGAGGCTCAAGATGCTAGCCAAAGAGGTGACCTTATAATCTTGTATAAGACAGCCAAACAATTAACAAGAAGCTTTAGCAGTACTGAAGGTCCTATTAATGATGCAAATTGAAAGATTCTTATCCCAGAAGAACAAAGGAAAGGCTGTGCAGAACATTTGGAGGTTGTTTTAAACAGATCAAGCCAAACCAAACTGCTAGAAATACATGATGGAGAACTATCACAAGTAATATTTTACAATGGAAGAATTTAGAAAAACCATGAATTAACACAAACATGGGAAAGCAGCTGGAGAGAACAGTGTTACTAGAGAGACAATTACAGCGATGAAATAGCCCTTAAGACTTTATGGTGTCGGATAGAATATGGAATGAAGAAAAGAACCCAACTTAGGGAAACAGAGGCCTTACAGAAAAATTGCCAAACTTTACCAACTGTAACAAGATTTCATTGATTCAAAGACTAGAAGGGACCACAGTGATCATCTAATCTGACTTCTGGCCATAGAACTTCCCCAAAAATAATTCCTAAAGCCTATCTTTTGAAATCTAAGATTGGATTTTCTATAATTATCAGTGATGGAGAGTCCACCAGAACACTTGGTCTTGCCATGCGTGCAGAGAACTGGACTCGATGAGCTGTCATGGTCCCTTCCAGTTTCTATGATTCTATGATTTTTTCCAGTTATTAATTACTCTCACTGTTCATTTATTAACCAATTTTTTGTCATCTGCAAACTTTGTCAGTGATGATTTTATGTTTTCTTCGAGGTCATTAAGAAAAACATTAAAGAGTGTGGAGGAAAGATTACTCCCCAAGACCCCACTAGGAAAAAAAAATCCACTTCATGATGATTCTCAATTTACACTTACATTTTGAGACCAATCAGTTAGCCAACTTTTAATCCATTTAATGTGTGCTATATTAACTTTATATCTTTAGTATTTCATCAAAGCATCATGTAACACTAAGTAAAATGCCTTACAAGTCTTATTGATGTGACAATCATATTTTGTGTTTTTATTGTTGCAGTGCCCAAAAAGTTTGGCACTGAAATTTAGGTCCATTAGTTGCCTTTGTAGTATAATTGGCATTTCACTAGAAGCTATCTGTAGCACATACATTATACTAAATGTACCATACACAGTTCAACCCTCATTAGTCCAGCAAGACTTTTAAGCAGGTTAATCTTTCCTGCACATTTATCTTTAACACAGTTCATATGATCTTTCCGAAGTAATTTAGTATTAAATATGGGAATTCCTTTGGAATTTAAGCTTTTTAGCTATGTCCTCCACATGGATACAATTGACATTACTTTGTAACTTTCCCTTTTGTAAATAGCAATCCTTTGGTTTTAGCAATGGAAAACTTGAAACCCACATGCATTTCCCCAGTCAGCAATCTCTCATAATGCTTTATTGATTCTTTTCTGGCACTGCAATAATCCTGCTCCTAACCCACAAAACACAGTCACATGTGAGGAGAGTGACACCTATCCTGGCACTTTTTTTTAAAAAAAGGTTGTCTAGTATTAAATAAGGCTGGGGTGATAAAAACTTTCCTGTGTAGTCAACATAACATTGCCAACTCTAACCTGCATGGTCCTTTATTTAGAAATTTCCTAAACCACCCATACAGCCTTCCCCTTATCCCTAGTGCAGCTACTTTATACAAGACTTCCCTCAATAACATGTCATACATCTTTTCAAGATCTACAAAGTCAGCTATCATGAAATTCCTGTCCATCATGCTTTTTGTTTCTAATTGAATTTATGTGATCAATGGTGCACCTTCCCCTCCTAAAACTATTTTGCAACTTTTTTATAATGCTACTGTTTTCCAAAGAGGCAACCAATCTTTCATTCACCATTCTCTCCATAATTTTACCCCGAGAGGACGTAAGGGCAATTGGTCTCTAGGCATCCATTTTTGTGGATAGTGTGCCTGGGTTTCATATTAAATTTACTATTGCGTGTTTCTGCTCTAATGGTTTCCCTCCTTCACCACACTTTTAGAAAGACATTTAAACACTGTTTTATTTACTTTATATATAAAACCTATACCTTGGGAAGAATTTATGCTGATAAGTGTCCACATACAAAGTCACTCATTGAGTATGGTATCTTCATGTTTATCCCAAGTGTTTAATAGATCATGACTCTCTTCAACAAATTGTCTTTTAATGTGGCAGAAAACTGCATTTCAATTTTCATCGTTACTCACGCCTCAGAAAGTTTCTGTTAAAATTGCTGTTTTCTTGCTATCAGAACTTCTAACTATGTTGCCAGTCCCAATAGGACCAAGAATGTGGCTACTCTTAATATGAATTTTATTCATTTGCCTAATTTGCCTGTATATGTCTGATGTCTTGATATCTTTATTAACCACTGACAGTATTTCTCCCACTCTGATTTTTTTAAAAGAATTCTTTGTGCTATTGTCTTACTTTATACTTCATTAGATCTTCACTATTCACCGTATTTTTTTTTTGTTCTTTTATAGGTTTGATTTCTTTTTTAGCTGCTATTTTGCACTCCTCATTCCACAATGGAAGTGAGTTTTTAGTTTTGAAGCACTTCAATATCTTAGATTGAGCTATAGAAGCTGTTGCTATTAATCCCTTTATCACATTTAAATTTTCTGTCATCACTTACACAATAATTGTTCACAAATTCAGTATATTTTCTTGTAAATAGCTCCCAGTTAACTTTCTTAAAACATTAGGTGGGTGCAGCAGGTTTCGCTCAGGGAGACAGCCAGGTCTCTCAAAACTTTGAGGCAACTCTTCTGAGAAGTCCAGGGGCTTGGCAGCCAAGCCCCTGTTCACCATCTCTTTGTTTCCCCAGCATCCTTCAGGATCGCTCAGGGGGCTAGCTGGGAAAGAGGGAAAAGATAGGGAAACCTGGGCTCTCCCTCTCCACCACTTCCTGGCCCAAAGAGAGAGAGGTGAGTGGCTCATTACCTTTTTACTACCATTTGAGATCAAGCTCTTTGAGCCACTTCTTATCTTCCCTGTTTTCTCATCAACTCGGGGCATGGCCCCAGCCCTCTGTTTGCACAATAGTTCAGGGCTTCAGCTATAGAAAGGGATGCTTCCTAGCTCACCCTCAGCGTTCACTTATTCCTCTTTAGTCAGGCAGATCCTGGCCAAGCTTTATTCTATATAATGCTGTGCCTAAGCAGCTATACACTGTCTGACTTCTTGCAGTCAAATTCCAAAGGGGTAGCCGTGTTAGTCTATTGTAGAAAGACAACAGAGTCCTGTGGCACTTTTAAAGACTAACAGATTTATTTGCCAATTCTGTTTCCATTATTTTCTTTTCCTGCTCTGTATCCATTCTTCCTCCCTAACAGACTCTATTTCAGTTTCCAGAAAGACTTTATTGGGGGTCTGCCCCATCTGTTAGTCTTTAAAAGTGCCACAGAACTCTGTTGTCTGACTTCTTGCAGCTAGTCTCCCCTCCACACTCTCTCCTGCCAGAGCTCCCTTCTAAGCAGGTCCTCCACAGGGACCATGCCCAGCCACAGGTCATAGATATAAATCCTTAAAGAAATACTTTTTTCCTGCATTGGGTTCTCAACAGCATTATATTCTAGGCTTACTTTTTCGTTCTGTATGGCTATGGAGTTTATTATTTCCCTTATGAAAAAACACCTCCATCTCTACTTAGTTTTTGATCTTGCCTAAAGGCGGAATACCCTGACATTTTAAAAGCAGGATTTTCAACCATGTTTCCTGAATGCATGTGGTATCTGGTTTAGTTTTCATTTCCAGGATATTTTCTTTTAGTTCTTGACCATATCCTGTAAAATTCTTAGCATTCCAAAGAAGATTATGATCCCCATATTAGTCATATTTCATCATTAACCTCATTCAAAATTGCATGAATACAGTCTGCTGGCAAATTGCTAGCATACATGTATTTTTCCACCACACTTACTGTAAATTTTCTCTTTTCCCTTTTGTTCTGTACCCTTTATTACAACTGTAATAAATTCAGTAAAACTTTTTTCAATACTAGTATATCATCGCCTATTCCCCCCACAATTTTTTATATTCCATATAAAATACGGCTGTATCTGCAGTTCTCCTTTTCCTGGGCTGATTCTCTTCCTTCTCCACCTGATGCTTTGAGATTCTCTTTACATCTTCCACATAATACACATTATTAACATTTTTTGTCTTTTGTGGCTCCTTAGCTTGTCTTTCCACCACAAATATTTTATATGCCAGACTGATTATTACCATAGTTACTACATTTGACCTCTCTCCCTTCGATGCTATTTTCATAGGAATCCTCTCCCCTACATTTACTGCATTGCATTTTCCCTTTACAAACAGCTGCTATGTGCCCAAACCACTGGCATTTGTAACACCTTAGAGTAGAGTGGATATATGGCTTGGTTCTGAATTTCTGAAACCCTAGTGTTGCTTTCTCAGCTGTTGATGGCTAATTTATTTTTCCTCATTTACTAATTAGTCACTTACTTGCTAACATTTTATCATCTATGATTTTTGTTATCTCATCACTGGTCAATTCTAAGGGCACTCCATATATTAATCTCTTCATTTTAGTCAAATCCTTTGGTAGCTGGCAACTTGTTTATCTTTCTCTCGGGTTCTATTTTTTAGCAGTTTATCAACTTGCTCTTCATTTTTACATTCAACTAAAAGATCCTCTTTGTAGCAGCTTCTTGGCTTTTAAAATATCCTTGTATTTTTCTTAATCCAGTCAGCTACTTTCACAGGGTTAGTGTTACTTAATCTTATTTCTGTGATTAGGGATCTTGCAATTACAAAGTTTTGGTTTATTTATTTGCCAATTCTGTTTCCATTATTTTCTTTTCCTGCTCTGTATCCATTCTTCCTCTCTAACAGACTCTATTTCAGTTTCCAGAAAGACTTTATTTGGGGTCTGCCCCAGCCCAGCCAGTCCCAAGCATCTAGGCCCTTCTAACTTTGTCTTCTCCCTTTTAAGTCTCTTCCTCCAAGATTGGCATGGTGCAATGGAGTGGGGCTACCTAAACTCAAAGCTACACATTAGCCTCTTTTTCATTGGTACAAGATTTGTACACCCTGGCACAACTGGCTTGCTTACTAACACTTTGTCAGTTACTAATCATGGATTCTTAGCATCTACATAAATTCCAAAGTGGCTGATCCTGCTCAGATTTTTAACCTATATACCGGTAAACTCAAAGTTAAAACTGCTGAAGAGAGACACTATTAAGATGGAAGGCCAGAAGGGACCATTGTGATCATCTCGTCTTACCTCCTGTGTAACACAGCTCTCAAAACCTTCACAAAACAATTCCTAGGATATATCATTTAGGAAAACGTCCAATCTCAACGTAAAAATGGTCAGTGATGGAGAATGTACCTCAACACTTGATGAATTGTTCCAGAGGTTAATTGCTCACTGTTAAAAATGTATGCCTTATTTCCTGTCTGAATGTGTCTAGCTTGAATTTCCAGCCATTGCATTGTTACATTTTTTGTCTACTAGACTGAAAAGCTCATTACTAAATATTTGTTTCCCATGTAGATTATTAGATTGTAATCAAGACACCCCTCAATCTTCTTTTGTTAAGATAGATGCCAGGAGCTCAATCTATTCTACATAAGGCATGTTTTCTATTCCTTTCATCATTCTTCTGTGACCACTGAATACCTCTAAAAAATTCCAAATCTGTCTTGCCAAAAATCCCTCTGGTTTGGTCAGGTGACGATTCAACCAAGCACATGACTATTTACGGCACCTGAAGCAAGAGTGGCTAGCATTTGCATTAGCTCTGAAAAGCCAACACCACCAAATTTCTTCTTGTGTCTCTGAGGTCTAAGAAGATACAACAGTGTATAGTCACTTTCCAAAGTAAAATAATAAAGAACTTTGTTTTGTTTGGGGTTTTTTCTGCTTGATTTTTGGGCAAATAATTAAAATGTATGAATTTTTCTCCAGTCTATACATATTGCAAACTAAGGTTGCTCACCTTGCAGTAACCAGGTTCTTCGAAATGTGTGTCCCTGGGAATGCTCCACTCTAGGTGCTTGGCGCCAGGATCGGAGATTTATTCGCATTGTCCGCTCTGAGCCGTGTACTCGTGCCTCGTATTGAGTTACTGTTGGCGACCCGAGCCACACATGCGCGGCTCAAGCCCCCGTCTGTTCCTTCTCGACCGCAGAGCCACACACACAACTCTGCAGTAGAAGGGGAAGAGGGGGGGTAGTGGAACATAATTTCTTCATCAAGTAGTGTCCCTGGGTGCTCCACTCTAGGTGCCTACGTAGCAGTTCCCCCTGTTGGGGTTACTGTCGGTGTTGTGTTGTCAATACTGAAGCCCCTAGGGCTGTGTCATATTTGCGCATGTGGTTAATCAAATAGCGCTTTGTGAATGTGTGAATAGAACTCCAGGTTGCTGCAGCACGTATGTCCTTGATTGGGACATCTTTCAGGAAAGCTGCAGTAGTTGATACGCTCCGTGTTGAATGAGTTCTAATATGTGTTGGTATCTGAACATCGGCCAATGTATATGTGATCTTTATACAGTCCTTTATACATTTGGAAAGTCTTTGGGATGAAATGGCTTGTCCCTTCGATCTCTCCGCTGTAGAGATGAACAACTTCGCTGTCTTCTGGAAAGGACTTGTCTTACCTAGGTAAAAGGCCAAAGCCCTTCTCATATCCAGTATGTGCATAGTCGCCTCATCCCTGTCCACATGGGGCTTCGGATAAAAAGTTGGCAAGTTAATCTCTTGATTGTTATGGAATGCTGTGTTAATCTTGTGAATAAATTTAGGGTGGGTGCGTAGTGTCACCTTATCCGTGTAGAAAGTTGTGTATGGAGGATCGGCCATGAGCGCTGATAATTCACCCACCCATCTGGCTGAAGTTATGGCTATTAAAAAGGCCACTTTCATTGATAAGTGGGTCAGAGAACATGTTGCTAGAGGTTCAAACGGTTTTTGCAAAAGTGATCGTAACACAATGTTCAAGTTCCAAGGTGTTACAGTTGGGCGTATGTCTGGGTATACATTTTTTATTCCCTGCATGAAACATTTAATAAGTGGGTTGGCAAAAATCGTACTGTTTCCTCTTTCTAGGTGAAAAGCGGAAATAGCTGCCAAGTGAACGTTAATGGAACTGTTGGAGAGGCCCCCGTTCTTGAGATGGAGCATGTATTCCAGGATCATTGAGATCAGAGCCGAGGTAGGAGACAGTTGCTTTTGTAAGCACCATGTGCAACATCTCTGCCATTTTTGCAAGCATGACTTTCTAGTAGATTGTTTCCTACTATTTAATAGGATATCCCTTACCCACTGAGAACATCGTAGCTCGTCATTTTGGAGCCATGAAGCATCCATGCTGTGAGATGCAACTTGTGTAAGTGGGGGTGGAGAGTCTGACCTGCATCCTGGTATAGGAGATCCTTCTGCAACAGAAGTGCCATTGGACATTGTATCGACATCTGTAACAGGTAAGGGTACCACATTTGGCTTGGCCAGGCTGGGGCAATCATGATGACTTTTGTTTTGTCCATCCTTATCTTCTGCAATGCCATGGGGATTAGTGGGAAGGGTGGGAATGCATATAGGAACTTCCTGCCCCAATCCAGAAGAAAGGGGTCCCCCAATGATTTGCTTCCCAGACTGGCTCTGGAGCAAAAGGCATGGCATTTTAGATTTTTCTGTGTTGCGAACAGATCAATAGATGGTTGACCCCATAGATGAAAAATATGTGCCAACGCCTTGTCGTTGAGCTCCCATTCGTGCTTCACCATGAAGTATCTGCTGAGCATATCTGCTGTAGTGTTTAGCACACCAGGTAAGTAGGAGGCAGAAATATCTATAGAATGCTTGATGCACCAAGTCCATAGCTTGATCGCCTCCACGCAGAGCCTTCGTGAACGTGCCCCGCCCTGCCTGTTTATATAGAACATGCATACTGTATTGTCTGTCATGACTTTTATTGCCTTGTTGCGTATGAGTGGCAAGAAGTGCATGCATGCGTTTCTTACTGCTCGTAGCTCTAACGCATTGATGTGGAGGGATGTCTCACTCATGGTCCAGCATCTTTGGACAGTGTGATGCCCTAGATGTGTTCCCCAACCCAGAAAAGATGCATCGGTAGTTATGAGTATCGTAGGAGGGCTTTGAGCAAAAGGTATGCCCACAATCATATTGTCTGTTTGTGTCCACCACCGCAGGGACTGTTTGATTGTTGCAAGCATTGTGACCCTTCTGGATGGATGTTGTTTCCTCGGTAAGCAAATTGTAAATACCCATAAATGTAGTGTCCGTATGTGCGGCCGGGTGTGCCTGACAACTTATGTGGTTGCTGCCATGTGGCCTGTAAGCTGTAAGCATGAATGGATTGTAATGGTTGGACTGCTCGTCATTGTCCGTATTAATTCTACAATTGACAGGAACCTTTTGTGTGGCAGGGCTGTGCGTGCCATCGAGTTGTGCACCTATGAACTCTATGCATTGTGTTAGACCTATGACCGATTTTTGATAATTCACTAGGGCTATGTCTACACTTGTTAATTTAAGTCGACTTTAACTAAGTTGACTTAACTAAGTCGACTTTAAGTCGACTTATTGTGTCTACACTCAAAATTAAAGTCGACTTAAAGGGGAACTTAAAAAGTCGACCTAGAGCATCCACACTTGATACCTAGGTTGACTTCTAGGGGATTAGGGGGAGCTAGGGGAGGTCCATGGGGGCAGGAGGCACCCCTTGCCCAATGCCAGGGGACTCAGCCTTTGCCCCATTGTACCTAGGTACAATGGGGCAAAGGGGGACAGGGACCCTGGCAGGGCATAGGGGAAGGGGCATGGGGGAAGAGCCCTGCCCTGTGGGGGGACATGCCAGGCTCCCCCTGTGCCTCCCCCCCCCCGGCAGGGAGGGCATTGGTGTAGCCCTGGGGTAGCCCTAAGTCGACTCTAGGGAGTTGACTTAAGCCTGAGGTCGAATTGAAAGGCGGTGTTATGAAGTTGACTTAATTTTAATTAAGGCGACTTAAGCAAGCTGCTTAAGTCAACTTAAGAAAACTGTAGTGTAGACACAGGGTAAATTAAGTCGACTTAAGCAAGCTTTAGTCGACTTAATTTACAAGTGTAAATGCAGGTCCTCCATGACTGCTACTGTTCGCTGTACATCGGCGATTGCCTTGGCCTGACTTCTTGCTCTTACCAGACAATCGTCCAAGTATGGGTATATGATTATGTCCTGCTTGTGCAAATAAGCCGTTATGACTGCCAGCAGTTTTGAAAAGACCCTTGGGGCAGTGGAAAGTCCGAATGGAAGGACCCTGTACTGATAGTGCTCCTTGCCGACTGTGAATCTTAAGTATCTTCTGTGTGCGGGGTGTATCATCACATGAAAATATGTGTCTTGTTGGTCAAGGGATGAATACCAGTCCCTCAATTCCAACGTTGGTATTATTTTTGTCAATGTCACCATCTTGAACCTGCAGAATCTTATGTATTTGTTTAATCTTCTCAGATCTAATATGGGCCTCCATTCCCCGTTCTTTTTTGTTGTTAAAAAGGATCGGGAGTAGAAGCCTTTTCCTCTGAAAGACTGAGGGACTCTCTCTACCGCCCCCAATTCCATCAACCGCTTTACCTCTTGTTGTAGGATTTGTTCGAGACGTATGTCCCTGAAAAGGGACGGGGAAGGGGGTGAAGTTGGAGGTGTGGAAGTGAAAGGGATGGAGTATCCAAATTAAATTATTTCCAGGGCCCATTTGTCCAGTGTTATGGACTGCCATCTCTTCAAGAATGGTCTGAGTCGGTGGCCGAATGTAGGTGTATCACTGCTCAATGTTTGAAGAGGGAGGTTGTTCATACCCTCGACCTATTCTTCAAAACTACTACTGCTGCTTAGAAGAAGCACAGGGTTGTGATGGTTGGTTACTTTGATTCTGTCATCTTCTGTTGTATCTTTGTCTACCCCTGTCTTGATGTCTTTGTACTGGGTATGCATATGGATGGTACTGGGAATATTGGGGGTATCGATGTTGGTATGGATAAGGCCTGTAGTTGGATCTTCTGGCAGGTGTTGAATAGATCCCTAGCATACATAATGTGGCACGCGAATCTTTCATGGTGTGCATCACCTCATTTGTCTTCTCCCCAAACAATTTTTTCCTGTCAAATGGCAGGTCTTTGATGGACGCTTGCAGATCCCGTGGGAAAGCGGCTGAGTTAAGCCAGGACGCCCTTCTCATTACTACCGATGTCCCTACCGTTCTGGCGGCTGTATCTGCAGCATCTAATGCTGCCTGCAGAGCTGTTCTGGAAATAAGCTGCCCTTCAGTGATCAACATTTTGAATTGCTGTTGTTTGTCCTGTGGAATAAATTCAATAAATTCTGAGAATTTTGAGTATGTGTTATGGTCGTAATTAGACAATAGGGCCGCATAATTTGATATTCTGAGTTGCAGGGTTCCCGGCAAATATACCCTACGTCCAAAAAGATCCATCTGTCTCCACTCTTTAACCTGTGGGTTTGTTTTGTTTTGTTTTTGCCTATTTCTTTGCTGTGCAGCCTCCACTACTAATGAGTTAGGAGATGGATGGGTGAAAAGGTATTCATTATCTTTAGCCGGGATGTAATATTTCTTATCAGCCTGTTTACACGTAGGGGCACTGGTTGCAGTTGTTTACCAGGTTATATTGGCAGGTTCCATAATGGCCTCATCCATGGGAAAAGCAATTTTTGAAGATGTTGACTTATTCAATATTTTCAGAAGCTTATGCTGACTCTCCTGCACCTCTTCCAGAGGTATCTCCAGGTCCCGGGCTACCCACTTGAAGAGTTCCTGGAAAGTCTTAAAGTCGTCTGTTATAGTTGACAGTAGCGTTAGAATAGTCTCATCTGGGCAGGCAGAGGAAGTATGTGGTAAAGTCTCATCCTCCAAATCTGAATGGTCACTCCAAGTATCCTGGGCATCCTCCCTTGGCACGCTGGAGTGGGAGTTCTGACCCCGATATGAGGAGACTACTGATGAAGCTGCATCTGTATGCAAGGCAGTCTGCCCCCTGTTCGGTATCATGTATGCTGCCCAGGAGTTCCAGATTTGCCACTGCCCTGGTGCTGGCATGGGTCCCATAAAGCATGGTGGCATAAACCATGAAGGCATAGGATACTTGTTCTTACGCCCCAGTGATGTTCCTCGTTCTTTTGAGAACATATCTGATATGTCCTCTTCATCCTCACTACTATAAAGTGCAAAGGGGTAGCCGTGTTAGTCTATTGTAGAAAGACCTAACACCTATTTTGATTTGCTGTTACAGCCTGACCTGATGCTATGTCATACACTCCCCTGCATTTAATTTCCTCCCACTCTGTAACTTTCCTATCTTCAAAGCGTCTGACGAAGTGGGATTTTCTCCCACGAAAGCTCATGCGATTAATAAATCTGTTAGTCTTTAAAAGTGCCACAAGACTCTGTTGTCTTACTATAAAGTGGTGACCCATAAGGAGACATATTTGTTTCATATAGTGATGATTTAGCACCCTCTGGTGGTAAGTGTTTAGTCTTTCGTTTTCTCTTCCCTGTCGGCTCCTCATCCACCCCTGCACCTTGGGTCTGCAGTGCCTGCTCGGGCTGCACACAATATCATATTCGCACTCGGACCCTTCAACGGCTCCGGTGCTGAACTCTCAGTCGGTGCCGAACCATCCTTGGGCATTCCCGACAGTGTGGGGTTTTGCTGCACCGTTGATGAGCCAGCTCCTGCACTGCTATGCCTGTCCTTCGGTGCAATGTCAGCTGCATTACCAACCGTTTTTACTGTTTCCGGTGGTTTTGGCAGTTTACTCTGTTTCTGAGGGGGGGCTTTTGGAAGGGGTCAAAGCCCTCTTTCTCGCCTCTCTCCCTTGTACCATAGGCAATGCTATGCACCCGGGGTCCAATGCCGGTCGCAATGATTTCTCTAAGACAGGATCCTGATCTTCATTTCTCTGTCTTTTCTTGCCTTCACCTTCAAGTTCTTGCAATGAAGGAATTTCTGGGCATTATGCTCTTCTCCCAGGCATCGAATACACTGCAAGTGCCCATCCGAAGCTGGCATGGCGTCCCTGCAACAGGCACACCTTTTAAAGCCCCGGGGACCCAACATCATTCAAGCAATTATCACTTCTTTTTTTTTTTTGGCTGTTCTCTTCTCTTCCTTTTTTTTTGTTTGTTTTGTTTTGTTTTTTTGGTGTGTGCACTCTGTGATACAGCGGTTAGTAGCTAGCCATTAAGCAGCTCCCTTCGGGAGAAACTACCGGCTGTATCCTAACAATATTCCTCTTGGAGCGGTTAGCAAAGCGGCTTTTCTTTCTTTCTTTCTTTCTTTCTTTTTCTTTCTTTCTTTCTTTCTTTCAAGCTCAGGAAGCTATTTAAACTGAGTGGCTTTCTGACAGAAAACTGACGGTTACTTTGTAACCAGCTCCTTTGAGCCGGCTACTGTAGCAGCTTTCTCCTCCTCTTTTTTTTTTAAAAGAACACAAGGCAACTGTAACTAAGTAATTATCTACAAGAGTGAAACTGTATCTTATTTCCTACTAACTGAGACACGGAGGGAGAGCGCTGCAAAACTCCATCCCTAGCCACGGGCGGATAAGAAGGAACTGACGGGGGCTCGAGCCGTGCAGTTGCCAATGGTGTCTCGAGACGAGGCGCGAGCACATGGCTCAGAGCAGACACTGTGAATAAATCTCCGATCCCAGCACGAGGGTGCGCCAAGCACCTAAAGTGGAGCACCCAGGGACACTACTCGAGGAAGAACCATTTTAAATTCCTGATGGTGGTGCCCTATCCCACAAAGTGAACAAAAAACATTAAGTACGTCCAAGTTATCTTTCAGTTTTACTGTCCTTTCAAGTGTAACTTCGGAAGCCAAAAGAACACCATAAAAATGGAACATAATATCATTAGGGACACCAGCTGGATTTTTAAAAAATATATTAAGTATTTCAGCAGGGACCAATTTGCATTTTTGCAACAGATTAGGTTCTATCTTTTGTAAAAGCCAGTCTAAAGTGTTATACACAAGACTGAAATGTTTTTTTAAGGAATAAAGGGGCCATAATAGGCAAAATCCCCACTGATTTTAATGAGGTTATTCTTTAGCCAAGAGTGCAGAAATGTATACTGTGAAGTGCAAAGGGATTTTTCTGGTTTAAGAAAAGGAAAACCATTCTTTGTACAAGACAGTGTTTACTTCATTATACATGACCAGAAAATACTATAGGCACCAAGACCTATTTCAGACAATTCTGTGCAGAGTTTCAAGATGTCAGTTTGGAGAAATTATAACCAAAGATTTTTTTAAAGCAAAATTTGGACAATATTTGAGAGCCCCAAAAAACAAAAATACATCTACAACTAGTATAGACTTCTATTTTATTAAACAGTCTCATGCCAAGAACCCATATAACAAAACCTCTGGCCCTGTGAGAGTTACATGTGCCAAAAATTAGTAGGGGTTCTGACATATTTCAGAGGTTATGACATAATTCACCTTATGTGGGGATCAAACGAGTTCAGCAAAAAGCAATATACATCAAGCAGCTTTCACAAGCCACACAAACGTGTCAAGTGCCACATGCGAGCTTCTTCACAATGGGAACAGAAGATGCATTCCATTTTCTCCTTTAGGCCTTAAATCATAGAAATGTAGATGTGGAAGAGACCGTAATAAGTTATCTAGTCCAGCCCTCTGCACATTTGTCCTTTTGTTATTGTTAATGATTTATATTGCCATGTCCCAGTTGTGCTAAGCAGGATGCACATCCACAGTAAGAATCAGTTCATGCCCTAAGGAGCTCACAGCCTAAGTAACCAAGATAAAAAGGGGGAAGAGAGGTAGCATTATCCTATTTTACTGATGGGGAACTGAGGCACAAAGAAATTTGGTGACACAAGGTCACCCAGGAAGTCCACAGCAAAAGCTGGTAACTGAACTTGAGTCCTAGCCCTGTGCCATAACCACAAGCACATTGCTTCCTCTCCCTTTTCTAATCAGAATTAGTGTTGTTCCTTCACACGCTATGTGCAAGAGAACATAGAAACCACAGGAGATCACACTATAATGATGCAAATCAAAAAATTATGAAACATTAGCCTGAGAGCAAGTATTGGACAAAAACATCCCCTCATCTGCCAACAAAGATGTGGAATGGTATCTTTGCCATATCCTGTATGCTGTGTTCATTTTAGACTGTTAATAGAATAGCCCAACAAAAACCAGAAGATCCCCCATGGGGCCCTCTATCTCAGGTTCCAGACTCTGTTTCTGTGTCTTTAAGAGCTGAAGTTAGAAGAAACAGATAGCTGGAAAGGGAGGTTTAGCTCATGTTGTGCAGTAACTGAGGTTCTTCAACACGTTTCTCTAGAGGATTGTGTGCCGCTGCACTTGTCATTGGAGATTTGCAATAGCAGTGCTGCATTTGGGGTGCAAATACAGAATTGCTGTCTTGAGCCATTTCAAGCTGTTAACCAGCACTGTATGACCAACTGCCCCATTCTTTCTCTACTGCAGAGAGTTGTGAAACTCCAACGTAGAGGAGAAGAGGGCATTGTGGAGCAGCCACAGAGACACACACCTTGAAGAACCACAGTAGCTGTACAAGGAGAGTACCCCTCTCTTCTTCTTTGAGTGATTTCAGTGTAGTACTCTCCCATGGATGGTCAGGGGAAGGGAGAAGTGGCTTTGAGTTGAAGTAGTGTCCACTGAATGATGCATCAAATATTGTGTGATGTTCTAATGCGTAGTGCTGTGCAAAGATATGGGTTGAGGAATGCTGTGGAAGTGGTTACTACCCTAGTTGAATATATAGAAATCACATCCAGGGACTAAGTTTTGTTGAGTTGCTAGCACAATTTGATACAGTCAGAGATCTATCTGGAGAGTCTTTGTTTGGTTATGGCATCTCTTTTTGAGCACTCTGCAAAATATATAAATAGTCTGATAGTTCTACAGAATGGCTTTGTTCTGTTTCTACAGAAAGCTAGTTCCAAAGGGGTTGACGTGTTAGTCTATTGCAGAAAAACAGAGTCCTGTGGCACTTTTAAAGACTAACAGTCTTTAAAAGTGCCACAGGACTCTGTTTTTATAGAAAGCTAGTGACCTGTGGACATCTCAGATATGAAGTATGGATTCTTATCTGTTTCTGATGGATCTGCCACAAGAGCTCCCAGCTCACCAACTCATCTAGCTGATGTGATTGCAATGAGGCTGTTTAAGCTCTGAAACTGGTGTTGCAGCAGGGAAGCTGTGGCCTTGGTAGAGCTGAGGATGGCACCTAGGAATGCCAACTTTTGAACTGTTGTTAGAGTGGATTTCTTTTTATATTTGTTTGAAGGCCTATAATGTGAAAAGCATCACTGTTTCCTCACTCACATTTGATACTTCCTATTTAGTTAATGTCTTTAAAAGACAATCATCCAAGTATGGGAAATCATGTTTGCTCTTTTTCACAGCTAAAACTTTTGAGAATACGCAAGGGGCAATGGATAAGCCAAACAGTAGGACTTTGTACTGGAAGTGATCCATACCAAGGGTGAACCAAAGATATCTGCAATATGATGGATGAATGGCCCTGTTAAAGTATGCATCTTGTAGGTCAAGAGCCAAGAATCAGTCCCTTCTTTCTAGTGCTGGAATGATGTTGGCTAGTGTGACTATCTTGAAGTGTTGGCTTCTTATGAATTTGTTGAGTCTCCATAGATCAAAAATGATCTCCATCCTCCTGTTTTCTTCTGTGTGAGGAAATAAGGTAGATAAAAGACCTATCCTCTGTATTTTATTGGTACTAGTTCTACTGCCCCCAGGTGCATAATATGGTTTACTTCTAGGTGTAGTAGCTGCTTGACAAAGAGATCCCCAAAGCATAAGCTTTCATGGGTTAGAATCCACTTTATCAGATGAATGCATAAATTGGCATATAAAGGCATATAAATTTCTTAGTCTTTAAGGTGTCACAGGACTCCTCATTTGTTTTGTTGAAACAGATTAACACAGCTACCCTTCTGTGAAGATACTCATCTGTTTTAGAGGTGAAAAGTTTTGGATCATTGAATGGGAGATCTTCAATTGTTGACTGGCCTTCTCCAGGAAAACCAGAGAGATTTAGCGTAGAGGCCTTCTCATGACCACTGAAGTCAGTATGGCTCTCGCTGCACAATCTGCTGAGTCCAAAGTGGCATGTAATGCTGTTTTAGAAATAAGATGCCCTTCTGAGATAAGAGAGCTGAATAGCTCTTCCCCCCAGAATAAATTTAATGAATTCTGAGATCCTGATACAGTTGTTGCAATCACACTTTGCCAACAGTGCCTCAAGGTCGATGATGAGTAGTATTTATGCCCAAACATGCTGAGCTTTTTCCAGTCTCTATCATATGGGGTATTTTGGAGGTATTGAGGTCTGCCCCTTTCATGGACTGAGTCTGTGACAAAGAATTTAGTACTGGGTGGGAAAACAGGAATTCAGTTCCTTTAGTGGGTACATAATATTTTTATTGGAACTCTTGCAGGTTTGTGGGATTGTTGTCAGTGTCTGTCGGATTGTTTTAACTAGCTTGATAATAGCACTGTTCATTAATAGAGGGATTTTGGATGAAGTGGCCGTTTGTAGTGTGTTCAGGAGTTCATGTTGTGTTTCCTAAACTTCTTCCAAGGATATGTTTACAGAGCTGGCAACTCTCTTATATAGGTCCTGGAATTGTTTAAGTCATCACCAGTGTTGGGAGAAGGTGGCATTATGGTTTCATCAGGAGAGGATGAAGAGAAATTGATTGATTTGTCTATCTCCTGATCTGATGTTTGTTCCTCTTCTTCAGGTAAGTCCTCAATTTGGTCAAATAGTCCATGTCTTGAGTGGATGGACAAGTGATGTGTGCTGGTTCTGGATCGACTAAGGAGTTTACTGTATTGTCATGTGTAGTGTAAGCATGGATTCCAGTAAGTCCTTTGTAGCAAGGGGGGCCCTGGTGGGCACCTTGGCTGTCCACACCAGTGTTCCTTTGGATTCTTAGTATGAAGGGCCAGGTTTGGCAGGAGGTTGAATTGAGGGAAAGTGTTTTAAGGAATATATATCCTCTTGAAGTTCCTCCTCTTCATTGCTGGAAAGTAGAGGACCTTATTGGGGAGGAGTAGTTAAGGCTATCAATACAAATTGTACCATTACACCCTCAGTGCAGAGGATAGGAGACTTGGGTGGTGGAGAGACATATCTTTGTGTTAAATGAACTGATAAGGTGTTGAAAGCACCATTATTGTGGAGTGGCTAGCATTCGATGCCAACGTGGATGTAGGGACACACACCATAATAGGAGGTGGTGGCATAATGCTTTGCGTAGTAGTGGTCCTCATTGTTCCGTCGGTTCCTTCAGCACCAAAGGTTGGGGTTTTTGTCTCCCCCTAGAGATGGTACCAGTGTTCTCTCACTAATGGTATCTTGCTCTCATGGTACCTGCAACGGTGGAAGTTTCTGCACTTTTGGCCATGGAAAGAGTTGATACGGTCAGCATCATGGCACTTTCTAGTTTGGATAATGCCATTTCTTGGCAGAGTCCCATACTGGTGCAGTTGTAAACTGACTCTTTTTTTTTTTTTTTTTTTTAAAGGGAGAGAGGCTTTCAGCAAGTTGGTCCTTGAACTGAGCCATGGAAGAGGTGTCTCTGTCAGAAGCCGAGGACAGAAATCTGGTGATCTGTAGGGACACATGTTACTGGTTCAGATGCTGGTCTCAGGCACTTCTCCATAAGAAGAAGTTTAAGTTACAGATCCCAGTCTTTCTTGGTTTGGCTTTTTAAGTTGTGACAATGTCAAAACTTTTGTGGTAGTAGTGTTCAGCTTACCTAGACAGCAGACAAACTGCGAGTGCCCATCTGCAACTGGAATCAAGAGTCTACAGCAGGGGTTGGCAACCTATGGCACACATGCCAAAGAGAGCACACACAATAATTTTGAGTGACAGGCCAAACAGCTCTTGCCCCTCCTTCTCACGCCACCCCTACCCCAGCTGGGTTCAGCAGTGTTCCATTGGGCTGGAGCCAGCACAAGTTGGCAGGGAAGGGAAGGCTGACTGGCCCCAGCGCACCCGGAGTCCCTGCAGCTTCCTAGATGCGCCCAGCATGGGGGTGGAGGAGGGAATGGGAGGTTGAGGGTCTGGGTCAGTGCACCACTGACCCTGGTCTAGAGCCACATGGTGGCCACTGCCCTCTGCCCTCACCTGCCCTTCTCAGAGGAGGGCTTGGGCAGTAACCCCCCATCCAGGTATGCCACTGCTGCAGTTGGGGTAGGGGGGAGAGCAGGAAACAAGCTTGCATACCTTCCCCCCACTCCCCAACTGCCACCAAATAACCTGGCCTGGGCACTGGGTGCACATGGGAGAGGGACAGAGGGAAGACTTGGCATCCCCCACCAAAAGGTTGCCAACCCC
Organism: Pelusios castaneus; assembly: GCA_007922175.1. NCBI lineage: Eukaryota > Metazoa > Chordata > Testudines > Pelomedusidae > Pelusios > Pelusios castaneus. The sequence continues at coordinate 1,222,381 of ML685772.1, forward strand.
TGGTCTGCAGTTGAGACAATATTTGACTTCCAGAGAGTCAAGCATGTCCTTGAGAAGTTGTTTTTATTCTTTCTTGGGAAGAAGATGTAAATTTTCCTAATTATCTCAACGAAAATTTCTGTTCTAAAGTTGAGGGAATGAAACAGGGAAAAAAGAAAAAAAAACATTTTTTTAAAAACAAAGTTAAGCAAAGTTTGGTGGAGATAATTAAAGTACTCTAACTCTAATTACAATGAATAAATCTAATTACTGAATCTATACTGTCCCTAAGTTCAGGAAGTGATTCTGGAGCTCTTGACTCAAGCCAAATGCAATACAGAAGGAACTAAGGGGGAATTGGTCTCACAGCGCCAGCTAACCACTCTAAACAGCTCAAGACAGGGACCCTGCACTTGCAGCCCAACCTGGACAATTCTGCTATAAATCTCTAATCACATGTGCGGGGGTGCATGATCACCTAATGTGAAACACCCACAGGGACATCAGTCAAAGTAGAAGCCTAATTATCTGCTGCAGATTATCTGAGTTACTGTCCTCAGTTATGGGTGCCTGGCTGGTGTGAGCTCCCAGATTACATAATTATTCAGTGGCAGGTTAACAAGATCCATTTGTGAAACAAACTGACTAGTAATGGTTCCTGGTAAAAGTATATAAGAAAGAATAAGTGGATTTATTTCCCCAGGATCCAGAGCAGGGTAGCAGGAGTTGTTGAACCAAAAATGGTTCATCCTCTGAGTCACAAAGGATCAGTACACCCATTATAATACCCAGATAGAGCATAGATAGACTTGCACACATTTAGATAGAAGGAGATACAATTCATTATTGTTACTTCAAAGTTAAGCAGCAGCTTTGAAGCCAACCTACACAGCAAATAACATTGCATATGCATTAAAAACAAAACAGCACTAAATACCAGATTTAAAAATAGATTTATTTCAAAGTAGTTAAATTATATTTAAATAGAATAGATTTGAATGTAATAAGATGTCTAAGACTAAAAGCTTGTTGTATTTACCAAGAAATGTACAACTTATTTAAAGTCTTCAACAGATACACACTAGTCTTTTACAGATTTACTCAAGGAGATAAGGCCCCAACTGGATGTACTTTTTCCTATTTTGTTTGCATAGTCATTATTTGTGCATTTGTATTCAGCAAAAATAATTAAATACCTTTTAGAAAATAATTAGTGCAGAAGCACCTCGGGAGAATCTCAAAATACACACATCCAACAAGTAAAACGTTTAAGAAAACATATTTCATTTTCAATATTTCCAGAATGGATATTATGAGAATTGAATTTTTCTTTTTAAAAAAATGTAACAGTATTTTGACATCATCCTTTTGGATATAGTCTGAATTTAAATATTAAGATACAACTGAACAAATATTTATTAATTACCTGCTTGTTAGTTTTCATTACAGAAAAGTACTCTTTACTTTTTTTCCCCTACAAATATACTTTAAAATTATAAAAATTGATCACACTGAACTTTTAACCTAACTTGTTCAAAACTGAGAAAAACAAAAGTGCTTGGATTTTTCTATTTGTTCTTACTTGAGAAACTATGGTGTAAATAAAATTACATCAATCAAACCCTACATGTTATTTAGTAGCCCAAAATGTTGGTACATAATATTTCTGCCAGTTTGAAGAAAACATTGGCAATTCCCTCTAACATACCCGTTTACTACTTTGTTGTACTAAAGTCTGTCGTTTGAGGGTGTACTGCTAGTTTTATAGGCAGTAACAATTATTCATGTTTTTTGGTATTCCAATTCAACTATGTCATCTTTCTTCTGTTCAATTAATTATAAGATACTTCCTATATTTAATATATTGATTTGGGTATATGGAAAGTTAATAATCTAATTTCATTGATGTGATATTTAAAGGTATATTGTTGAAATATAAAATTTCCTGAGCTTAAATTAATGTTACATGAAATATTCACAAATATTTAAAATAATTGCTAAGCTAAATGCTGCACTTGCAACACTAAGTTCTCACACAGTATTTTTCGGCAGCTGTGTGTATTCTTCTTGTCTTCTTTTAAAGGTCCTGGTTTTCTCATAACAGTTTTACATATGCACAGTAGACACCATTTCAGCATCCTTTTGCAAAGTCGCAGAATTGTCTGGTGGTGGCTTATACAAGTAGAATGCAGTGACAGTAAAAAGGATAGTGATGACTTTACAAGCTGCACCTTGGTATGAAGAAAAGTAAACTTGTTTATTGTTGAAGATCAATTTTCAATAAATGTAGTTGTCATTAACTGACATAGCTTGTGAAAGCCTTGCATCTCTCTGTCTGTCTGTCATGCCATAACTTTTAAACATAACATCTGATCAATTCCAAAATTTCAGAGAAAGATTTAGGTATCAATGATACAAAACTATTGATCTGGGGGGAAATAAGATATCTCCATGTGTCTATTTAGCACAGCCTATGCAATTGTCTACAGATCTTTCCCCTAATTAATGCAATGAATTTGGCCTACAGAACTACAAAGTATATGACACCACAGTTTGAAAGAGTGTCACAAAGGTGAAAAGCAAAATGCTAAAAATATTTATTTCTCAGTTAAAAGTCTCACTGTAAACTTGGCTTAATACTATGGTTCCTTAATATGGTATCTAATAACTGCAAAAGACATGCTAAAATCCACAAAACTAATCAAAGGTCCCCTGAAAACAACAGGAGTCTTTCCACTGACTTTCAGGAACTTTGGATCAAGTCTTTCTTCTGCCCTCTGGTCCTCACTTGCTGTGAGAGCTTTAATACTCATCAGAATTCCATTCTTTCCTTCTACTCCAGTCTATTAAAGACAGCAAAAGTAATTTTCCTTACTGCTCTAACTACAGTGCCCTAAATTGGCTTCCTGTCACCTGTTGCACTGAACAGAAACTCTTCATCCTCACTTAAGAAGTTCTGAATAATTTTCCTCAATACACATCCTCCTGTCAAGAACACTCTTCACAGTTCTTTTGACTTCCTGCTCACCATCTTTTCCAATTCTTAGCTTCATGTCCTCATTTATCAAGTGTCCTCCATATCCTCCCTCAATCACCTCCTTCCAAGTGATGTGCAAAGGTAAAACTATTGAGCCTGTGCTTTTTTTTTCCCTTCACTCCTCCGGATGTAAAATGTAATCCAGATCTTAACCCAAATCATGAAGCAGAGAGCTTCAAAGATTGGGAGAGCTACAGAATACACACAGTGGGCCAGCTATTCAGTAAATAAACTTTTCTTATTTACAGATCAAGCCAATCTTTAACTGGCCCACTCTTTGCTGCTATTAATACAGTCAAATCAAGAATTATGTTTCTCCACAGACTCTAAGGTCAAAGGGACCAATATGATCATGTAGTCTGAGCTCCTGCACAACACAGGCCACAGAACTTCACCCACCTCCTCCTGCAATAAACCTCTAACATATCAATCACTAAGTTATTAAAGTTCTCTAATCATGATTTAGAGACTTCAAGGTACAGAGAATCCACCAACAATTGAGTTAAGCCCTATGCTACAGAGGACAGTGAAAAACCTTCAGAGCCTTTGCTAATCTGCCCTGGGGGAAAACTCCCAATCCCAATATGGCAAACACTTCTCAGAAAATATGTTTTATATTAGAAATTAACTTTAATAGGAGCAATGGCATCCGATTAATTAGGGATAAATAAAACTAATTTATATCAATCTTTGTAGGCACCATTCCTAACCAAAAAAAAAATCCACATATCAAGGAATGTTACACCTAGAGGAATAAGGTTTAATCTAGAAAAAAAAAAGAGGACCAACCAGCAATTTAAGTTTATAGCACAAAAAGAGAATTTTTTTCTTCAAGATGCTATTTAAATGGTATGTCACATCAGCCAGGTTGAAAAATATAGATAGATTGAATAGGGATAAATGTTAAAGAAATTGTGGTGAAAGTGGAGATTCTATGCATCTATAGTGGGAGTGTCCATTGATCAAAAAGTCCCAGGATGCAAGCCAAAACCAAATATGACACACTGAATATTTATTACCAAATGATCTGTCAGTAGTCATACTGGAGCTTACTAGTGAGAATGATCACACAAGAATAAATGAAGAATTATTCTCTCATCTACCTGTAGCTGGTCGACTATTGGTAATCTCGCATTGGAAAAAGACAAACAGCCCAATTATACAGCAATGTCTCAAAAAAAAAAAAACCAGGAGGCAATTGTTATGGAAAAATTAACACACCAGTCCTATATCCAGCCAAATAGACAGAAAACAGAAACTTTGATTAGTTTTTTATCAGTACTCAAAGTACACTCGCCTGCAAAAAGTAGCATGTCTTCTTTTTTTTACTTAACATTTGATAGATATGACTTATCTATTAAGATCTAATGTCTATATTCCTGTACAATGTCTCTTTAAACAAGAAACAACTGTTGTAACAACTTTTTTATTTGTAATATATTATTTATATGGCAAGTATTTGATAAAATTTTCTAAATAAATAAAATCAACAGCTTAAAAATAAAGGGCTTAAAAGGTTTTTGTGAAAGCTGGTGGAGAGGGTTTGGTTTTTTCAATGGTTTTGTTTTGTTTCTTTAGTTTTCAAACTTCAGTATTTAACTTAGAAACCTAAATAGACAGCCTCATTGCTAAAGAGAATGTACACCTTATCACTGAAGCCAAAAGGTACTAAAGTACCTTTTAAAAAATCAGTTTAAAAGCTTATTAACTGAGAAGGGAAATTGCTTTTAGTCAGAATCTGTAAATCTCTGTTTTTGTTCTTTGAAATTCTCATTCTCATTCTCATTGCTAGACTAACGCTGGGGAGAAAATATGTATTTGTTAAAAGTTTAATTATAACTACAGGGTGAGAAAGTGCCAATATTTATCTAAGATCTTTACAAATCTTCTAGCTAAGCTAAGGGAGATTAGACTTGGTATTTATGAAAGAAATCACAGGAAGGTCAGTTCTTCTGTGCCCCACCTCTCCCTCCCCACAAAAAAAGTTGGAAGGAAAGTGGAGGGCAAGCACACAAACTCCACATTTTTCAGGATCTAGTTCATCCATAAGGAAGCTATAAAGGGCATAAGTCACCTAAGAAAAAAATTTGTTTGCAGGTTACCTTTAAACATCTATCATTTCAAACAATCCCTCCTCATTTCTTTCAATTCTCAAAAGTTCCCACCATCTTCCTACCAAACTGTGATCCTTTGTCTTGCCTGGGTTATGGCTATTGTGTCTTCTGCACACAGTAGTTCCTTCAGAGAAGGGAAATAGTCTTATCTATTTGCAAAGCGCTAGGTAAGTGTACAGGCTATTTTCTTACTTCTCAATTTTCACCTGGCAGTGAAATTCAAAATAGCTATGCCTTTTGCTATTAAAGATTTTAACACTTGTTTGTGTTATGTACATAATCTAAAATGCAGTCACTTACTTATACCAATCAGCATGTAGGCCATTTTTGAGTTGTCGTAGACCCAGCAGGCTCCTTTAATGTCACAATTATTAACATCCCAAAGAGTACAACTACTGTCTATTGCCACACCAAACAGAATTGGTCCAGGAATAGTGCCTAGAAGAGAAGCAAGGGTACAAAGATAATTGAAAGAATCCTAACTGAATCAACAGTGAAAGGCCAGATGAGTCAGCTTGGTGATTGTAGCTAGAAAGAGACATTCTAATCTCATCATCTTGTTTGAGCCTTTTGTCCTCTGAGATAAGACAGAGAATCATGCAATTTGCTGTATGTTCCTGCAAAGAACATCTTAAAAACTAAAGTGCTCTGCTCCATGTGAATGCTAATGATACTATAGTACTTTTTGTAAGAGCAAGTGTTTGCCCTAATGTCCTTAACCAATATTTACCTTCTTCCCCATTGCAATATAGTGTACCCATTTGTTGTCACCTCGCACCAGAGAGGTGGCTATCCAGTAAGTATCCAATATGTACATAGTTTTTAAACACTTTGAGGTATTTGTCATTATGTAAATTAATACTTTCATTATACAATCAATCCAAAAAGTGCTTATGTAGCTTATCTCCTTACATCTGATAGTGGTGGAGACGGTTTTTGGAAATAGATTTTCCTAAATAATGACAAAAACTGTAACATATAACTGAGCACTGTGTCACACATGTACAGCACATCACTTCAGTGTCAAACTACATGGTGTATTGATCCTAAGAAATGCAGGTCAGTAATCAGTTACCTGGTAGTCAGGGGAATAAAGCTCTCAATTCCTTGGTACTACTTTTACCAGCCATCTTAGTTCTACCACATCTTTTCACTCCCCTCGCCTCCTCTGAGAATCACAAATTATTGGGGGGTTTTGGATGGGGGTTGAGGGAGCAAAAAACAAAAACAAAAAAACCCCACTCCACTAACAACACAAGTGGTGATTGTACTAAACATACACACAGAAGCCTAGAGGTAATGTTTCAGATTTTGAGGACAATGGAAGTAGCATAATTACCCAATAATCTGTTTGGGCATAAATCTGTTGTATTAATTTATGTGGAATAAATTGGCTAATGGTATTAATATAGTTTAGTTATTGTTTAATATTAAACATTATTAAGTAAGGTAGCGGGTTTTATATACAGAGGGATTAACCTTCTTAGTACTATGGCAAACAAACAATTTTTTAAACTTTTTATTAAAGGAAAGACAGTTAATTCTTTTGAAATGTAAAGTATTAAGCAAAGCTTATTTTAATAACATTTCTTGCTCCTTCTCCCTTTAACTGAAGAGATTTTTTAGAAAGAAACTTTTTTCTTCAATAGTCTATCAGAGGAATTAAAGATAATAGCTAACTTTTGGGAGGGGAAAAGTTAGCTGAGCTCAGCAGGAGCTGTTGTGATTGTTACTTTCTTATTATTGTTTTATTTAAAGTAGTGTTTGAGATTTAGCTACAGCTGGAAGAGGTAGCAATGCTTTTTGGGGGTGGGTTTTCTTGGGTCTGGTCAGGACTGCTCTTAGGATCAGAATGATGAAGTCCTAGAAGACAATGGGGATGTTAGCCATGATGATGAATCTTGCTCCATAGCCAACTTTTCTCTTTTTTTAAGGACTACAAAAAAGGAGTGGTAGGTGGACTAGCCCATTCCCTCATTGTTTTGCTCAACAATTAAAATTAGTTTCCAAAACACCAACTTTGATTCATTAATTGCCAGTCTCACATTGTCTTCTTTACCTGGCATGATTTTAACACCCTGAATTATATGTGTAGGTCTTTTGTTGTACTAATTTAGTTTTTTCCATAACCATTTTACAACTCTTCCCATTAACATTAATTATGACAGATTTTGACAGTGTATGACTTTTCACTCACTTTTTACAGCTGAGCTTACAATTAAGATAAATTTGTAGGCCCACTCATTACAACAAGCCCTGAGTTTGACATTGCATGGTAAGAAACTATGCCTCCATGTCTTGAGCACGGTAGGTCTCCATGAATCTCCTTTCTCCTTTCTCCAATATGAACAAGCTGAATGGGTTGAAAAGGAAGGTTACCCACCTTTTGTGGTAACTGGAGTTCTTCAAGATGAGTGTCTTTGTGGGTGTTCCACCTTGGAATTCCGGTGTGCCCCATGCCCAGACCGGAGAATTGTGTAGCAGTGCTTGTCGTGGCTGTGTGAGCACCACGAGGCTGTTTCGTACCAGCGTGGCACCCTTTCAGCGTACATGCGGCATGACCACCTCAGTTCCTTCTCCAACCAGGAGCGAAGAGCTTACACTCCGAAGCAGAGAGGGGAAGAGGGCAGGCGGTGGAGCACCCACAGGGACACCCATCTCAAAGAACTCCAGTTACCACAAAAGGTGGGTAACTTTCCTTTCTCCTTCGAGGAATGTCCCTGTGGGTGCTCCACCTTGGGAGACTAAAATGCCATGTCTGAAGAGGAAGGGGGGACTTCGGAGTTGTTGTTTGGCATTGTGGAAAGGACAGAGTCCAAGTCCTGCATCATGACGGGATGCTTGATTGATTGCATAGTGGTTGGTGAATGTGTGAGTTGAGGCCCAAGTGGCAGCTTTCCAAAAGTCCATGATTGAGACATTATTGAGGAAGGCTGTAGTCGTTGAGATGGCTCTAGCAGAGTGTAATGTAATATGGTCAGGTGGTTGGGTCCCTGTTAATGTGCAACAGGTGTGGATACAACCCGAGATCCATTTAGATAGACCTTGGGTTGAAATAGAATTACCCTTGAACCATTCAGCTGTAGAAAAGAATAGCCTGTTTGTTGACCTAAATGTTTTTGTTCTCTCTAGGTAGAAAGTAAGAGCACGTTGGACATCAAGGGTATGAAGAATGGCTTCACCCAGAGAAGAGTAGGGCTTCAGCATGAATACAGGTAAGTTTATGATTTGATTAAGGTGGAAGATCAATGACACTTTAGGGATGAACCATGGGTGTGGTTTGAGGCTAACCTTGTCCCTGTGGAATACTGTATATAGGGGTGTAGCCATGAGAGCTGCAAGTTCACTACTGTGTCAAGCGGATGTTATAGCGATGAGGAAGGCCACCTTCATCGAGAGAAAGGTAAGTGAACAGTTCGCAAGGGGTTCAAAGGAAGGCTTAGTAATGGTTTTGAGTACTAAATTAAGATCCCAAATAGGTGTAGGTGGACGGATATTTAGGTAGAGATTTTGTAGATCCAATAGAAATTGTTATGCAGGATCTATGAGGTGGTCAGAGACACACTGGACACTTCTTATTAATGTTGATTATTCTTTATGTGACTTGTATTTTATTGACAGACTCTAGAAATACAATTTAGGAGAGGTGTAGCAGCAGTTCAGTGTTTCTAAGAGTAATCAATTAGAGTTCTCTATAACATTAAACAGTTTATCTAAACCTATATATGACTATGCAATACAACAACAAAGGCAGCACAAGAAAGCCCACATAAGACATCTACAGTGACATAAGCACTCATTCATCCCAAACATACTTACAAACACAGAGCCAACTAAAACTGGCCAGGTCCAAGTCAGCCCAGGTGCTGAGAACTGAAGAGGGGGGAAGGGGTGAGGAAGCTCCAGTGCGTACTGACTCTGGTTGCCTTGATGTTAGCATTCCTCTCCCACTCACCGAATCGAACCATTTTTTTTGATGAATCAATCAAGGGGGGCACCCCCTCAGACATTCCTTCTTCATCCTCCTTCATTCTTATTTGGAGTTGTTTTCAACCAGTTATTTCTCCTTATCTTGATCGACACTTTCTGGGCTTCCTGGCATCAACCTTATGTTCTGATCGTCCACTAAATTACTTTCCACCGAAAATCTTATCTTGCTACATTCATTCATCACATACACACCTTAACTTGATCTTGAGTAATTTTTATTTTTTTTTATTAAAAACAAGAAAAGCACTACATTTGCTATATTACTGAGGGGGGGTTTACTACCAGGAGTCTAAACTTATTGACCACAAAGCTGTTTATTCAGTTTCTATTTTCGGGAGGCCCACCCTCTGCCCTTTTCGAGGGTATAACTTGCAGAAGCTTGTCAACTGCAAAACTGTTTGCCCATAGATATGCTGATAGAAGCATCTGCTTAACCCATACTACTGCCAAAAATCCCCTTGTACTTAGCAATTAGAATTACTACAAGATTAACTGCAACAGCTAGCATAAGCCTTAGTCTTTAACATAGGTGGCTACTGAACTTGTTCAGGCTATCCTGCTTTTCCTTTCATCCTTTGGGCCTATCCCTTCCAGCCTCGCAGGACAAAATCTCTTTACAGTTTTATGTACCTCCTGCATTGGAGTCTCCTGGGATTCAGACACCTGGTGAAAAAGAACTTGAAATTGTTTGAAATCATCAGCTGTGGTGGGTGCTGATGGAATAATGGCTTCGTCTGGTGAGGATGGTGATTCACATGGGGAAGATCTTTGTTCTGGATCATCATCTGTGTCCTCCTCAGGATTTTTTGATTCTATCTGTGTCTGGGTTGTATCTCTTGGTCATGGTCTGTGCCTTCCAGAGGTGGATGGTCTGGATGAGGTATCAGAGTAGTGCCACCAAGGTTCCCAAGGGGGCCAGTGTGGCAGACAGGTTGATGGGGGACCATACCATGGAGGGAGATACCATGGACCCCGTTGAAAAGTGGGTGGTTGTGATCTATAGCTTTTTGGTGTAGTTGATGGTGGTTAAGGAGAGAAGGTGCCTCCACAGTTGTCTGGCTCTTCATCACTTAAGAAGGCGAGTGGAGATTTTGAACCTGCGCGAGACAGGGACACTGGTGATCCAGTGGTATTAGAGAAATGTGAAGCTGGAGAGACAGCATGGTGTGCAACTTCAGTGGAGGCATGCTTCCTCTTTTCATTAAGTTTCCTGGAGATGGAACGGTCAGGAGAGTGGTCCAGCGCCAATGGAGCTGATGTCGGTGCCAAGAGAAGCGGCACCGCGTGAGCATCAGGTGTCCGCGGTGTCCATGATTGCTTTTATCCTTAAGGTCTGATAACAGAGACCTATGCTGGGATTTGTTGGTTGATGTACCTGAGGATCCTGACACCTCTTTGGTACATGCTGTCCTCATGGGAGGGGACATTGATTTTCTCCCTTTGGAAGATATCTGAGATGGTGTTAGACGTCTCTTCAGAGAATGCCCGAGCAAAGAGGCAGCCTGACCTGGATCAGAGGCTGGTCTGAGCGACTGCTACATTAGCAAGAACTTTAGAAGGAACTGAGGGGGGTCACGCCATGTGCGCGTGCTGAAAGGCACTCACGCAGCTACAACAAGCACTGCTACACAATTCTCCGGTCCGGGCACAAGGTACACCAAAATCCCAAGGTGGAGCACCTACAGGGACACTCCTCGAAGGAGAATAATAGAGTGCCCAGACAAGTCTGGGCTGTAGAGGGAGAGGAGGAAGGGAAATGAATTCATACCCAGCCTCAGATTTGTAGAAGCTGCATCTGTCAGTTAAACATCCATACTGGAAGGGTAGCACTAATAATTTTAGAGGTTCTTTGCTGGTTAATAATTCTTAAAAGTGATGGCCTCTGCATTTAACAATACCCTGGCATGTGTGTCTCATTGTTTCCACATCCACATCAGTTTCCAAAAAACCCAACATTTCATTTAAAAAAATAGGAAGTAAAGACTATTGAATAGGGATGTGGAAATGAATGACTAGTTATGTAGATTATTTGCCTTCCAGACTTCTAAAATGTACACGTATGCCCATTAGAAATAAGGACACAAAACACTACAGCAGGTTTTATATATTCTTTACCATTTTACTTGTAATTTCTAAAGTGCTACCATTTTCATCAGTGTTACATTAGATAATGACAACATGATTAAAGGAACTCAATATCATCAAGTAAGTGCTAGAGAACCATAGTATATTGGATTGGTGGCACCTTAAAATCTCTGAAAATTTTCAAAGAATGGCTTGCAATTTTTTGGGAAGAGGGGGGTTGCTTTTGTTAAGACAATGCAAATTTAAATATTATTCTTCTGAAGTTGGGATTTGTTTCCTTTGCCGTATTCTTTAACTTCTTTACACAATTATTTACAGAGAACACAGCATTCATGCCAAAAAAAAAAAAAAAAAAAAAAAAAGTGAATTCCTCCAATGATTTTTAAGCTATTTGCAGGTTGAGTTTGACCTGGCCTTTCAGTCAGAGAGATTGCAGCAAATTCATTCATACACATTTTCCTTAAAACTATTCAGTCTGCATATTTGAAAAGAAAGTCTCCCAATTACACATTTTATGCTGGGACAGGTATTCAAGAAAAAGATAATAAATGTCATACCTATTAATCGTAGAAACACTGACTGCACTCCCAGAGCAAATGAACGCTGTTTATCTGGCACGCACCTGCAAACAGAAGAGCCATGTTATGTGATGAGGTGACCTGACCACTAACCAACACTACCCTTTAACAGGACACACTGCCCCATCATACTTAGCAATTCTTTTCTTTCCCTGCTGGCACAGATTGACCATTTTAGGTGAACCTTACTGCTAACAGTCCAGCATCCCAGTAAAATCTATATCACCAATAATTGAAAGGGATTGGCTTTGAGCAATCTCAAGTAATTTTTGAGAAGTGTGATGACTCATACTCAAAATATTAATTTCCTGTTATCCTCCCCAATCTTAGAACAGCTGCCTTTCTCTGCCTCCAGACTAACATGATTAAGATTTAGAAATCTTGTCAGAATTTAATTGTCAGTGTAACTCCCACATGAATTCACACTGTAGCACCAAGAACAGAAGGTCAGTACAATGAAGCATGATAATAGAGTACACTGCAATATGTGAGCCACCATTTCAGCTTTACAACAGTACTTTTTTTCTGATATATATTCTATAAGTTGATGTGCTTTTCAAATAACTTGTGAGCTCTAAATGGCAAATTCTTTCTAAATGGCATACACTCTTTCTAAATCTAGCCATGAAGCTTTACAAATTGTATACAAGGGATGCAATTACCATGCTTTGAATGAATGTTATGACTTTTATTTATATTCATATTGTAGTTTTGTATGAGTAAACAGCTGCTCTAATAAAGTATTAATGAAATCTCATTTCAATGGGAAGGTAAGTCCCAAACATTTATAAGTCTACATATGGATTTGGAATCTAGTGATTGTCTAACAGTGTGTGCTCAAGATCAAAGATCATCTGAATTTCAGAGATTTGCAAGACAACTAAGTTGTGGTTAACAGGTACACACCTATCTTAGAATTTTATCCCGCTGCTCATTAACATACAATCAGAGCAATTCCACATAAAAATCAATAGCAACAACAAACTCTACGAAAGGACTTCCAGGAGTCTTTTAGCACATCTCCCATTATGGGCTGAGAAGTCTACTTGGGGTAGAGGAGAAAGAATGCATGTTTGGCAGGGATTTTTGGTACAAGACATTCAAATTGTGCATGTCACTTATAATGGAAAGGTGTTCTCAAAAAAAGAAGGCTTTGAAATGTTTCTGAATGATGGAAAGAACCACACTGGAACAAATCAAATTTTGACAGGTAAAAATTTTCCATAAAATGGATATTCTAAGTATCAACTAGTTCCCTCATAGCAGTCTCATGTAGATACCGGGAAAGTTGGCATAGTATTGATCTCTACAGGACCCAACAGGGGAAGGCCTCCAGTGAAGAGGAAGGGCTACTCACCACCTCTGAATTCTGCTGAAAAGAAATTATTAGAGTCACTGTAGTGTTAAACCATCTATTCCTACTTTGTCCTGTACTCATAATTTGCGGCCCACTGCGCCAAAGGCTGCAAAGAGGTCCAGCAGCACAAGCACAGAGATCTTACATATGTTCACAACCATTAGGAGGTAGTCTTTTAGTAACAGTAGAATAGCCTCCATGCTGTGTTGTGATTTGTGCCCTAGTTGTGTGGCATTATGGATACTGGCTGATGTACATGTTAGAGTTTTGGTGATTACTATTTTCTAAGTTATATAGCCCAGGAAGAGGAGATTTGAGACCGATATTAGTCAATGAGGTCTTCAGAGTCTAGTGTTTGCTTCTTGAGGACAAGGCAACTATCACATTTTTCAAAGAGCTTGATCATTGTGCTTCTTTGAAGGAGGCATTGATGAGTTTTGTTAGCATGGTGTTTAGCAGCCAGAGAATCTGCACAGGGGATCACTTTGGCCACTTTCAGCAGTTGTCTATGCTTCCACTGTGTCAAATGCCGCTGACAAATCAATAAAGCGGTAGAAGTCTTGAGTCTTCATAGGAATCCAGACTTGATGTTTATAGTGAGGACCAAGACTTGGTCACAGCAACTTCTGTTCAGTTGGAAACCAACTTGCTCCTTGGGTAGGTTGATATCTATCTGGGCCCCATTCAGTTCAGAATCATATGCTCATCACCTTGCAGCTGGTGCTCAAGAAAGAGATTGTCCTATAAACAGCAGATGATTTTCCAGGCTTTAGGAATGCTTTGCTCCAAAACCAGCAGATTTCTCTGGTCTCCTGGATGTTAGGAAAAGCTGCATCACCTATTCCCAGGTTATATAAGAACTTGTGGTAGATACCATGTTTTCCTCGTGCGTTTTGCATTTTCATGGCTGCAATGACTGCATCAATCTACTTCCTGTGAGTGGTTCAGACCATTGGAAAAATGGAGCACATGTGTACATCATCTACCAGAGTTGATCCCAGACATGTTTATGATTCTGTTTGTGCACTGGATGTATTGATGTCCACAAAAATTTACCAGCAATGGCACTGACTTTCAACTGTGAACTAACTGCATATGTCGGATTTGCAATTCCCAGATGTCTCAACAGATTCCACACATCTGCTTGAGCCACTGTTTCCATCTCACTACATCTAATTATACCTGTATTCCAATTTATGAGTCTCTAAACTTGTCATATCTGCAAAGGAGCTCTTGACTCTCTGGAGTCCAGCAAGCAGTGTACAATGACCCACACCCCTGGGGCAGGGGAGGAGGGTTGTCATTAATTTTTGTGGCAGCAATTAGGTGCACAGTAGAATGGTAAAAAAACTTTGGCGCTGGGGGAACATATCTTTAGAGGCAAGTATCAGTTCAGGGTGATATCCTCTGCCCCGTCTTGAGAATAAAAACTGACCTGCTGTTTCATGTCAAAAAGGAGGAGCATATTATTTGCCATTGCCCAGCATGTCAGTTATTCATCTGCAATATCTGATCCTGTGTAGTTGTAAAAATTGGTTGAGATCATCGTGCACCAGATGGTTTATATACATTAAAGACAGTAAGCTTGCCAATGTACACAGAGATTTTAGCCGTTTCTTTGAGCTCTGCAGGAGATAGGACCACATATACATTGATCTTCTGCTGTATGTAGATTGTCAATCTGTATTTTAGGTGGTAATTGCTGGTTGTAAGTTTAAAACTGTTGATGTTACAAGCAATGAGCTTTTTTCTTCATTTGAGATCTCCTGAAAAGTGAGGATGTTGGTGTTGGTCTTCTTCAGCATTTTCTCAAGGTAGTCACATGAGAGACCTTAAACACTCATAGGGTATATGTCCAATCTACCTACTACAGGTCCAATCTACCTACTACATTAGCTAGGAGGTGGCAGGCATGTTTTGTTGCTCTTTTGACCAGGAACTTGACAGTCAACGTTTGGTCACCAGTTTGATGATGTTAGTCAAGTTTTTCCACTTAAGAGGGTAGACAACATAAATGTCATCATCTTCAACCCCATCTTATCAGTGAACTATGTTGACAGCTCTTCGCAATATTTTATGCTTGGATCTGATGTCTGAGTTGTGCATTCTAGGTTGATTCAGTGGTTCAATGTGAAAAACAGCTCTGCTAGCCCTAGGGTGACCAGATACCAAGTGTGAAAAAAATTGAGACAGGGGTTGGGTAATAGGCACCTATATAAGATAAAGTCCCAAATACTGGTACTATCAATATAAAATCAGGACATCTGGTCACCCTAGGTGGCCTTAATTATGCTATGCTGATTGAAAAGGAGGAGATTCATTTTGCCTCCCTTATTGCAGTGGTGTAGTCTTGTCAAGTTTGTGCTACTAGCCTATAGATTCAGAGTGTCTTTTATATCACTGGTGATCTATCTGCTTGTGCACTTAACTGATAGTAGTTCTTCTGTGAACCATACTATTCTTCTTGGTCAGTGTGGGGAAAAGTGGGGAGGCCAGGCATCGACGGTAATGGACAACAGGCGATTGTGCTGTTTGACCAACTCATTAGCACCTTGGTCTTATATATAGGTTATTTGTTCTAAGGAAAATTGAAAACCTAGGGAATTCAGAAGGCTTTGGGAACATATCAGCTTTGATTGTGCTCGGATGGGAAGGAAGGAAGGAAGGAAGGAAGGAAGGAAGGCTCTGATCTCTGCTTGGAAGGGGTGGTCAGTTCACGAGAGTGGTATGTTAATGACATCTCCAATATGCAATTGTGATGGATGTTAGGATTTAACGTACATACCACATATGACTGTATATGTAGGTCAGAGACTATCTGAAAGAATCCAATGGATTATGTATAGGTCATGAGATCAAAGATACTACTGTATCATTGGGATTGTCCATGTGAAGGTTGAGATCATTGAAGATAAGGAATCTGTAGAATCCATTACCATGATGGACCACGTATCTTAGAGTTCACTCAGGAAGTTGATGAGGTTTTCACCTGTATGTCTGTACACCAGTACAGTGCCTAAATTCCTTCTGCATCACAGATCACATGGGTGTAATTTTTGCCTCTAGTATAGAATGTCATGAGTATCATGCGCTGGAGTGGAAATTCCTCTAATCTGGTGCATTCTGTATACTGTCTCGGTTTGCAACATACAGCTGGGAAGAATAGCTATATTAAGATACGGTTGGAGGTGGCATTGAACTATGACTCAGAAGGTGCAGATGATGCACAGCCCAGTGCTTCATCAAAAATGAGATCACGGTTGGTGTAAGAATAAACAGGCATTCACCTTCCTCTCATTGATGAACTGTGATCTGCCCCTTTGAAAAGAAGCCTTGTGCTACAAGTAGTAAAAAAGATGCTATTTTTATTCTTATAAGAGAAAAAGTTTTATGAAACAATAGAAAATCTACAGATGACAGTAATCTCATCATCTAACATTCAGAAGGCTCCCTCTGCCTAAAACTGGAAGTACATTACACTGTGATTACAGAGACTAGGGGACAGCAGACAGGAGTTCAAAGCAGACAGGAATTCCTTATACATTTTATTTATAGGACTTATCCTCTTTAAAAAGAGTAAAAGATATGTAAAATCTTTATTTTGTAAGTTATCAGAATAGCTACATTCCTTGTAATTGAGAGAGATAGTGTAGCTGAGGTAATATCTTTAATTGGACCAACTTCTGTTGGCAGAAGGTTTAAGCTATTGAGCTACACAGAGCTCTTCTTCAGGTCTGCAGAAGGAAGCAGAGGATTCTTACCATGCTAAGATTATACTCTGTTCAGGAGCCAGTAATGTTATTTAAAAAATGTGAAAACCAAATACCTGAGGATGGCCACAGTAGTTGGAGTAACAGCCATAAAAGTGAAAACAACAGCAAAAAAGAAAAAGCCCAAGAATAGAGGCAAAAACGTGCACTGTGTTTGGCATTTCCCAGCCAGAGCCTCAAAAGGGACATCTTCTGCATCAGGTAATCTTTTTGGCAACCCAACACAGGAACAGTTCTGGTAAATCTATGAGTAATGCATACAGCAAACAGAGTTATTCCAAAATACTTAAAATAGTAAATTATAGTAACAGAGAAAATCATTTGGTGATCAGACATCCACAAATTTACACATATTCACTTATTTAATAAACAGTACATGAGATAGTGAACCCTTAGTTTATTTTGTGATGTTTTCAGTTATACTAGCTTGGTTATTCTAGATAATTTTGACCATAACTATGCTCATCAACATGCCTCCAACTGTAAAGAATAAACTCTCTCTCCCACTTATTTTTTTTCTTTTCAGCTGCCAACTTACCAAAAGAGGTCTCCTATTACCCAAACAGTAGGTACCCCTGAAGCCCATTTGGGATATTCTGTATTTAAGACATTAAACCTTTTTTGCCAGTGATAATTATATTAGATTAACTTAAAATTAAATTTCCTCTTTAAAACTTAGTGCCTATTAATTAGATATCACCTCATTTTGCACTAACCTTAACCTCAGCGAGAGAATAAGTAACCTGAGAATACATGATTCACACACAAACTCAGTTAAAACACAAAAACATGAAAGTTGAGTATTCTACTGGTGTTCCTTCAATTAATCATTTTCAAGCACTTTATAGAAAAAGGTAAAGCTGACAATAAACAACCCAAATCAGGACAGTCCTGTGTTCCCATAATTATACCTGCTTGGTACAAGTTAGCAATATGAAGTTATTCAAAATTCTGAAAGGATGCCAGCCAGTTCATGTGCTAGTCCTAATTTTTAAATAACCCTTGTTCTTCATAGGCTAATTAAATTAACAGTTGCTTTCACCATCCCTTATTATTAAGTTACAATTGTTTTTCTATAACCTGGAAGGTTTCCCACATATACACACTTTCTCCACCAAGATTCTCAAACAGCCACTTTTTCTGTCCATTTTAACTTCAGAATTAATACTTTAAATAAAATTCCTGGTCAAACCTCTCCTCTCTCCACTAATTAATTACATCAATAAAATTCTCATTTTTATCAAAGAAGAATGGCCTTCTTAGGTTAAAGCACTGCACTGGGACTAAGGATACCTGAGTTCACTTCTCAGCTCTGCCAAAAACTTTCCCCTCCCACCACTTTTATGTTTTCTATTTACATCAGAAGTGTCAAACTCATTCAGTGTCGGGGGCCAGATTGGAAGGCAGGATACCAGCCAGGGGCCAAAGTGTGTCTCAGTAGATTTCCTGACCCCCTTCTCAGCACAGTAACACCTGGGGTCCCTGACTCCTTCCCCTGCCGTGCTTGGGGCAGTGTGAGCTTCCCTTTCTCCTCCCCAAACCCACAGGTCCTCTGATACCTTACCTTTCCCCTGCCCTGCAGGCTCCCCTTTGTTGCGCTGGCTCCCTGACCCCTTCCCCTTTGCTGCGCTGCCCTTCCCTTCCTGGTGCGGCTCCTCTGCCCGTTCCCTTCCCTGCATGGGGCTCCGTTCTGGTCCCTGCCCACCTTTCCCACGTCAGTTCCCAAACCCCTTTCCCAGCAACAGAAGGAACTGTAGAATGGACTTTCATATAGCCTCCTATTCTTCAGAAGGATGTCGGTAAACCAGTGATGCCAATTCTGTATTATAACTTATTTATATAGTACTATTTGTGGGCATAGTGCATTGAGAATGAAGGAAGACAAATCCTCTGAAAAACTAGCAATCTAAATACACAAAGATGAGGGGGAGAATCAGGGGACAGTAAGGGGAAAAGTAAAATATAGATGCAAAGAAACTGGGCATGCCTATTTGGCATATGCTTTTTTTATGGTACTTCCCCTACTTCCACTTTTCTATTTTATGCGGAAAAGTGGGTGGAGTGAAGTGGTTTTTGTAAGTGGGCATGGGATAGGACGGAAGGAACTCTCTTGTATCAGTAACCAGTTAAAACATAGGAAAGAAAGAATGGGAATAAATGGTCAGTTTACAGAATGGAGAAAGATAAATAGTGGGTCTCCCAGGGGACCAGTACCATTTAACATTCATAAATGATCTGGAAAAATGGTGAGGTGGTAAAATTTGAAGGTGAGATAAAACTCATCAAAATAATTGAGTTCAAATCAGGCTGCAAAGAGTTACAAAGGATGACACAAAACTGGGTGACTGGGCAACAAAATGGCAGATGAAATTCAATATTGCTAAATGCAAAGAATTGCACATTGAAAAACAATCTCAACAAAACATATAAAATGGAGGGGGGAAATTAGTTTTTACCACTCAACAAAGAAATCTTATAGTCCTTTTGGACAGTTCTCTGAAAACATCCACTTAATGTGCAGTGACAGGGGAAAAAAAATCTAAGAATGTTTGGAGTCATTAGGAAACAGATAGATAATAAATTTATAAATTCATGGTATGCCCACATCTTGAATACTATCTTGAAGACTGGATCAAGATCTGGTCGCCCCTTCATATATATATATATATATATGAATTGGAAAAGATACAGAAAAGGGCAATTGAAATGTTTAGTGGTATGGAAAAGCTTCCATATGAAGAGAGATTAATAAAAGACTGGGACTTTTCAGCTTGGAAAAGTGACGACAAAGGGTGAGATATGATAGAGGTCTATAAAATCTTGACTGGTGTAGAGAAAGTAAATAAGGCAGTGTTATTCACTCCTTTTCATAACACAAGAAACAGAGATCACCAAATGAAATAAAGAGCAACAGGTTTAAAAGGAACAAAAGGAAGTATTTCTTCACATATGGCACAGTCAATATGTGGAACTTCTTGTCAGAGGATGCTGTGAAGGCCAAGACTACAATGGGGTCAAGAAAAGAACTTGATAAATTCATGAAGGATAAATCCATCAATAGCTAATAGCCAGGACGGCAGGGATTGCTACTTGGCGAAGACTGGGAAGGGCCAACGGGTGGATCACTGGTTGATTAGCTGTTTTATTTATTCCCTCTGAAGCACCTACCACTGTCCACTGTCAGAACACAGGATGGGCAAGATGGACCATTGATCTGACCCAGTACGGCCATTCTTATGTTGTTAAGTTCCTAGGAGATGGTCACAGCTTCCTGGCTCACATGCAGCACAGGTTACAGCAGCCTGGAGATGGAAGAAGTAGTTGACAGAATGTGGAAAATATAATAAACACACTGTGGTAAGAACATGGAAGAAAATATAGAGCAAGAGAGAATTTCTACTTTAGGAAGATGAGATTAAATCCAGCATTGTCGTCACCTTCCAGCCTCAAGGCGTTACTTACTCTGGCCCAAAAAGCAGTTTGAATTAACCTCGCCAGCCAATGATATCCAACAAGTGCTTCATCTGTCATATGAACTTTAATCCAAACTTGACACTCTTTCCCCTCATGACAGTTCTTGTCTACTTGCACTTTATAAGAGTAAAAAATAACAACTTGAAGGCATACCGTCCAGTAAAATCACTCACACAGCTTTCCAATATTAGTTAGAATGAGTATATGACTGCTACAATAGCAAATGAAAAGCTGGAAGGTTGACCTACTACAAAATTGATCACTACATTAGTCAACCTTTTCACACCACTAGTACAGTTTCACCAGGATTAGCCCTAGTGCATTTAAGGGAACTGATGAGCAAGGCTAGATGACTGGAAATATTACAATAGCATCCTCTGCTTATGCTAGCACACACCAGTGTTATCTCCAGAGGAGTGGCACCATTTTCCAAATCGCTACACTGTTTAACGTCCACCCTCGGGGTGTTATTCATCGAGGGTTGCGGGCGGACGATGGGTTCTTTGCCCACCGGGATAATAGCCCAGCCTTGATCTGATGGAAGGGAGGAGGCACTGACAGGTACATTAGTGGTCAGGGGAACCAGATAATAGAGGGTTGAACCGATCCAGCCGATAACCCAGGTGATCATTAAGGGAACTAAATACTGTTCCCATAGGGGAAGTAATAAGAGGGGTGGAGGGGTACTAGGGATTAACAGTACCAGGGAAAATAATAATGGAATCAAGAGAGTTATAAGCATAAGATGTTTATTGCAGATCATCATGAGTACAATAAGACTTATGCACTTCTTTTCCTTTTGTTAGTGCACTCTTTTTCACTATTATATACTTGCAAGGTTTAATGCTTTACTGTTATGCTATAATGTTGTTGTGCTGCAGCAGGTCTTAAAGACAGAAGTAAATGTGCATTTAAGATTTAATTACTAAAGCTATTCTTATTACTCTGCACTTGCCCCTACCTTCAAAGGGGATTGCAGGCTATCTACCTGTACTCCCAGGCTGGGGTGCTAAACTGCTTGTTCCCTAACCTTATACCTATCCCCCCGTTCCCTCGGGGACCAGGGTGCTAAACTACTTCTGTCCTTACACCAGGACTCGGGGTGCTAAAAACTTCTGTTACTGTTTCAATTCTTCTGTTACTGTTTCAATTACCTATTTCTTATATACCTGTAGCTACTTTTGAACCAGTGTTCACCGAGGTCTGTTATGGTTTCTTAATACTCACCGAACTCTTTACCGACGTGTCAGTTTCGCCACCTTCGGGGATCAGGTGCTGACCTTTCTCTGATGAGCTCAGGCCTACGTGCCAGTCCAGTCACCTTTAAGACCAGGACCTGACCTTTCTCTGGCTACAGATAGAGCCCGTGCTTTGACTCTACCGTGCCCTTGGCTATGGACAGACCCCACTTGCTATCGTAGCCGGAGCCATGGGGCATCTTGAATTTGTCCAGCCTACTGTCTGCCTCAGTGTCTCCAGAGCTGATATTTATAGAGCTTTAGCCCCCTGTGCTCCTCCTGTTTTTACAGAGGTTCCCATGTCTTTGCAATATTGTCATCGGTTCCCATATGCTTCTGCATTTTGGCAACATTGCTATCAAGGAGCGATTAGGGAGTTAGCTCTCAGGGAGCTATCAGGGAGTTCTATTCCGAGAGGTCATTGCAACCTTGTTGGGTATTCGAGGCTGCAGGTGCTCGTTAGGGCTGCAGGTGCTCGTTAGGTGACGTCTGAGTTCTTGGCATAGGTTCATGTGAGCTGTTATGCTAAGGCCTTTGAAAATTGGTTCAGGCTTGAATCTATACTAACAAACTGCTACTTCTATAGCTATAAATTCAATAATATAAATTCCCATTGACTAAACCCACTTTCTACACATTTTCTAGAAGTGGTACAAGATTCCAACCTTCCTACACCGCCCCTCCTCCCACGCCACAACCCCCCCCCCAAAACAACAATAAAATAGGTAAGAACAATGTGTCCCAGCAGTGCCTACATAAAAATTAGAAATATCCCACATTGCTACTTTGGTGATGCAATAACAAACTGTTTTGTTCACATCTGATGGCACTCTTAATTTAGGCATAAATCCCTGAAAAGATTCAGATAACCTTGAAATGGCATCAAAGAGTAATATGATTAACTTCCATGTGGTCTCAATTAACTCACTCACTTTGAACTCCGCTAAACTATCCACAGCAATCTTCTTGCTTTGGTAAGCACATTCTAATGTTTAATGAAGTAATAGAAGAATAAGATGTAATTAGCAGTAAACTTTTTAGAATCAAGTGAACAAGTATAGTGGTTCATAGACGTACTTTATTTTAAATAGGGACTCCAAATTGTTTTAAAACCTTTCTAAAAGAAAAGAAAAGAAAAGAAAAGAAAAGAAAAGAAAAGAAAAGAAAAGATATAGATTAGCATTCCTTTAACAATGAATACTCAGAAACTCTAATAGATCCTTATGTGGCTCCAGAAATTCCTATCAAATTTACCTTTTTACCCAGCTGCTACATTGTCTCTCTCCGTAGTACGGAAATCCTAGTAAGAGGCCATTTCTTGCTGTATTCTAGCTTACCTTGAATGTCTGTTATTCTGCCTGCCTTCTCCCACTGTGCTCTTTCAGTCTTTTCCACAGAAGAGGAAGCTAAGAATTTACTGTGCTTGAGGGGACACAGCAAGATGAGGATACTTCTCAATTCAGAACAGCATGGACAAGAATGACCTACTTCAGATTTGGGGGCAGAAGCGCCAGAAGCACTGCTCTGGGGAGATCAGAGGGAGGCAACTGCTATCCCGAGTTTATTCACCAAGCATGAACAGGTTTCCATATGGATGGACCTTAGAAGTTCCACATAGCAACTGCCTTCTTTCTCTTGCATGCAGTTCTTACACTTTTAATTGGCTATGGGTAGCTGCTACCTTCTGCAGGCATCCTTTTGGTACAAAGGAATTGAAGCACTGTATTGTCCCCAATCCCCAAGCTGCACCCATGTACAAAACTAAGTCCTCCAGTAACTTGGTAAAAGAAACACAGCAGACCAGGACTTAACTTTCAAAATCAAAAGTCAAGAGTAGCATGCACCAGTACAACTCCCTCTCCCTAAAATTCATTTTCTCTGGCTGTAACCATAGCAATTCCTTGACTCCAAACTCTCCTCTTCTTACATCTTTTATGTTTATAAACCTGCTCAGTACCACCTCTGGAACACTGTTTATTAAAAGGAAACAGCTTTAATGCCACCTTTGCAGATATATTAAGTCCTTTCCTCTCATCTCACCTTGACATTTGAAATTTCTATTATCCAGGATGTCCCAAAATAATTACTCTTAAGAATCCAGCCCGAATATAATATCATTGCCCCCACTTCCCCAGATTCTTCTGGTATCCTTGCACAGCAAGCCAGAAGCTTTGAGAATTGCATTGATCCTAACAAGCCTGCATGAACTAATGAAGCATTTTAAGCCTTATTGTATAATAATGGATAAGGATCCATTTATTAATTTGACACTGACTGGAGGCACCTGCTTTTTCAATCAAGCATCCGGAGCTTAGATTATTTCAAAAAAGTTGATCTATCCTGTTCAAAATTCACAAAGCCATTTTACTGGAATATAATACAGGTATGAAGTTTGTTAAAACAGTAGTAATTGATATTCAAGTATATGAGTCAGTATCATGTAACCCTGTGCTTGAAATACATAATTCATCTCTCAGTGATGGCATTTAGAGCCTGATTCAGAGACCCAAAAAAACCAATTATCTGATACGTCAGCAAAAAAATTTCAAAATAATGTCTAGATACACAAGTAAATCCCAAAATCCAGGTGTACACTTAAAGCCACGAGTTGTTTTGGACACCAAAAATTGCCAATAGTAGCATCTTCTGTATTGTCCATTTACCATTTTACAGAATGAGTGCAATGCTGGAGTCATGTCAGAGAACTACATTCGTAACAATACACTGCAGACATGTAACACTGAGACCCATCATTCCATTGACATGAATATCCACTAATAAGTCCATACAAAGAGGAAGGTTTGTTTGATTTTTTTTTTTTTTAGTTACCAATTACGTTTTTAAAAGCTAATGTTGAGTCACTGTTTTGCTGTAACAGAAACAATTCTCTCTCATATTTAATACTTGAAAATGGCATACAAATTTTGCTAAGAAAACAAGATACAGAATAAACTGTAGATCTATTTCTGTTAAAGACACATAGCATAAAAATACCTTTTTCCTTTTCTGAACAGTAAAAGATGTACATCCTGCAAAACAGGGAGAAAAATACTGGACTTCATCTCTACCACAAACTGGGTAATAAAAGGAGCGTATGCAGTTGCAGTTAGCATTACATGGTGCTGTCAAGTTCCATAACTTGCCTGTTCTGTAAGGTAAAGATTAAACAGGATACGAGTAAACAAATTGATAGATTTCATTAACTGAATTTAAGAATAATTTAAAATAGAGAACATAAAAGAACATGAGTCAGTAATGGAATGTTCATTGCTCTCTAATCTAAAGTTTTACACAAACATTACAGTATATTACTGTAATAAAGTTCAAACTATTTTCAAATTTAAAGATCACACTTCTCTGTGAAAATGTATGCTTACTGGAATATCTAATATTGCTATACTGAAATATTAAAAGGGAAAAGTCTATTTCTATTTTCAGCGCATCTGACAGCACTTCGTCTAGTCATTTTTATTATATACACTGCATATTCCATTTCCCTAGCTATTTTATGAATCATTAACATAGCAACAGATAACCAAAAAAACCCACATTTTAATGATGAAGTGGAAAATGACATTGTGAAATATAAGCCATGTATAGCTACTATAAGTAAAAGTCAATTATAATGTACTAGCCATTTTAACTACTTTTACTGACCAAATATCATATTGATTGTGGTCCTTTAATTCAGTCTGATTGATGAAGTTTGACTCATGATCCATCTCTTAGATAACTGGGTTTTATCAGTTTCTTAGCCAGGTGACATCTGGATTGTTTAAACACCAAAAAGGCTACATGTGCTAACTCCATAGTGGCAAGACAACACCTAAACTTTGCCCCAGAGCAGCTGTGCAGCTCTGGGAACTGGTAACACAGATTAAGTTCTTTAAGTCTAGTGTATTATGGATATGTATTCTAGGTTTAGTCTTCACACTTCCAGTGTGGCAAATTTATTATAGACCTACAGCTGAAAAAACCTTCATGCTCATCTCTATAACATTAAACTTTTAAAGTTATATGAGAAGTTAACTAGAAAGATTCAGAGGGGTAATCGTGTTAGTCTGTATACAGCAAACACAATGAAAGTCTTGTGGCATCTTAAAGGCTAACAAATTTGTTTGGGCATAAGCTTTCATGGGCTGCAACCCACTTCATCAGATGCATGAAGTGGAAACTACAGTTAGGAGATATATACACACTGCAAAAGTGAGAATCATTACAATGGGGAGAGCAAGTGCTAACGGAGTCGATTCAGTTAGCGTAAACGAGGCCCATTCACAACTGTTGATTAGAAGGTAAGAATGTGTGAACAGGGACAATTGCTTTTTGTAATGAGATAACTATTCTAAGTCCCTAATCAGATCCAGTCTGATTGTGTCAAGTTTACATATGAGTTCCAACTATGCAGTTTCAAACTAAAGTCTGTTTTGAAGTCCTTTTGTTGAAGCATGGCAACTTTCAAGTTTGCTACAGAGTGTCCATGGAGATTGAAGTGCTGTCCTACCAGTTTATGGATGTTATTATTTTTAATGCCTAAAATTAGAAAGATTTTCCCACAGTGCAATAATGCACAAGGGCAGGGCAGGATGACAATGGCTTTGATGGTAGCACATTAAACAACTTTTGCATTATAAATTGTTTCACAGCTAGGGAACTGAAACTAGGGAACACTGCACTATCAGTAGTTTAAAAATCAAGCTATTCTGTAATACAAGAGGTATCAGTGCTTTTTTTGAAAAAAAAAAAAAAAAAAATAGGTGCTGCTACTCAGCCAGGGACCTGGGGCTGCCAGCAGCAGAAGCATGCGCCAGGGCCACATCGCTGTGAAAAAAAGGTGCCGGTACTCAGTACCCCTGAGTAGTGTCATGAAAAAAAGGTTCCAGTGCTCAGTACTACTGAGTACCATCACAAGAAAAGCCCTGACTGGTACTATATTAATGTCCAAACTATACACTAAAACACTTCAATTTTAATTGGCAGAACTTTGGATCAGTTTATAAACTTCTATTTTTATTATGTGCTCCTAGAAGTAGAATCTTTAAATATATAAATTAATATTTTAAAGGGCAATTCATGGCTCCTGGAAGTGACAGTTCACTTACCTATAAAATCAAGTTATTATGCACAACATTCAAACCACATGTGGAATGCTACATCAAAGTTATATGTCTAGAAGCGTACAGTCATTTTACTGAGTGGTAATGCACCCTTGTTCTTTACAATTATATATAAAGAATTTTCTGCAGACATCTTACACTTTTCAAAAGCTTTTTGAAAACTGAGTTAGTAATACTCCCTACCAAAAAACAAATTTAGGCCCATGCAGCACTAAGGTTCTATAATTAGGAATCAAAAGCTCAGAAAATACAAGATCAGCCTTTAATCTGCTACTAATGTGCATGTGTTATGGGAGAAGGATGGTGCAAAGGATATGACATTAGTTTATTAGTTTTAGTTTATTGTTTGTGGGTAGCCATTATTTCACAATGTGTGTGTATCACTTCATCTTTTAATGGACAAAAAGAACTCTATGAGTATTTCTCTAAGTTATTGGATGCCAAAAGTGTCTAATTTACTCAATTATGAATCTAATTATTGTGTCTACCTTGAAACAGCCTACATGTCAAGTTCCACATTTTGTGTAATTTCTCCTATTATATGTGAAAGAGTTTTGATTTTAACTCATAAATACTAATACAGATAGATTTATAGATTCCAGGGCCAGGAGAATGTCTTGATAATATTCTCACATTGTGGTCATCTAGTCTGACCTCATGTATGCCACTGGCCATAGAACTGCCCCAAAATAATTCACATAAAGTGAACTTCAACTGAGAATTCACACAGAGTGAATAAGACATTTATCCTTGGTTAATGCATCTCAATTTCTCTAAGTGTTTCCAACTTGTGCTATAATTTCTGATGTTCTTTACCATCCAGTTTTTACACTTGCATGACAATGTCCCAGAGTGTTCCTTAACACATAAAAAGTGGCTAAGATCCCTGCTCTCCCAGATCATTTAGGACCCAAACACCTATTTCATAGACATTGTAGTAAGTGTATGGGTTCACTTGTATGCACTTCGTTTAGAACTAGTTGAGGCCACTAGAGAGTTCAATTTATGGCACCAAGAGCACAAGGCAGAAGAGTAATTATTAAAGAAATGCTGGTCTAAATAAAAAAAGGTCTTATTTTTGTCACCGTATTCTGACAACATATTAAGCCCCTTTCTAAAATTAAAGAATGTGGAATGATAACAGAATATTGAGAAGTCATTTACCCAGTTGAACTGCATATCCTCCATGTTTATGCTTATCTTTAATTGGAAGCTAGAATCCCTAGATACCAGAGCATCGAAGTTATTTTCCACAATACCATCTGGCTCTTTGGCAGACCTGCAAACAGTTGGAGTTGCCTCTAGCTCTGTCACTCCATGATAGGATTACTGGCTGCTGATAGGTTGTCTGAGTTTCAGGGTGACTGATAATTTTTTTTTTATTCCACTTAACTCACAACAATATGTGTTCCTTTATCTGTTTACGAAACAGGAGCAATTTAAATTTCTTCTGAAACCCTGTACAGCTGAAATGGTGTTTTATACTGCCATGTGAGCTTTCAGTGAAAGTGTGCACATTTAAAAGGTCCCTATGCTGTGACCTTCTTTAATCAAAAATAATTTTTTTCAGCTAATCATCAGTATAATATGCAGGTTGCCACAAACATTTGTATAAGCTGTTTCTTGCTACAGTGGCCCTCCATTCCTCTCTGTAGTTGCAGTATTTTGCATCCAGATCACTTAAAATACGTATCAATTCTAAAGATTTTAAGAACTAGCAAAAAATAGAGGGTTGAAAGCATCCATTTCAAACTGAAAATATGTTTTTCATAACTAAATTATAGTTTCTAACATTGAATATCTGACTGTCAACAAGTGCAAAGCAATGTACTTACATATACAACTATGCATAAAAATAATGGGTGCCAAATTAGCTCTTACCACACAAGAAAGAAATCTTGGAGTCATCATGAATAGTTCTCTGAAAACATCTACTCAATGTGCAATGGCAGCTAAAAAAGCTAATGGAATGGTAGGAACCATTAGGAAAGGGATAGATAATATTACAGTAAATATCATAATGCCACTAAATAAATCCATGATACCTCCACACGTGGAAAACTCTGCAAAGTTTTGGTCATCCTATCCCAAAAATGATATATTAGAATTGGAAAAAGTACAGAGATGGCTAACAAAAATGATGAGGGGTATGGAATAGTTCCATATGAGAAGAGATTAAAAAGATTGGAACTGTTAATCTTATAAAAGAGATGGCTGAGGTGGGTATTATGAGAGTCTATAAAATCATGACTGGTATGGTGAAAGTGAATAAGGAACTATTATTTATTGTTTCACATAAGAACCAGGGGTCATCCAATGAAATTAATAGGCAACAATTTTAAAACAATGTAAAATACTTCTTTGCTTAATACACAATCAACCTGTGGAATTCATTGCTAGAGAATGTCGAAAGCTAAAACTAACTGGGTTCAATAAAACATTAGATAAGTTCATGGAGAACTGGTCCATCAATGGCTATTAGCTAAGGTGGTCAGGTGCTGTAGATGTCCCTAAATCTCAATGCCAAATGATGAGACTGGACCACGGGAGATGGATCACTCAATAATTGCCTTGTTCTGTTCTTTCCCTCTAAAGCATCTGGCAACAGTCACTGCTGGAAGGCAGCATACTGAGCTTGATGGACTACTGGTCTGACCCAATATGGCCATTCTTATATTCTCAACTCCCATTTGTGCCTTTGAAAATCTCTCATTAAATGGATTTTTTTTTTTGGTCTAATAACTGCATTTTTAAAAGAGCCTTCCTAATACAAAATTAAAATAACAGTACTAAAAATATTCTTCTGAAGTGCCATGTGTTACGCTTTTATAAAGACTGACAGAATTATAAAGTCAGAAGGCTACTGAAATAGAGTAATTTCCACGTACAGCAATGTAAGTAATTACTTTTGTCCTATAATAGAATGTATTAAACTTGTTCACATTCAGATACAACAATGACAAGACAGAAAGTAAATATAATCAAAGATGATCATTTTGAGGTGTTTTGCTTAGCAAAAAAGAAATCCAGCACTCTAAGATACACCACATCCTCTCTCTTCACTTCATGTAGTCACCTGCATGTACCAATATTCATATATAACCTGGTCTTCTGGAAAGAAACAAAAATTTTTGTACATTAAGAGCAAGCTAATTATCTTTACAGAAGAGCAATATGGAGGCTAGGTGTCAAATGAAAACGCTGAAGTTGCTCAAAAAATCAAAATCCACTAACAGAAAAGAACAGAATCCTTAAAGATACAAGTACAAAATCACACTAATTGAAAGTTTCAAAGACAGCTGATGTCCACTTGAGGTGGACTCCACATTGACAAGTCATCCAATTTCCATTCTCCTGTAATCACACACTCACATAGTCTTATCTACTCAGTATGGAAGTTCTTCAGGAAAGGATCTGTTACTATTGTTCTGTAGTATAATAGAGCAGCATCTAAGCCCTATTGTAATAATAAACAAGTAGGATTTTAAAATGTACTAAAAGAATACAGCTATTACTATCTACCTGTGCAGATTTATTTATCCACTAGAATTTAAACAATTCCCTCTCAGTAGCCCAAAGTTCTGAAAGTACGGTTAAAATATAACTATGTATTGTTTAGCGTTGTAACACTGTTCTGACTGATCCTTTCTCCTCCATTTTCTTTTTCAGAAGGAGCTATAATTATGGCCACTTTCAGACTATCGTGCTTTCCATGTCAATGAGTTTTTTTGCCTAATTTAGAGAGGAAAAGGTAAGTCTCATTTAATTTGAATAAAATAAATATTTTAGTACCTGATTTTTTTTATCAACAATATTACAAGTCAGTATCCAACGGAGGTTATTCAAAAATAAAAGAATGGAAGATAGAGTCAAAATGACCAACTGAACCAAGAGTCCATATTTCAATGATGCACCCAAACTAAAGAAAAACAATTGATAAAATTAGAAGCAAAATTCTAAGCTGAAAAGCAGGTATGGACATTTAAAAAAAAATGAAATTATTCCTGAAATCAGGATCAGGAAGGCTGAATTAAGCAGTCCAGACAGCTAAGGAAGACACACATAGGAAGTGACATCAACATAGCCCCTGTGAGCAATCCTTCCTAGCATGATTGACAGATTAGGGCTAGTAGGACTTGTGCTAGAGCTCTAAAAATAGCTGCATCAACTGCACCTTTAAATTGCAGTTCTGGCTGAAACTTAGGAATGGGGGTGGACTTTGAAGTTGTATCTTGGACTCCAAAGTGCTATCTACACAGATATTTTTAGAACACCACCACGAGCCATGATATCCAAGACTGTCAACTCAGGTTGACAAGCCTGCTCCTGTGGGCTGTGTAGATATACTCCAAGTGAGCAATACCACCCTCCTGTAGATTGTCAGCAGGTAGGGCTCTCCTGCTCATCAAAAATGCAACAAGAATGCAGCTTATGCTCTTTATCCATCCAGGCCAAAAACATGGCCCTTTGTACAACTGGCATGAATGAACATGAGGCCTACCACACTCAATCTAAAGCAAGCCAATTTAGCAGTTCATTTGCTAGGCTCAAAATGCCTTTCAGCTAAGCAGCAAGTGTGCATGGAAAGCTAAAACTACAGGGCTAAATCTCTCTCTAGTTTGAGAACTGAAGCCTTCCAGACTAAGAAAGACTAGAACACAAAAGAACTTGAGGTCCACTGGCTGCAGATCACTCCTATCAAAGCAGCAAAGTTAGGACTCCAGCCCTCTGGAAACTTGCAAAAATTAACCAAGAAAGAAACTTGAACAAATCAACCAACCACTGACAGAAATAAAAGAAGTTAGAGGGAAAAACATTCCCCAACGAAACACAGACATGTTGCCTAAGCAACCACATAAGGTGCCCACATCTGCAAGAGAGAAATAACAGCTGAGAAAGATCAGCCTGCCAGATCCTTTTACAGGACATGTAACAACACAAGAACTTGATTTTCTCCTGTTTTCTTCTGCTGCAAACAAGATTCAACTATGGAAAGGATTCTCAATGTTGTCAAAAGATATGTTTTTCATACATTAAGAAAATGAAAAGACAATTTCAAAAGTGTTTTTATGCACTGAAAAATTGTTTACTCATTTTGAACATTGCTATCAAGCCAAAGAGTACATTAAAATATATTTACCCGTTATATGTCTCAGAGACACCTGCGAATGGTTCATTCCCACATTTAGCAAATATGAACACGGTGTTTAATATTAGTGCCACTGAGCAAGTGCCTAACATGAACTTGATTATGTTTTTGCAATCCAGTTTGTACTTGGAAACCAAAATGCCACTTATGACTTGGCCTAGTGCTGCTCCTGGAATTAATACAAGCCCTAGAGGAAAACAAGACACCAGCAATTAAACAAAAATGAAAGACATAATTATGTAATTTAGAGAAATTTCATTTTAGAACAATCAAAAATTATCAGTGTGTATTCTAAGTTGTCATTTTCAAACTATATTACTGGAATTTCATTAATAAATTATTACAACAGCTCTCACTAAAAATAAGAAATGATTCTCTTTAGTTTTCGATGCATACATCTGTGGCCTCTCATTGTTCAGTTGTTGTTTCAAACTTCTTATTGCTAAAGGCACGACCCAGTACTAGATTGCGCGGTAGACACATCAGATTAATATAGCATTCCCTCATACACCCAAAACCTTCACCTTTTTAGTACACTCCTCTGTCAGCTGGTAACTTCCTTCCCTCCGTCTATTGCTATTTTAAGCACAAGATTTTTAATGAGTTTCAATAATGTGCAGATATTGGGCTTTTTGGTCCTCCAAACCCCTCAGACAGACAGACACTCTCCCTACCCCATTTTCTAAGGAATTTCCTGGGTTAAAAATAAACATAGAAGAAATAAAAGGATGAGATCTCACAGGAAGGTAAGAAGGAATAGAAGTGAATAACTGCAGCAATCATAGCTAAATGGGATAGGTGGAATCACACCAACAACTGAAGGGGTACAACTCCTGCAAGAAACCCCTCCATTGTCATCAAAGGAGGAACAGGCTGAAAGGTTCCAGTGCAGCACTGTGGGTGTGGGATAGCTCACTCACCGCCAATAGGGTCTATACCACCCATTCAGCTCATTATTCACTTGTTAAATTTTCAAACACACACTTTTGTGCTTTTTCCCAAGCTGACCCTCATGTTTAAGAGCTCCCCAACAACATCTCCAAAAATCTTTTATCAGCCTGCCTGAAAAACCTCCTTAAAACTCTCCTTTACTGTAATGCCTACAAAATCTTAATAATCAGGCAGTGATCTCAGCACATCAGAAGCTTAATGGTCTCTTTTAACCACACTACTTTCCAGATTACTCTACAAAATTGAATATTGATTTGAATTAATTTATTGCAAGTTATTTAACCTTTATTTTTCTCAGCATTCTCACTGTTATTTCTAGTCTTCATACCCACTTTCTTGTTTATTGTTTCAGTCCTCCCACTTGGATATGATCATTTCATTAAGATATTATCTATTCCCTTTTCCAGGCCATTAATGAAGATAGTGGAATTGAAAAAAAGATTTAACACAGATCATTGTGGTGCCATAAAATAAACCCTAAAACTGATCTCACTTCTATTTTCTATCACAAGAAAAAAGTCTACTCCCCACAACTGTTAGGTGCACAGAAGATGAGAGTCCCATGGAAGGAAAGAGCTAATAACAGGCATCATGGAGCAGCCAGGTCAGGGATGCAGAATGAAAGGCAGTTGAAGGGGGATCAAAGTGGTCCTCATGCAAGCAAAATTCTCAATTACCCTTTTTTCACCCCAACCCTAAAATAATTTTTTTAAGTGAAACAGACTTTAGGTGACATTTAGATTATTATGGAGTTTCCATGGATTAACACTTTAGCTGAGTCTATCCTAAGAAAACCATAAATAGTATTCACCAGAGACAGCAAAGGTGGAAACTGTCATGTCAACAGAACTCAATACATTTTTATTACTATGTTGTCTGTTGTGTTAATTTAAATGGATCCAAAGAATCATAGGACTAGGAGGGACCTCAAGAGGTCATCTAGTCCAGTCTCCTGCATTTATGGAAGAACTAAGCATTATCTAGACCAGTGTTTCTCAACTTTTCATGGACCAGGGAACACCTAAAGGTATTAATTACTCTACACAGAACACTCAAAGAAAACCTTCTTGAAAATGCTGGCTGGGATGTTCCTAATATCTGCATACTACGCATTCCTGTAAAAACTGTTCAGGAAACAAAATTAAATATTATTCAGGAAACCAAATTAAATATAATTTTACAAATATAACATTCTTTCTTTGGAGCCCAGCCGCCACCAGTCCGGTGAGGCCCCCGCCGGGGCCGGAGCTTTGGGGTCCAGACGCCGCCAGCCCGATGCAGCCCCTGCCGGGGCTGAGCGCTGCTGGCCTGGTGGCCCCCACTGGAGCCAGAGCTTCGGGGTCTGGCTGCCGCCGGCCTGGTGTGACCCCCGCCAGGGCTGGATCTTCAGGACCCAGCTGTCGCTGACCCAATGCAGGCACCACTGGCAGTGGGGCCTGGCACCACCAGCCTGGTGCGGCCCTACCGAGGCCAGAGCTTCAGGACCCGGCTGCTGCCGGCCCAGTGCGGCCCCCAATCAGGCTGGAGCTTCGGGGCCCAGCCGCCACCGGCCCGGTGCAGCCTCCGACAGGGCCAGGCCAGGCCGGAGCTTCAGGACCCAGCCACCGCTAAAGCCGGGGCTGAGCCGCAGGCCGGCGGCAGCAGGAGCCCAATCCGGCCCCAGCCAAGGATCCAGGGGACAGATCGGGCCCCTCAGAACGATTGGGCATCGGATTGGGCCCTGTTTGCCAGACAATGTATTCCACTGCTTAACTACCCTGAATGATAGGAAGTTTTTCCTAATCTCCAACCTCAACTGCTCTTTCTTCAATTTAAACCCATTACTTCTTGTTCTCATTTTGGAGGTTAAGGAGAACAATTTTTCTCCTTCCTTCTTGTAACAACATTTTATGTACCTAAAAATTGTTGGGTCCCTGCTCAATCCTCTTTTCTTCAGATTAAACAAACCCAATTTTTTCAGTCTTCCCTCATAGGTCATGTCTTCAAG
Organism: Pelusios castaneus; assembly: GCA_007922175.1. Classification (NCBI taxonomy): domain Eukaryota; kingdom Metazoa; phylum Chordata; order Testudines; family Pelomedusidae; genus Pelusios; species Pelusios castaneus. The sequence goes on from ML685772.1 coordinate 1,257,207, forward strand.
AACTCAAATAATTTTTGTTGCTCTTTCTGGACTTTCTCTAATTTGTCCACCTTTCCTGAAATATGACACCCAAAACTAGACATAATACTCCAGTTGAGGCACAATCAATATGGAGTAGAGTAGAATCAAAGGTGTTAACATAACCCAGGCACTGCCTAACGTTAGATCTAAACGAGTGTTTAGTATATGAAGACTTCAGCCTACTTAGTACCATGGCAAACATACTGTTAAAATCTTTTAAACCCTTCATTAAAGATTCAGAAAAAGAGGAAGGTTAAAAATATTTGAAATGTTTGAAGCACATTCCTCATTCTCTTTCCCTTTAGCTGGAGAAATCCTTTAGAAAGGAAAAAATCTTGTCTGACAGTCACTTAGATGGTATTAAAGATGGTAATAACTGACCTTTTTAGAGGACAAAAAAAGAGATACAGCTAATTGAGATGGGCTGGAACTGTTGCTCTTCTTCACGTTGTTAAAGTTTAGTCCACTTTTGCAAAAGACAAAACTAGTTAAAGACACATAACTAGGAAGAGAAAAGAATAGTAAAGAAAGAAAATCAGCTTCTCTCTCTGGTTGACTTTCACTTGAAAGCTTACAGCTGGGAAAAAACACAGACAAGGCACACAATCTTATCAATCATTCCAAGACCAGGCAAACTTGTGCCAGCATCAAGCTATTAGGATACTGCTTTTCCCAGTCACACAGCACTGTTGCCAAATATGCAATCTTGGTTGGCTAAGCCAGACTCTACTCAGACCTATTAAAAGGAGAGAGATAGGAAATAGAAAAAAAATAAGCTAAAGAAAGAAAAAGGACATATTTTGGGGGAGATGGGAGACACAAAGTTTCTCAACCCGAGTGATATTCCGGATTTAGCCAAAGTTAGTGTGGTAGCAGTATCCTCTGATTCTCTCTCCCCAGCCTGATCAGGTCAGGACATCTTTCAGCATTAGGATGAAGATAGTCCAGCATCACTGGAGATGGTGAGAGGTGAAGTTCATCCCAGTAGCCAAATTTTTCTCCCCAAAGTCTTTCTTGAAGGATCCAGAAAAGAAGTGGTGGTTGGAATAGCCGATCCCCTCATTATTTTGGCTACCAGTTAAGCTAAATTTCTGACACACCAGTTTTGATTTACTGATCTATGGTTCTACACTTTTCTTGTTTATCAAGCATGATCTTCACATAGTCCTTGAGGATCAGCCAGCCTTTTTGTTTGAACTAATTCAGTCTGTCCCTATTTTGCACTTTTTTGCATCAGCATTTGTTGTTATAGACTATTGTGACATCTTATGAACTTCAACTGTAAAAAGTGAGTGTAACTCACAATAAGGGTAAATTCCTGGGGCAAATTATCACAAAACTGCCTAACCATACAATGAGAGATAAAAGTATCTGGAGTTCTTCTGGTAAGGTGGCACAACTAGTGAACTACAGGTGATAGCTTTCCTAGTGTGGGCAAGACACCCAAGTATATTGGTGTGGGAAAGAGTCCTTTGTGACTGTGAAGTTGATATTTTGTAGTAAAAAAACCAAATTTTTGCTAAAAATATGTATGCATTAAATGTTACATAAACGCCACAATTTCAAGTCCATACCAATCCCAAATTAATTTCTCTCCCAGCTAATTAATTAATATAGGTAGTACTAGAGAGAGAGAGCGAGCGAGCACACAAGGTATATTTATTTAAAAAGTTAAAAATACTGCAAACCACTTTACCTCCTAGAGTAGCTGAATAACTGGATGACTGTCCAAACTGATTTTCTATAAATTTTGGCAGAAATGTGGCAAAGCCAGTGGCAACCAACGCTTCTGTAGAAGCAGCTACTATTAAACACATCAACACTGGATTCTTCAGCAGTATCTGGGTGGAAAAAATACTTATTTAGCATTCTTAACTATAATATTTCTATTACTGAATTTATTTAATAAAGTTGAAGTTAGTGTGTTTAAAAATAACTTTTTAAATGTTTGCTGATAACCAAGACTTTTAAACCAAAGTATTACAAGTTCTGAACTTCTCAGTATGATTTTCTACTTTTTCCACACATTTCACTTGTCTTTTACAACTGAAATAGATTAGTCAGAAGTTAGTCCCAATAAAGGATTATTTTCCACCAATTCTTCCATGAATTGTCCATTCCAGTTTTAGATATTCAAGTGATGTGATTTCCATCTACTAGATTGTGTCACAGCTTCCCAAAGGAAATGATCAGGTTAACAGGAAGGCTAAATAACAAGAGAAAGCAAGTTCCAATTTTATTTTGCATCTTCTTATTTCTCACTATATTCTTTTACAGGATGAAGTTTGGGGACCCAAGTTTGTGATTGCTTAGGGAGAGGCAAAGAGTTAGCTTCATAGATACACTCAGTCTTCCCTTCCTCTTGCTCTTCCATAACACTTCCACATACACTTACCCAAGGAATTTACGTTTATAACAGAATGAAACTGATTCTGAAATCTCTCACTGTTTCATTCTATTATAAATGCAAATTCCTTGAGTAAGCAGAGGTGCTACCTAGGCATTTATAATAAGTTTATTTCAACCTACTACAGTAATAGGAAAATATGGTGACAATTCATGATAAAGTTGCTATTGCAAGTTTTTGGACAAATAGTTACTTCACTGAAATGTACATTTTCGATTAACATAAAAAATATTCTTTGAGTAGTTTCAGCCCAAAAATATTGGAGGCTCTATAGAGGAAGAACCATTCTCAACCACAGTAGCAACTAACAGTTATTCATAATGACAATGAATAGTCCCTGGGCCAGGGAAAGAGTGAGGAAAATAACATTTTTAACCTGTTCAGTAACTGTTGGTCTTGAAGATGTGTTGCACATGTATATTGCACTCTTGGCATCTCTGAACCCAGCCAAAGCCATGGAAATAGTTTTCCTCACTGTCTCCATTGGACTGGTCAGGCTCCCCCAGGTGCTATGCATCAATGCATGCAGGTACAAAGAGCAGAGCCACCCCAACCCTCTGCAATGCCTTCCTGTCAGAACTCTACAGTAAAACACTTGAGTATTTTAATGAATGACAAGACTCATCCATTTTAGTACTAAATAGATTGTAACTCTCTAATGGTAAATCTTCAGTGGTTGCTTGTACATCTCTTGGTCAACTTGATACAAATAACCAAGAAGAGCACCTCATCACTATTCCTATAGCCACTGCTCAAAACACCACACTCAGCAGCATGTAATTCAGTCTGAAAGATGTTTTAGCAATCAGGTGACTCCCTTCATAAAGAGCTTTAAATTTGTCTCTAAATGTCATGTGTCCTTAAAATCTGAAAATCTATCCCATTTTAGGTAATCCTATTTGGATAGAATAGTTTGATAGGAGGCTGAAGTGTAGCTTTTTTCCTCTCAAAGAGATCAAGTTTCTTTGGTTCTTTCTTTACCATTAAACTTTCTTAATTGTTTAGATCTCTCATTGGCAGCAACAATAACCAGTAATGATGAAGCCAGAGGGTAGAAAAATGCTCCTAACCCTTAGATGGTACCTGGCATCTGCAATCAGCTCATTTTGAAGTAGCTGAAATGAAAGGAAGTATCAGGGGCTGCCTTCCAGCAGCCTGGCCTAATAATTGGGGCAGAGTTGAAGCCGGATGTAGAGTTAGGACTGGGCCAAGGTCAACACTGGAATCAAAATCAAAGGACAGGCTAAAACCAACATCAGAGTCCACAGACAAGCAAGAATCAGTATTGTAACCAGAGTCCAGATGCAGGTCAAAGGTCAAAGCTGAGGTCCAGGGAGGGTCAGGAAGCAGAGGCAATGCTGGAGTGGGTCAGAAGTAAGGTCAGAGATGGGCATGGACTAGACTGGAACAGGACTCAGGCAAGGCTGGGGTAGGAACAGGAACAGTATCAAGAACAGGCTAGGAATCTTGAGAATCTGATACACTGTGAGCCTGTGGCCTGGGCTCTGGGGGTTTTTCACCTTCCTCTGTAGCACAGGGCATGGTTCACCTACCGGTGAATTCTCTGTATTTTAAAGTCCTTAATCATGATTTAAGGATGTAAAAAACTCAGTCATAAGTTGGTGGCCTATTGCAGGAGTGGGTGGGTGAGGTCTTGAAGCCTGCATTTTGCAGGAGGTCAGACTAGATGATCGTACTGGTCCCTTCTGACCTTAAAGTCTATGAGTCTATAAGTGAGGCTTCAAGGATGGTTCCTGGCTGGATAGGACTGTTGCACAGACTGATCTGTAACTCTGGCAGGGTTGGGAAAATAACTAAGCCTGCGAGTCATTTGATTCTGGCTCCGCTCAGCGATAAGTTACTGCCTCATGCCTGAGGGCTGAGTCACTGCAGACTCTTTTGGAAGAGTAAGTCAGTTCAGCTGGACTGTTGCATGTCCGAGTGGTGATTCCCATCAACTCTGCTGAAGTTCAGAGTGAGCAACTGTGATTTCGCTGCAGGTTTGCCTCACAGAAGTAGTAGTCCAAAGATTTTTTGGATTGATCTAAAATCCCTTCATTAACAGGTAGTGCAACCCTGCTTTGGAATGTTGGTTGTAGGATACCAAACAATTTATACACTTGCTCCTGGACAGTCTCCAAAGAACTTGCTATGTTTTGCCATATGCTTCAATAATTGATCACAGGTTTTTAAGTAATCAGTTGAAATGATTTCATTAGGCAATGGAGAAAGACCAAGTGGAGGATTGGGAAGACTCTCTTGAGAAGCAGGTATTTCACCATCACATACATTTGTTGAGCCTCCATTTCTTAACTTTGACAAGGACAATGATATGAACCATGAAAAGTTGCAGTAGATGACTTGGGTATAGATCCTGTGTATTGTGGAACAACTTTTTGTGAAAGCTCTGATCAATGAAGGCCATAAGGCCATGGTTGTGGACCAAGTCGGAAGGGAGCATTTAGGCAATTTGAAAGAAACCAGGGAGAACTATGAGAACCAGCATCCTCAGATCTATTAAGAGATCCTTCCCCTATTCTTCTTAAGATTATTTTCTTTCTGTCAATAGCATTTTATTTTGGCTTCTTTTGAGAATTCCTATTCAGAGATTAAAGAGGAGTCAGAGTCTTTGGATAAATGTCTAACAGCAAGGCTATGACAGAAGACTGAAGGATCTGCATAGACTTATGTCCTTAACTGCATTCATACCCCTTGGTTTAAAGAGATTTTCATTAAAAGTACAAGCATCTTTTTGTGGAAGGGATTTATCTGGCACCAAGATTGGAAAACCCTCCAGAATAGGTGAATCAAGTTCTGGAGTAACTGTGATGACTGGGGAAGGCACAAAAGAACCCTGTGGAGCTCAAGTTCAGCTGCAAAAGTTCCCTTTTTTGAGGATGCCGTAACTACCTGTTTCTGCTTTGAAGCTTGTCCAGTCAGTGCAGAGCAGGCTTTGATCAAAGCCATTGATCCTCCAACACAGGAGTCATATCTGAAGACCATCCTGAGTGCTCCAGTGCTGAGGAAGACAGCATTGCTAAATCTGGTGTTGAAGAGAAATAAAGTAGATGATTTTCTCACCTAAAGTTCTCTTTGGTTGAAGAACAAGAAAAGGTGTCTGCACTGGCTTTTTGCTACAGTATGGCACTCCCTGCCCAGGTCCTGCTTTTTCCTCTCACTGGCTGCAACGGCTCCTCTGAACAGATCCTTAGGACTCATGAGTCCTAGTCCGGAAGACAGAAGTTGATCCAATAAGAGATATTATCTCACGCACCCTGTCTTCCTAACATCATGGCACAGACAACACAGCTACAACTCTGCATTGACTGGGCTACTCAGCCCTCAAAGAGCCAGTATCCCTGACTGCTTTTAGTTCCTGGAAAGATGACTTATGAAAGAAGAAGCCTCTATTATCAGATTTGTGACCTTAGTCCAACATAGCTCTCATTACTGCCTTTCCTTTGGTGGGAGCTTCTTGAAGGACATGCGAATCACTCACTTAACAAGGATATATTTCTCACCCAGACAGTAAAGGTTTTTGCTATGGGTGCCAGTCAGAAGACTATTCCCCCAAGGAGGGACATGACTTGAAACCCAGAGATACATACACTCCTCTCTCAGGAACACTAGCTCCTAACCATTAAAAAAATGATCAACCATCAGTTTATCAGAATGATAAATTATTCAGAATTTCAGTGAATTTTACAAACAATGTCACCAATATATTACAGTAAATACACTCACTACTATTATTTTAACTTGGCTAGGAATAAGATTCTCTTAAAACTCCTTGCTTACATTAAGCCCATGTTTAGATCATTGCTTTGGTAGTTGTAAAGGCAACTCTTTTTTGCCGCTGTATTAGAAGTTAGTTGCTCTTCTAGTTGCACAGTTAAGAAGATTTCCTATCGCCCACTTATGTAAGAATACAAAAGGGGGTTTTCTGATGCTGGAAGATTTTATGGAGACCCACAGGATTAAAGAGCTAGCTAATTACTTTTTAAAATGTGAGTTTACCTGAGCCTGACCTAAAAAAATTAGGTCAGTTTAACTACATTGGTTAGGGTATGAAAAATCCATACTCCTGAGTAGCATTGTCAAACTTCCCTAAGTCCCCAGAGACAAAGAATGCAGAATTCTTCTAGTAATCTAGCTGCTACCTGTCATGGAGATAAAGTAGCTATTCTGACAAGAGAAGTGCTACAGTGATGCAGCTGTAGTATGTTAAGTGTAGATATAACCCTAGAACTAAATCATAGATGGTATCGGAATCTAAGCCCTCCTAAGACACACTTTATAAAAAAAAAAAAAAAAAAAAGATTACTAAAGGCAACTAGTGAACAGCATTATCTATAGTACTTTTTAAAAACCAAGCATCTCTTCAGAGAATGCAATGTAGAGAGATGCCTTTTGGAATTATAGAAGAATAGATGTCTAACCAGTTCCATTTCTCATTTAACCTTCTAGAACTCATTAACGTTTCTCTCTCTCCTAGGTCATATTTCAATCAAGAATGAGAAGGTAATTATAGTTACTAGTCTCAGGAAGGAGAAGTCACATATCTGCAGTTACATATCTGATGTTGTTGTCTACTGACATTGGCTGCAAAAGAATTACAGATTTGGGATTATGTGCAGCTCAAGGGCATGAGAACATTATTTTTACAAGCTGCTTAAATCCCACCCTTACTATGTTATCCCTTTTCTACTCCCTCTCTCAGTTCCTTTCCTGAGCAAAAGAGGGAAAGCATTCACAAAACTGAAGGTTACTCACTTGTGTAGTAGCCAAGGTTCTTCGAGATGTGTGTCCCCGTGCTGCTCCACTCAAGGTGCGCTGGCGCTCCCTGCATCCTTGATCGAGATTTGACAGCAGAGCCCCTGGGACCACGTGCATGTCCCCAGCAGCGCGCGGATGTTCTAATGCCCCTGAAGGGACGCGCGCTCGATCCCAACCCCTCTGTTCCTTCTCTGCCTCAGAGCATAGTTATATGAACCCATACTCCAAAGCAGAGGGAAGGAGGGTGGGTAGTGGAGCAGCACAGGGACACACATCTCGAAGAACCTTGGCTACTGCACAAGTGAGTAACCTTCAGATCTTTCTTCGAGTAGTGTCCCCGTGGTGCTCCACTCAAGGTGAATACCAAGCAGTTCCCCTAGCTGGAGGGGGGATCTTCGGAGTTCTTGCTTTCAGCAGCTTTTAATACAGAGCGGCCAATCGCAGTGTCAAGTACAGACATTTGCTCCACAGCGTAATGTTTTATGAAAGTATCCGTCGAGGCCCACGTTGCTGCTTTGCATATGTCTATCAGAGGGACGTTGTCCAGAAATGCCCTGGACGTTGCTATAGACCTGGTAGAATGTGCTCTTACAGGGCCAGGTGGGACCCTTCCCACCTGTAGGCCGAATGTATACATGAGGACACCCACTTTGATAGTCTCTGTTTGGAGATTGCGTTCGCCTTTGACACAAACAATAATGGAGATTTCCTAAACTCCTTTGTCCTTTCTAAATAAAATGCGATCGCTCGCCTCACATCTAACGAATGCAGGGTAGACTGTTGAGGATCCGTACGAGGCTTAGGAAAAAAAACTGGGAGATATATAGTCTGATTCATATGAATCATGGACGAAATCTTGGGGAGGAATTTAGGGTGTGGACTAAGGGAAATTTTGTCCTTATAAAAAACCGTGTAGGGTGGGTGCGCCATTAGGGCCCCAAGCTTGGAGATGCGCCTCACTGAAGTAATTGCTACCAAGAATGCTACCTTCATTGACAAATATAGTAACGAACAAGTGGCCATAGGTTCGAATGGAGGTTGAGTCAGTACCCGTAGAACCAGGGTGAGGTCCCAGGGTGTAGCCGGGGGTTTCACCTCCGGGTATAAGTTTTGTAATCCAACCATGAACCTCTTAACCACCGGATGAGTGAAAGTCGTCTTATTCTGCCATCATTCGTGAAATGTTGATATAGAGGCCAAATGTACTTTGATGGTGCTAATCGACAGACCTGTTAATTTCAGTGTGAGTAAATACTCCAACAGTGTCTCAACGGACGCTACGTGCGGGTTTGTCCCTTTCTGATGACACCACGATACGAATCTACGCCATTTTTGTAAGTACGTCTTCCTAGTTGCTGGTTTCCTACTGTTCAGGAGAACGTGCTTAACTGATTCCGAACAGCATCTTTCTATTGCACTGAACCATTCAGGGTCCACGCCGTGAGATGTAACCTGCCTAGCTGAGGGTGTATCAATTGACCCCTGTTCTGCATCAACAGGTTCTGTATCAACGGGAGCGTTATCAGACATTCCCTGGACATCTCTGTCAGGTGAGTAAACCATATCTGTTGTGGCCACGCTGGTGCTATCATTATTACCCTGGCCCTGTCCTGTCTTATTTTGAGTACAGTTTTCAGAATCATTGGAATTGGTGGAAAAGCGTACATCAGGGTGTGGCTCCAATCCAAGAGGAATGCGTCACCTATCGATCCCTTGCCTATCCCTGCCCTGGAACAAAATCTCTTGCATTTTCTGTTCACAGGAGTCGCAAACAAGTCCACCTCTGGAAACCCCCACTGATGGAAGACCCATTGAAGAATGCCCTCGTCTATCTCCCATTCGTGGTCTTCGGTGAACCTTCTGCTCAGCTCATCGGCCATGGTGTTTTGGATGCCAGGTAAGTAGATCGCTGACATGCGGACATTTTGCGCAATACACCAATCCCATAGTTTGACTGCCTTCGCGCAGAGGGATTGAGAACGTGCGCCCCCCGGTGATTGATGTAATACATGCAGGCCATGTTGTCTGTTTGAATTTTTACTGTCTTCCCTTTTATATGAGGCAGGAAATGGCGGCATGCATTCCGGACTGCTCGGAGCTCTAATAAATTGATGTGTAGTACTCTCTCCTGTACCGACCACTTGCCCTGGGCTGTGAGGCTCTTCAAGTGTGCACCCCATCCCAGGAGAGAGGCGTCCGTGGTGACCAATTCCAAAGGAGGTTGCGGCCTGAAGGGAACGCCACGTAGGAGGTTGTTTGGAGAAGACCACCATTCCAGTGCCCTCCTTACTGAGTTCGGTACTGATATGGTAAGATGTATTGAGTGAATGCATGGTCTGTAAACAGTTGTTAACCACGCCTATAAGGGACACATGTGCAATCTTGCATCCTGCACCACGTAGGTAGTTGCTGCCATATGCCCCAATAATTGGAAGCATGTTCTCACCGGGGCTGACTTGAAAGGTAAGTATCGGACCCTGTATGGTCTCGAATCTTTCTCTTGGTAAGAAAGCCTTGCACACAGTGGTATCTATACATGCTCCTATGAACTGTATCTCTTGAGTTGGATTTAGTATGGATTTTTCATAATTTATCAGAAGTCCGAGCGAGTGGAATAGACTCTGCGTCGTGGCCACTGCCCACAACGCTCTGTTGCTTGTGAGCTCTTAACAGGCAGTCGTCCAAGTAGGGGAAGATTGACACTCCCAATTTGCGCAGATGGGCGCTCACTGTTGCAAGCACCTTGGAAAACACTCTTGGTGCTGTGCAGAGTCCGAATGGTAGGACCGTATATTGATAATGTTGGTCTGCTACAGTAAACCGGAGAAATGTCCTGTGAGCAGGATGAATCGAAATATGAAAATAAGCATCCTGTAGGTCGAAGGAAGCCAACCAGTCCCCTTTTTTCTATGGAAGGAAGGATTGTAGAAAGGGTCACCATCTTGAACGTTTGTGTTTTGACCTGCTTGTTTAGTCTCCCGAGGTCTAGTATGGGTCTCCATCCTCCTGTTTTCTTTTGGGTTAGAAAGTAACGAGAATAAAACCTCTTGCCCCTGAAGTTCTCGGGTACCGGCTCTATGGCACCTCTTTTGAGGAGCTTGTTTACTTCCCCTTGTAATAACTGTTCGTGAGATGGGTCCCTGAAGAGGGATGGGGAAGGGGGTTGGGAATGGGGTTTCGTAATAAAGGGGATGGTATACCCCATATTGATAATTTCTAGAGCCCATCTGTCCGAGGTGATACTTCGCCACTGGGCATAGAATGGGCGTAGTCTGTTCTTGAATGATGGTGACACTGTTCTTGAACCTTCCTGGATTATGGGGTGGTCGTGCAAACCCTCGACCAACTCCTCAAATCTGCTGCCTTGGGGGCGCTGATTGAGGGTTAGAGAATTGTTGTTGGTTGGGGCGTCTCTGGTGTTGCCTCTGTTGATTTGGCCTGCCCCAGGCATTGTCATATCTTCTGTCGTTTTGACATTGCGGGTACCTAGGTACATAAGGCTGACTCCTAAAATTTCCCCTTCTCATTACAGGTGCATAGATCCCCAGAGTGCGAAGGGTGGCCCGGGAGTCCTTCATCATGTGCATGATGTCATTCATCCTTTCTGCAAACAGTTTTTCCTTGTCGAAAGGCAGATCCTCAATCGATGCCTGTAGCTGTTTTGGTAACCCCACTGAGTGAAGCCAAGATGCTCTCCTCATCACTACCGCGGTAGCAACTACTCTGGCGGCTGTGTCTGCCATTTCCAATGTCGCTTGGAGAGCTGTTCTTGATACCAAGTGACCTTCGTCAATCAAGGATAAGAATTGTTGTTTCCTATCCTCAGGTATATACTCAATAAAGTCTGATAATTTTGAATAATTGTTGTGGTTGTAACTGGACAATACCGCAGCATAATTTGCCACTCGTAGCTGTAGGGTAGCAGAGGTGTAAATTTTCTTCCCCAAGGCGTCCATCCTCTTGTCTTCTTTATCATATGGCGTTAAGTTGGTTCTGCCTCGATCTTTGATTGGCTGCGTCAATCACCAATGAGTTCGGTTGAGGGTGGAAGAATAAAAACTCATTCTTTTGGGGGGGTCACGAAATATTTCTTGTCCACTCTTTTGGAGATGGGATTCACTGAGGCTGGCATTTGCCATATACAATCTGCAGGTTCCATGATCCCATCATCCATAGGTAAAGCCACCTTCGAAGAAGTAGAGGACTGGAGAATACGATATAATTTATGACTCGGGGTAGTCATCTCCTGGAGGGGAATCTCCAAGGCTTCTGCCACCCTTTTGAACAGTTCCTGGAACTGCTTCATATCATCTCCTGAAGTGGAAGGGGTCTGTGCCACTGCTTCCGGGGATGATGTGGAATTTAGAATAGAATCCCCTTCGTCCTGTACTGTATCTTGGATCGCAGACTCCACAGTGTGAGGTTCTTGTAAAGCCACTGACTCTCTGCGTCTTGGAACTTGAACCCCTGCCCTCTTTGAAGTTGATGGTCTGGGATCAGGTGCTGAGTACTGTGACCGTACATCCCATTCCCTCCAGGGCATGCTGTAAGCAGGTGGTCCATATCTGGGAAGGAGGGGCCATCCATATCCTGGCCCCATGGCGTTCCATCCCTGAAGATGCCCTTGTGCACCTCCTTTGTAACTTGCAGGTGAACTGCCAGGTTGTTCCTCCCCCTGATCCTCCTCTGAAGATGAAGCTGACAGGAGGAATCCATTTGTCTGGCTCAATTGCCCTGGGGAAACAGCTATCTCCAGTGGTGATGAAAGAGGGGAGGGAGATGGTAGTTGTTCCTCCTCCCTGCAGTGTCTAGTCTTTTCCTTTCTTTTCTTTGGTGGTGTAGAAGTTGTTGCTGCCGTCCCAGCTGCTGCTGCTGAATTAGTATGCAGCGCCCCAGAGGCTGATGCTTTACCAGTACCGGCTGCAGCCTCTTCAGTGCAGGGGTCTGGGGCCGTGTCAGTGCCACCTGCTTTTTCCCCGCGGTCGGCACCGTCCCACAAGAGACAGATGTCAGTGCCACTGCACTCTTCATCGGCACCCTGGCCAGAGGCTCTGCCGGTGCCGGCATGGGGTTCTGTTCGGCCGTTATGGCCGTTACCGGCGCCACAACTTCTGCTGCTGCCGGCGCCTTCAGTTTATGCCGTTGGACTACGTCCCTAAGGACTTTCCCCACCCCGTATGATTTTTTGCCTGAGGGCTTTGCCACTTCCTTGGCATTATCTTTTTTAATCATGTACCTCACTCCTTTCTCCGAGCCTGGAGGAGAGGAGTCTGAAAGTCTCTTTGGGGTACTGGCCGTTGATCTGCCAGGGTGTCCCGGATCGGAGGCCGCTCTTAGTGCCTCCTTCATGAGGATTAGTTTCATTTTTAAACTCTCTGTCGCGTCTGGTCTGCGACTTTACATTTTTTTCAATGTTGGCAAGCCTGAGACAAATGTCCCTCTCCAAGACAGTGGATGCACTCCACGTGGCTGTCAGATACCGGCATGGTGTCTCTGCACTTTGTGCAGCGTTTAAAGCCTGGAGTGGCTGTCATCGCCGCTTCTCCGGTTTAGCTGGGAAGAAAAATACTCTTTTTTTTTTTTTAACCTATTAATCCTAAATTAAAGCTAACAGGAACGACTAACACTAACTACTATTAAATCAAGCTAACTAACACTACTACTAAAAAGGGGCTGTCAGAACTGCTGAATGCTCCGTCTTGGATCAGAGGCGGTTAAGAAGGAACTGAGGGGTTGGGACCGAGCGTGCGTCCCTTCAGGGGCGTTAGAACATCCGCGCGCTGCTGGAGACGCGCGCGTGGTCCCAGGGGCTCTGCTGTCAAATCTCCGATCAAGGATGCGGGGAGCACCTGTGCACCTTGAGTGGAGCACCACGGAGACACTACTCGAAGAAAGAATTCTAAAGATATAGCCACACCTCTGCACAAAAAGTGAGTGGCAGAGTGTGTATCCATTACACCATACATTCTCAGAGGACAAGTTATTAATAGTAGTCTCTTTTCCGAAAACAAACTTGTTGCTGTTTTTACTCTTGAAGACAAAAGATTCAGGTATAAGTCGGTCAAGAATTAGCCAGAGGTCAGTTAGAATGGAAAAATTCCTTATGACACAGTAACAACAGGATGAACAGTAACCACCAATGGACATGTGTCCACATGGGTTCAATCTCTACTTCTGGCACTAGGCAACCCTCCTGGCTGAGGGCTCTGTGGCCTTCAACATTTTTTTGGTAACTCCAAAGCATGCTACATCCAAAATACATATGTTGTACTTATACAGATATCCTGTAATTTAGCTTATGTTCATTGCTGTACATCTGTAACAGAACGGGCAAACCTGGATCCACGCCCAGTATATGATGGAAGAGTAATATTTTGAAAAGTATTGTCTGTCTAACATTAAAAGTCATGTCAGCTTGAAGTTAGTCTCATGAAATAATCTGAAATATACAGGGATGCTTCATATAAATCTGACTACTGACAGAAAAATCTATTCCAGCTATTTTAACCCACTTTACCTCTATAATGCAAAAGCTCTTATCTAGTTTGCTATCTATATGTGTTGTGCAAGTATTTGCATGGTTTATCACTTGTCAACTGATTCTCCTATGAGGAAGTATGTCATAGCTCATATAAGTTCTGTTGTTACTAACATCTGAAGTTTGATTTTCTTTTAAACTGTTGACTGACTGTCCTTCCCAACAAATGCTTTTGACCAGAATCATTGCAGAGGAAGAAAGTTTTCAGGATGAGGTTTTCTAAACATGACTTAAAGATTCCAACCTTTTTCCAGAGTAAACCAGATCCTTTGAATATGTGGCTCAGTGGCAGTCTTGGAAGCTCAGCCAATATTCTATACTTTGAAAGGATAGAAGTGCCTTGAATGCCATCTGAGTGTGGTAAGGTTGACGGCGTTGCCCTTAGGAATGGGATGATGCTTAGGAGGTTTGTTGGGTTTTCCCACCGTCGGAGGGATTCCTTTATGTGTTTTGGTACAGAAATGATTTTCTGTAGTGAGTTTTTGTGTACATGAAATACCGTCGTCAGCCACAGTTGCAGTGGTCACATGTGTAACCTCGCATTTTCCACTACATATGTTGTCGCCAACCTACGTCCTAACAGTTGGAGACAGGTTCGTGCTGGATTTGTGGGGGAGATTTGGATTGCATCTCCCAACGCTTTTATGGCGTTGAATCTTTCCTGTGGTAAGTATGCCCTGGTCGTGATTGTATGTATACGGGCGCCTATGAAACATTTCTTGTGCCGGTGTGAGGCTCGATTTTTTGTGATTTATTATGAGTTCCAATTTTCAGAATAATTTTTGTGTCACTGACACTGCTTTTTTTGCTATTTCATAAGTTCAGGCCTTTATTAGGCAGTTGTCTAGGTAGGGGGAAAAAGGTTACGCTGAGCTTTCGTAGGTGTGCCGCGACTGTTGCAATTATCTTTAAGAACACTCTGGGAGCAGTGCATAAACTGAATGGAAGTACTGCATTCTGGTAGTGTTTGTTGTTTAGTGTAAACCTCAGGACTCTCCTGTGGGATGGATGTATAGTTTCATGGAAATATGCATCTTGTAGGTCAAGGGATGCCAACCAATCCCCTCACTCCAATACAGGAAGAATGAGAGGTAGTGTTACCATTCTGAATTTTTGCATTTTTACCTGTTTGTTTAGACGTCCCAAGTCTAATATGGGTCTCCATCCCCCTATCTTTTTCTCTGCGAGGAAGTGTTGGGAATAAAAACCCTTGTCCACGAATCGAAGAAGGACCTCTTCTATTGCTCCTATTTTTAGGAGCTTGTCAACTTCCTTCCTGAGGCAGTGTTCATGATATGGGTCCCTGAGAAGGGACAGGGAAGGGGGATGTGGATATGAATGGTACTGTATATCCTCGGCTGACTATTTCTAACACCCATTTGTCTGATGTGATGAGACGCCACTATTGGTAGAAGCGGCAAAGCCTGTTTTTGAATGGTGGTGGTTCTGTGTTTGCATCTTCCTGGAATGGATCCGGGTGGTCTTGCAGTCCCTCGACCAAACCCTCAAAACTGCTGTTTTGAGGGGGCAGCTTCAGAGCTTGATGATTGCTGATTTTGTTGTCAGCGACGTTGTGGTCTTGGTCGGGATCTGGAATTATCATACCTTCTATTTTGTTGGAATTGATTGTACCTTGAATTATATGTCTGATACCTGAAGTTTCTTCTTCTTGTTGCAGGTGTATGGATGCCTAATATTCTCGAGGTCGCTCTCGAATCTTTCATGGTGTGCATCACCTCGTTCATCTTTTCACTAAATAGTTTGGCCTTGTCAAATGGTTAAGTCCTTGACTGTAGCCTGTAACTATTTTGGTAGTGCGGCTGAATGCAGCCATGATGCTCTTTGCGTAACAACCACCGTAGCGATGGTTCTGGCAGCTGTATCTGCAACATCCAATAATGCCGGCAGGACCGTCCTGGCTGTTAAATGACCTTCCCTTATTACTGTGGCAAACTGTTGTTTTCTGTCCTCTGGTATGCAGTCAAGGAACTCAGTCAATTTACTATAGTTGTCATGGATGTAGTTGGATAGCATGGCTGTGTAGTTCGCTACTCAGAGTTGAAGGGTAGCCTACATGTAGACTTTTCTGCCCAGAAGATCCAATTTTTTATTCTCCGTCTCATGAGCAGTTGATTTCCCTCGATTTTGTTTGGATCTCTGTTGTGCTGCTTCTATTAGCAGTGAGTTGGGTTGTGGGTGGGTGAATAGGAATTCGTTGTTTCTGTCCACTCGCTTTGAGGTGTTATTGTGGCAGGCGAACGCCAAATCTGGTTTGCTGGATCCATCAGTGCATCATCCATTGGTAGAGTGATCTTGTTCGATGTTGAGGAGTGTAAGATTCTTAGGAGTTTGTGATTGGAAGTAAGGACTTCTTGAAGTGAAACATCCATAGACTCCGCCACTCTTCTGAATAGTTCCTGGAACTGTTTTATGTCATCTGCAGATGTATGTGGTTTTGGCATTACATTTTCATCCAGCAAGGAGGAGGAATTGTGTGGTGACCTGACGTTTTCCTGTTCTGTCCTGGTCTGGTGGGAGTAATCTGCATCCAGACTGTGTGTCTGACGTCTAGATGTGTTTGGAGATGACATGGCTGACTCATCTCAAGATGTGGATGGTCCATCTCGTGTTCTGAAGTGTCTAGAATAAATATCCCAGCCCAGCCATGGCATGCGGTGCTCTGGTGGTGCATAGCGTGCGGGTGGAAGCCACAGGTAATCAGGTAGATTATAATATATATGGTGTCGTTGGTATGCTCTGAAGGATGTTTGAGGGGGGGTGGATGATTGTTCCCCCTTTATATCCTCATCAGAGGAGGAGTCGTCTGTAGACAAATCCCCTCTTTGACTATTCCAAGTTGGTGAGGAGTCTGTGCCATACAGGGGTGATATGGGAGAGGTGGTAGTAAAGACCTCTTCCTCTAATCCATGCTGGGTTTTTTGTCTCTTC
This sequence comes from Pelusios castaneus, assembly GCA_007922175.1. Classification (NCBI taxonomy): domain Eukaryota; kingdom Metazoa; phylum Chordata; order Testudines; family Pelomedusidae; genus Pelusios; species Pelusios castaneus. The sequence goes on from ML685772.1 coordinate 1,273,898, forward strand.
TTGCGTGGTGATAGAGCTGTCGATGCCGATTGCTGCTCCATTTGAATCAGCCCTGAGTTCGGTGCCCGAGGATGCCGATGGTTGGCTCAGTGCCTATGTGTTGCGAATATCGGTGCCGGCTGTGGTGTTTGTTCTGGTGCCGCTATCGCTGTCTGTTGCGGCACTTGTGCGGGTGCCGCTGTCTGTTTTGGTATTTGCTCCTGTGCTGGCTGGAGCTGTGTCGTCGCCACTGTCGGTGCCACAAGCGGTGCCTGGATTGTTATTGGTTTCTGCATCGGCACCGTGGTTGAGGTGGGTGCCGCAAGAATGGCCATTGCAGCCGTTATTGGTGCCACAGTGTGTGCTGATGGCAGCGCCGATGGGAGCTGTTTTCACCTGTCTCTGCTCTTTTTTAGAGTCGAGGGAGTGTTTCGGCTCTTTGTAAATTTTTGTGCCCGAGGAACCAACAGCCTCACGGGCACCAGCTCCTACGTCTGGGTGTCTTCTTTTTTTCTTCACAATTCCTGAAGGTGATAAGGAATGCGAGTGTCGCTTAAGGGGCATCTCTGGAGATTGAGAGGCTGCCCCGGGAACTGAAGCGGGTTTCAAAGAACCCTGCATGAAAATCAGTTTGAGCCTGAGATCTCAGGCTCTTCTGGCTCTTGCTTTTAAATTTTTACAATGTGGGCATTTCGTTGGAATATGCCCCTCACCAAGGCATTGGATACACTCTGTGTCTCCATCCGATGCCAGCATAGCATCTCTGCATATAGCACAGCACTTGAAGCCCAGTGAAGCGGGCATTTTCTTTTTAAACTTTTCTTCTATTGTCTAACTAAATTGAAACTATTTAACTAAGACTACAATTATTAACTATCAACAAGTTTTGGGGGCGCCCTCCGCGCGCCCCCCCCCCCCCCCCCCCCCCCCCCCCCCCCCGGGGTTAGGTAACTGTGAAGAGCTGCTGAGATTTCTGTCCTGACTAAAGGTGGTTGAGAAGGAACTGAGGGGTCAAGGGCCGCGCGTGCGCAATGAACAACTGCTAATGGACCCACGAGATACCAAAAGCACTCGCATAGCTCCCTACGGACTCTGCTGAGAAATCTCCAATCCGTGATGCAAGGCATGCCAATGCACCTACAGTGGAGCAGCACAGGGACACTTCTTGAAGAAGAACTATTCCTATAGTCTTGTCCCAAAGCAGTACTGGAATTATTTCCCATGCAAGCACCTGTGTAAAAGGAAATTGAGTTTCTATACTTCTATCACGTAGTTACCTCTTTCACATTTATAAGTAGGTCGGTATTTCAAATTTATGTAAACTAATATGAAAAGAATGTCTGAAACTCTTGCATTGACTTACCAAAAGAGAAACTGGAAAATCTTTAAAACTTTTTCCAATATTCCTGTCTTCAACAAATGCCTCACTTCCATTATGGTGAGCTTCAGAAATTTTTTCAGATTGTATTTTTGCTGTACCTACAGAAGACCAAGTTTATTTTACATAATAAATATAATGTGCAACTTAGTGTTTGTAACAAATTTCTCAGTATTACAACAAATGCTCCATTTCCCAAGAGAGGAGACATCATCTTACTGGACAATGCAGCGATGCAGAGTGAAAAGCAGATCAATAACGTGTAACTATGCAAAGCAGAGCTCTGCTGAAAACATCATGCTTGCCCTTCAGTTTTTGCTGTCAGAATTGTTGGTGTTATCACGCCCATCAAAAGAAATTTCAAACTCACTGAAAACCTGTCGTGGCCATTTCACTCCATCCATGTCACTTGGATTTTCTGCCCCCATACTTATAACCCCCTTCTCTCCTTTTTTCTGTCATTTGCCACATAAACAAAACACTAGCAATGCTAAAAAAGAAAAGGAATTATAGAGCTCCTGAGATCACGGTAAGGCTGAGCTAGGAGATTTTGATTAGTGCCTCAGTGCCCTGCCCATACAGGCAAGGCAATCGGTTGAATCTGAATCAAAGGCTGCAATCCAAGACTAATTGAGTCAGTTGGAGATGTTGGGTGCTCAGCGCTCTGAAAGTCAGGCCATTTATTTAAACACCTAAATGTGGATTTGGGAGTCTAACTTGAGGCACCTTTTCTTTTGAAAATTTTAGCCACCACCTCCCATACTTCCTTTGCACTAAGCTTATTTCAACTAGACCCTCAGGTCCTCCTCCAATCCATTAAACTTTTGAAAAGCCATCCCACTTTCTGCTGCCCAACGAGCCTTCTAGGATTCACTGTTTATCTGTTACATAAGGCTTAATTAATACCTGATCATGAGGTATTACACCTGTTTTATAGATGATGCACAGAACAATTAAATTATATGCTCAAGGTCACACAGTAAGTCAAACAAGTGGAATAGTTCCTCAGAGTGCTCATTCCCAGTCCACTGCTGCAGACACAAATCCAATCTCCCTCCTAATTTAGTCAATTAGTAAGTAACATTTACCTGGTAAGTGCTTTGGAAAACATGAGAAAGGTAATATCAGAAGCCATGTTGTGAAACAGCACAAGAGAAATGCTATCCACCAAGCCCCAAGCCAACGTGGGTCATCTGGTTCAATCTCTGTACTAGAGAAGATATTAATTTGGAAAATGCAAATTAAATAATGACATGAATAGCTTACTCATCACACAGAATACTGCCTCAAATTATTGTGGGTTTAAAAGCTATGCACTCAGTCAAATTTGCTGGATTAGAATTATAAACAGAGAAAGCCTTCCAGTACCATGCTTTTTCTCCACTGTTTTCTGTACCTATTATATTCTATTGTTTTACTGTTTTGTACAATAAAGCACAAAGTTAGTATATTATAAATAGAATCAAGTCAAAACGGAGGCTCTTGAACCAGAATGTACTGGATTGTCTAAGAAGGGAGAGATGAAAAAGCAGGTCTTGGGACATTGCACTGTCACCACCACATCACTGATCATTATACATATTTTTAATACTATTCAAACAATTCTGAATATTTTTACTATCAATGGATTTATACACAAGTCATATGTGAATCAGGTACTAGTCCCATCACATTGAAGTTGAAACTGAAGTCACTAAACATCATCAAAATGCAAAAGCAAAAAGTAACTATGACTCTGCCAAATCAGAATTGTATAAAATGTTACACTGGAACAGTCCAATGATTATCTGTTTCCTATTGCATTGCAATAAGAGACTCTTCAAAGAAATCACCCCATAACGAAAAATTATACAATGACATGCCCATGGGAGAGGTTTCTTCCTAATCCAGAGAAGTCTGTTGTTTTAAGTCCTAAATCATAGAGGAATGATATCCCATGTAGATTCTTTATTTTATCTAATGATACTCTGGAAATCCTGTACCATTAGTACTGGAACAGAAAGAAATGAGATTCCACCCCTCATAAAGCAACTAAAAAGTCTCTGCACAGAAAATGACTTTTGCTACTCTGTTCACGTGCTGAGAAGACAAGTTTGGGCTTATTTCAAGGTTGATAAAAGAGAAGTGGTAACCACCACCTCCAAAGCTAGAACTAGGCTTATGCTCCTGATTATGAAGGAGTAACTTTTCCCCACAGAAAAGATTAGAATTTAGATCTAATTTCTTGGAATTTTATCAGGGAAGACAAGATTGCTGCCTAACAGGTCCAAGTGTTTCTTAAAAAACAAAAAGACCACAACGACGACCACCATTTTATATTCTCTGAAGAAAAAAAGCTATTACTATGAGTGGAGCAGAGCTAGTTCCCTTCTCTTGGCAACATCCATAAACCTCAAGGAGGCCATAGGAAGCTGCTGAAGATTTTAAATTACCATTAGGAACAAAGGATCAATAAAAATGGTATTCTGTGGGCTGAACAGAAGAAAAGCTAAACATTGCCTTGCCTCATTTGTAGAGGGACATCAATATAGATAGTAAGCAGCTGCCCTCCCAGTACATAGCCAAGAGCAGGACCCAGCAATGACATGGCATAGCCAATTCCTAGAGGGAAAGAAAAAGAAAAAAACGTGTTTTCCATTTCATGTCTCACCAGGATATACAGCCTTAAAATGCAAGTTAAGGGGGAGAAAAAAAAAGCCTGTTTCAGATAACACAAAAGATTCAGAAGACACACTGCACAATATATATATAAAAATTATAATTCTATGCCATTTGCAGGGGGATCAAGAATATCATATTTATACTTTTGGCACAATAATTTATGAAAGGTGCATAGAAACCAAAATACACATTTGTCAATTATATTATGAATATCTTTATAATGATCTCTTATAGCTGTTATATAAGAGACAAAGTGGGTGAGATAATATCTTTTATTGAACCAACTTCTGGATATTTGGGTGGCCCATTCCCTGATGCAACCTAGGTTTCTGGTGGAGTATCCTTGTTTGATGAAAGCAATTTTAAGTGAGTTAAAGTGTATATCCCAGGCTTTATCCTCAGAGCATATTCTGTGGTATCTGAGTGCCTGGGAGATTTCTTGATGTGTTTGGTGTAGTTACTGGATTGATGCGATATGGGTGGTGATCCGTGGGATTCTAGTATATGATGGTCTATAGTATTCCACTGTTGAAGCTGATTATGGTTTCCAAGAAGTGGATGCTAATATGAGACAGAATTTGCTGAATGGGTAGTAATTGTTGAAGTTGGGATGGAAATCTAGGAGGGAGTGTAAACCACCTGCCCAGGATGAAAACATAATTGATGCATCTCAGCATATAATAGATTTCTGATGCGTTTGTCCAGAAATTCTTCTTCAAAGTGGCCCATGATGAAGTTGGCATATTGGACAGCCATCCTAGTACTCATGGCTGGTCCCATGATTTGAGTAAAGTGTTTGCTGGTGAATGTAAAATTGTTAGGGATGAGGATGAAATGGAAGAGTTTGATAATGTGTTTGGGGTGGATATTTGAGGGTTGTCCATTGTCTTGTGGCAGGCAGCTATGCCATTATGAGAGATGTTGGTGCAAAAGGAAGTGACATCCACGATGGCAACAGAGGCGTTCTGAGGAAGCTTGTTAATGTTGCAGAGTTTATGGAAGAAGTCAATTGTGTCTTGAAGGAAGCCAATCCTTTGCATTGTGAGTAGTTTTAGGAAGGTTTCTATGAATCCTGATATTGCTTCAGTAAGAGTGTCCTAGTGAGATATGTTGGGTCTGCCTGTGTTTCCTTGTTTATGCAACTTGGAAAGCATTCAGAAGCTCCCTGGGATGGGTTTGTGGAAGATGGGTTTGTATAATTTTGCTTAGAGTTGTTTGGGGTAGGATTTGATTATAAATCTTTAAGTTCCTGTGAAAGATGTGGTATGAGGGTCTTCTTTGAGTTCTTTATAGTAGATGGTGTCAAAGAGTTGTCCCTTGGCTTCATTAACATAGTCATTATGGTTGATAAAAACTAAAAAGGAGTCATGTGGCACTTTAAAGACTAACAGATTTATTTTTCACATGAGCTTTCGTGGACAAAATCCCATTTTATCAGCTGCCAGGGTTGAGGAGTACAATGATGCCCTCACTGTAATCTACTAACCTCCTTTTTTGTCCTATAACTGGAAAGGTGTTAATGGGCCACTCTACCTTGAATGTTCCTTCACAAAAGTGGTTTTCAGACCATGGGTTGGGACCCAGTACATGGTTGCAGTACTCCAGTACTGGGTCGTGGCTCCCCCTGTTGTTACCACCAGAAGACTGGAATGTATCGTTGAAAGATGTAATCATTGGGTCACTGGCATAAATGATTTTTTTCAACTGGGTCCCAAGGAAAATAGTTTGAAAACCATTGCTTTACAATACATGCTAACTAGTTATGCTAAACAGTCTGTTCCACCTTTCATTTTGTTGTTGACACTTGGAGTGCCTTTTCCAGACATGAAAAAGAGCTGTGTGTGATTTGAAAGTTTCTCTGTCTCCCTAACAGAAGTTGGTACAGTAAAACCCAACTTAACTCTCTAATAACCTGGGACGAATACGGCTACAATTACACTGAATACAACTTTGATTTAAGGCTTTCTTCTTCCTCCAAAGAGTTTCAAATCTATTAAAATAGTTTTCCTTTTACAAAATAGCAGATTTATATTACTGCATGCATTTTGCCTACAAAGAGATATGTGTTATATGAAATAGAGAGTTTTCATCCCTATTTTGTGATAGACCGGCACAGCAGATAAGTAAGTGCTTGAATTATATGGCCACTTCTCTGTGTTTCAAAGCACTTGAATGTAGTTATGTGAGGTAACATGTCTACTATTGTTGGCACTAAAAAGTAAACAGAATTGTTTTAAAGTAAAAAGTGCCAGTCTGTTTGGGCACTTAAATTTTTAAAAGAACACATGTGTAGCCTGGAAATTCTAAATAAAAGCATTTTAGAAGTAAAATGAAAAAGTATTTTTAAAAAAAAAAAATGTACCAGGACTGGAAGTCAAGTATCTGTGTCAGCACCTCTTAATTAAATTTAAATATAGTGTTAAGTTACGTGAATTCTTCTGTAGCAGATTATTAAGAGAATCTTAAAATCTTTAGCTTTGGGCAATTTTCCAGCACAATTAATGTACTCCTTTATTAACCTCAGGGAGGAAGAGATTGCTGAATGCACAGGTAAAATATGGAGAATTAATGAATTTTTTACGTAACTGTAGAAGGCTTGAGTCAGTGAAAGAAGAGAGGGAAAAAATATCTGAGTTTGTTCATCACTGAGTCTGGATCAGACGCACTCTCCCAATTGAAAGATTGCATTACACTAAACTGCTGAAGAGACACCAGCCACAGAAGCACCACACACACACCCAGGCACCACAACCCTAACCCAATGAGAAGGGAAAATGGGGAGCCTACTTATATTCACCCTGCAGGAATGAGCCAAGCTCCCTGCTCTGGGCATTGGAATCTGACATATAGGCTCATAGTGCCACACAGATTTGGTCTGACCATCCCTCCATCATGATGGAAGGGCGGCTGGGCCAAATCTAAGTAAGTAGCATTATGACCTGGTGTGCAGGTCAGAGCACCACTCATCTGTGGCCTGGCCACTCCTCTGTCACAATAGGGGTAAATCAGGTCAAACCTTAGTGGGTTTATGGCCCACTCAGTGCACCAGGACACAATACCCAGAGAGAGGATCTGGGTCCAGCCCCATGAGGAAAGAGCCACTGCAGGGAAATCTTGCTCTCCAGTCTCCTCCCCAGCCCTTGGGCCTCTCCTCCACAATGGGCTAGGAGAAATGTATGTTTGCTCACTTGATTTCACAATTTTTGTGGGTGCAGTTGAAACCATGAATCCTTGTTAAAGCCACCCTGACCTGGAGAAAGACTAGAAACAGTAAAACCAGTAATTGCCCCAGAAATGGTATATCAGAACAATTCATATAGCATTTATGATACACCAACCAGAGCCTCAGAACACTAGACATGAGACATTTCTAAAGGGGGGATTCATGAATACTGAAAATGTGAGTAAACAATGTCTTAGTTGTATGCCTGACATAAAGGCCTGCTTTGCTGTAATACCCACATGGAACCTTCACTTATATACCCAATTGCAGAATGTGTTATGTTCATGTGATACATTGTTCCCCACACTGAACATATACCCAAAAGGGAACATGGCACAGCCACTAAATTATGCAATAGGAAGTGGCTGCTGAATTGACTGTTTTCTGCTCCTGACTCTTCTACTCGAGAGCTGATGCCAGCTTTAGTTACAGATAATTTAAATAGTTTAATACAACAGTTTAATATATCAACAGTTTAATACAGTTTCTTATCTCATCCATTTGATTACCTATGAAAATAAAAGGTAGGGTGAAGTGTTCAAGATACTCTGGGGTTTGTCTTGATCCTAGTCCTATTAAACAAATAAAATAGCTGTACAAAAAATTCTGATCTGCTGAGAAAATAAGCATAGCCTTGTCTATTTCTGAAATATCTGCATGCCAACCATTTCAGCAACCTCAGAAGAAACAATTTCACTGTAAATAAGCAGTAGGCAGAAAAATCTGTTACTCCAGCTCTTTAATGAGAAGTGTTATGTTTATAACATTTATGATTACTTTCTACAACCAGATTCTTTTTGATTAGCATACTTATGCACTGTTCATTCAGCAATTATTTGCTACCAGTTTAAACTTTAAAATAACATTACCTATGTAGAAAGAAGATTTGTGTTTTGGGACACTATCATCAATGAAGGCGGTCCCCAAAGTGTACAGGGGAGTTCCTCCTACTCCCAGTAGGAGCTGTGCCAGGATAAAGACATAGAGGTAGTTGGAAAGTGAAGATTTGTTGCTGGTATTGCAAGTGAAGTTAGCGTTGTTAGCTCCTGCTACTTCACAGGTATCTAAAATACACATTAATAAAGATATTAATAAGGTACAATTGACTGTTTCATCATATAGTTTCTGCTGCAAAATATATTATAATGTAAGGAAGCACCATGTATAATGCATTCTGTAGTTAATATCACAAGATTACTCAACTCCTAGTCCTCTATTCCCAATTCTATATTGACTTCCTGTGAGATATCAGAGAAGTCACTGAGCATCTCTGTGCCACAATATTCTAATATGAAAAATGAGGATTTCCTGCTACCTTACAAGAGAGATTGGGAAAACTGCTCATAAAAAAGGTTGGGGGGAGTGTTTTTAAATTTCTGTTTGCACAAATGCACTGAATTAAAAAACTCTTGTTTAGGAGATAAGTTCTGTATGTAACAAGAAAGACAATTCTCTTATACCATTGTACTTTAACATGTTCTAAGATAAAGAACAAAACAGGTAAATGTACAGTTTAAAATAGAAGTTATTGTTTTATAATCAGTGTTTCAGATAATATGGAGTAATAGTGATAGGCACTAAGACACCGTCCAGCCCTTTGTTTCTTAATTAAAAGTCTTAGAAGACCAAGAGTGGGTGCAGAAGAAAAATCTATTTTAAAAGACTCAACCACCCACTCATCCTCCCCTGAAAAAGAAAAGAAAAAATAATTAGGTTTGTAAACATTCCTGTTTAATAGGCTACACTTAGCAATCTCTCCATACAGCAAATGTCACTGATTTGACTTCTAGAATGAGGAATCTCTCTCTCTCTCTCTCTCTCTCTCTCTCTCTCTCTCTCTCTCTCACACACACACACACACACACACACACACACACACACACACACACACACAGAGAGAGAGAGAGAGAGAGAGAGAGCAGAGGAAGAATTGTGTTAATGCACAATTTTTTCAGGCACAGAAAAAATTAATTATATGTTGACTTCTCCTTTCTTAAATGTATTCTCTACCATTATCCCTACCTTGGGGGTATTGCTGCTTTTCCACAGACATAAAACAGCCTTAATCTTATTTGACAGAATGGAACTAGAACATGAGCAGTGTTCTTTGCAAATGTCCACACATACACATGTGCAATCCTGAAGAGGAAAAATCTCACTCCTTTGACAAAATGGTTGCACTGGGTACTTCTCAGCTATTTAAAAAAATGTTTTAGAATACTTGCAGTAAAGAGAGAGCAATAAATAAGTTATATTTATCCACAGAATGCAGGACAAACATTCAGAATGATCCCTCTAGGTTCAGGAACATGACTAAATACCAGTTTCTATAGTAGTGTCTCATGAATTAAGCCAAAGGATACTTTACAACCCTACTAGCTCTGGCAAAGGAGCAGAGAAGCTGTCACAGCATTTTATTAACAAGTAAGCCACATATTCAGCATCAGAAGAAAGTAGAAATTATCTACTGATCATTCAGAACCTAACATGAATTCTTGAATAATTATACAGAAATGGCTACTATGATGAAGTCTGTCATCCTTTCCATTGTAAATTATTCCATTTTAAAAAAAAGTTTAAGATGCCATATAAATTCACTTCAGATTGAAACTTCATATACTAGTCTGGTCAATGCTACTAAATTTTCCATTAAGTCAGTTGGAGCAATTTTTCAGTGTTTAGAAAATTTGTCACTAAAAAACCCCACGCTCTTTGAGCTCAATGCTTTTTTCAATTTACACTGTAGGAGAGTGGGACATGGCAGGGCAGATTTCTGAGCAAAAACTTCTGTGTAAATTAACATTAATAAAAATAGCAAAGGTATTACCATCCCTCTCTCCAGAGAGGGGAGAGTTACATAGTCATGGTGAAAGGCATGTGAAGCACTCAATCGTATTATGCAGGGCTTTTTTTTTGTGATGATACTCGGGGGTACTAAGTACCGGAAGCTTTTTTTCCACTGCGATGTGGCCCTGGCTCCTGCTGCCACCACTGGTGGCCCCAGGTCCCTGGCTGGGTACTGGCACCTTTTCTTGTTACAAAAAAAAACACTGGTAGTAAGGCTCCTACAGGACCTGCTGTAGAGAAAGAGGGTCCCTAAAAGTATGCTGTAGAAAGGAAAGCAACCTCAGAGACAGCTGGGAATAACTGCCTCTTCCCTCTTTGAAGTGGCAAATCCCCATGCTTTGAACATCATCGCCATTTCCTCTAAGTGAGCCTTCATATGTTAGGATATTGTTTTCCTCCTGTAATATTTTTGAACAGGAGTAGAGCATTAGGAACATTTAGCGCTTTTAATTCATTCAAAATAACCCCAGATTTTTAGGAGATTTTTGTATTCTTTATGGTAAATTATTTTTTCAGCATTTGACAAAATATTAGAAACAGCACATGAATATAATTCAATACTTTTCAAAGACTTTTTTATGGAAATGTTTGTGGTTTCTCTATATTAAGCCCAACTGACTTCAGACTACACACCCTAGACTAAATAAATAGAGTCTAGCTAAAACTTTATTCTGTAAAATATAAAGTGTCATTCTTATGGCAGAATACTGTGTAAAGATTTTAGTTTCCCAATATGCATTAACAGTTCCTACAGTACTGCAATATCTCCATATATGATGAACCAGAATACATGTGTAGCTGTACATTAATGCTAGATAAACACAGTAATTGTATAAAGCTTATCAGAGTTCTAGAGAATTAAAAGAATCTCAGTAGCATGGCAACTGCATTATATTATATATCAACAGTAGTCCAATAATCAAGATAGTTCTTGACTCCGAGAGAGCTACTTATTTAGGAAACAGGCTTGCGATGTCCTCAAAGATCCAAAAGAACAAACTACCTATGATACTTACTTTAAAAAAAAAAAAAAGGCCTATTTTTCATTCCTTCCTTCTCCACCAACACCATCCAGGTGTGAATGTCATGGAGAATCAGGTTCTTATGGAAGACTAATGGAAAAAAATGGGGTCCAAGACAGACTAGATCATTCCACACAGAGAGGCAAGATAGGAGACAAGCACAAAGACAGGAATGGGTAAAAGACACAAAGGGATGTTGGAAACTGGCATAATTGATTAATATGCTTTAATTTACCTTTTTAAAATTAATATAACACAAAACAGAGGATTCTCAAATCATTAGATTTAGATTTTTTTAGAGCATACCTACATTAGAGTGCACAAAACAAGCAACTGTACATAAGAGACATAAATGAAAGACTGCAGATTGTATGTAGTTTCCCATTATGTGCACATAAATTTGGCCCCCCACAAAGTTAAGCAGTACATTTATTAACATTAGAAAACATTTTCCCCTTTCAAAGATTCTCACACTTAAAAGTTCCAAGCATCAGAGTATCTCTATGTGAACAGGGCAAAGGAATGTACATCACATTCTTCTCTTTTCCTTTTCTTTTTTTCTTTTTTTAAAAACATAGGCAGTTCTCCCATAAGCAGCCACTTGAGCAAAACCCAGCCAGACAGGGATGTCTCAATGCAAATTTTTGTCTTAAATACAGTATTATGTTTGTACACCACAGAATCTGTTTTCTGGTCAATTCTTTAAAGAACATCATAATAAGCTGTGATCTTCATTATGATCAGAACAATTCTTATTTGAATGCTTAGAACTCCAATATCTTAAACAATATATACAATTCATTTCTTGGGAATGCACAATAATTGCTTCTAAATATATCCAATTGAAGAATTAAACATTTTGGGTATGTCCACACTTATAAAGTTAAGTCGACTCTAAGTCAACTTAACAAGGTCAACTTTAAGTCAACTTAAAGCCAACCTTATTAAGTCAACTGAACAGTGCATTTACACTTAAGTCGATCTTGTTAAGTCAACTTAACAGTAGACAAAGCCATCCATACCGGCTTTAAGTTGACTTAATGAGGTCGACTTAGCGCTATTCCCCATCCACACTGGCTTTAAGTTCACTTACGCCTTAATTTGACCTAAAGAGGGGAAGTTATTAAGTCGACTTAAGCTGTTATTAAGTTAATTTAAGGAAGCGCTTAAGTCAACTTAATAAAAGCCCAGTGTGGACGCTAAGTTCTTTAGATCTTTAGCGTCCTTAAGTCAACCTAACTTGCAGGTATAATAGTTCAATAAAATTTACAATGATATTTATTGAAACATTTATAAGAGAGGAGCTAAACTCCTATTTTTAAATAGACTCTTTAAATAGCTTTGCTTGTACCAAAAACTTTGTTTATGCTTGCAACTATCTACCATAAAATGACACACATGTTTTAAATTATGGGATACTTCTAAAAAAAATTAAAGCAGGTCCTGAAAACGTACCCAAAAGAACATCAAGATCTTCACTGTAGATATTTGATTTTAAATAAATTCATCCTCAAGTCACTTTTTTAAAAATGGGACTATTTTACAGCAAATGTGCAGCTTCTTTAATATTTTAAGGCACATTAACCACTTTCATGGATGACTAACTTCTACACCTATTTCACACAATTAACCAGGCTTACATTATATTTAGCCATTTGATGATAAATATAATTGCATTCAGAAACTTGTCTTTAGGAGTAGGAATGTGTCATTCCTATTGAGGCAGAATGATGACAGAGGAAAAAAGGGGTGTGATTGGGAGGAAAGCAGGGAGTCATTTTCATTAATATTTGATCTTGTTTTCTTCTTTTTGTAAAAAATGTAATCATTGTCAACACCAAAAGACCTAGGGAATGAAGTCATCCCTTTCAGACACGGGTTTGAATAGGCCAAGCTAGTACAAGCTCCGCCCCAGTGCTCAACCAATAGCATTTGCCCCTTTTCTAAAAAGACCATCATGAAGTTAAGAGGGAATTCATTCTTCTTCCTCTATGAATCTTTGGCTTTTCTAATTACACTGCTGAGAAGTGGAAAAGAGGTGGAAAGTAAGGGAAGGGGGTTGAAACAACTGTAGTAGAGTAGTAGTTTTGTTTATAAGTTTAAAAATCTTACTAACCTGATTTCACATAGGACACTGACCAATCCAATAATGAATTTTCACTCAGGTCAGATTGACAAGGAGATTTGAGGATTTAAATTGAGATTTGAGGACTTGAGTAACTCAGCCAGAAGTTATGGATCTATTACAGGAGTGGGTGGGTGAGGTTCTGTGGCCTGCAATATGCAGGAAGTCACACTAGATGATCATAGTGGTCCCTTCTGGTCTTAAAATCCATGAGCAGTGTCATTACTAACTTTTGGTAGACTTGAACCAGTGACCTAGAAATAACAGGATCAGTAGTCTATTACTCTGAGCCATCCTGCTCTTGTAATTATGCATAGGCAGTCATATCTGAAGGCCTTTCAGAAGTTTATACAAACGAACAGAAACTTATCTTATAGGGTACACCCACACTGGAGCCTACAGACTCCTGCGTCCACACTGAGCTTTTATTAAGTTGACTTAAGCGCTTCCTTAAGTCAACTTAACACCAACTCTTAAGGTCAACTTAATACTTAAATCAACCTTATTAAGTCGATTTAAGCCAGTGTGGACAGTGGATGGCCCTTAAGTCGACCTCCAGGCCTCCTCGCAGAGTAGACATACCCATAAAGAGCAAGAGTTATACATTTTAATAAAGTTACCTGCTACTCACAGACAAAGAGATGAAGCCATCAGTTCAATTTAGTTTAGTTATTGGTGCAGTATTCAAATGGTGCTTTTCACATCACCTATGAAGTTTTAATACATTTGGCATATTTTGTCCAAAGTAATTTTATTGCCTCATAATTCAAAAGACCTATAAAATATTTAAGGTTATGGACAGATGTTCAACCAAGAGCTACTCTAGGATATGCATCCCTTTCATTATGTACCTTTTTCTAGTGCTTAGGAGCGAAGTTCCCAATCTTTAAACACATGGCCTTCATCTTCAAATAATTCTTTAGTGGGAAGCAGATGAAGCACAGTAGGACACAAAAGAGGTCCACCAGCTGAGAAGATGAGTAGAGATCAAGAGATATTCAAACAGCATGGAAGGCAATTAACATAAACAAAATCAATAATCATTTTGCTACCATCTGACAAGCTATTATTAGGAACTATTTTGGTAGCCTTAGTTCACTGAGCCACCTGCACAGTTACAGAATGCATGTTAGTATACAATAATCAAGGATTGCATTTAAAATTGACATTCTGAGCTCTTCATATGACTGAGTTCTTTTTGTTAAGTTTCTCTTTCCATCTCTATCCTTCATAAGTAAAAATAATGCAATCTAATGACACATGGCCTGTGTCATTGATTATGAACTCACTATGAACATCTCTCTCCTTCACAGTCTGATGGCTCTTCTAAACTTATATGCCTGCAGGATACTTTATCTTGAATTCTTGTCTCAGTGCTCTAGTTCTGAATCTTCAGAACCACAGGAATAGACTAAATTATAATGACATTATTTATACCTTTGTAGTTAAGGTTATCAGCATTTCTAGTAGAAATCATTTTTCAGGAATTTGTGACTCAACCATAAAAGTTTCACTCAGATCACTGGCAAGGTCACACAAACACACACACTCTGAATAGTTAATGACGAGTACAGATTATAGATTGTATTCTGAAGAGAGTTTTAAAAGATTGAGACTACCCCAAGATAACTTAAGTAACTTATCCACCAACCTTTGTGAAAATCATACAGCTAACTTTACTTGACAGTTTTTCACTACCTTTTTTCCACAAAATTTCCCTTTTCATTCAAAAGCAGCAGCAGCATCATTGAACTAAATTTATATCTTGAAGAGCAGACAACTCTTGGGATTACAGTGCTGCCTTGTGGAATAGTTCAATATAGGCATACTTTATGTTTAAACCCAAGAGATATCCTCCTAGAAGTTCATCCAGAGCTCTAAATTACCTACAGAAGCCAAATGAAATGTCTGATTGCAGAGCTGTCACAGAACGTCTTTACAAAACACAACAAAAATAAAAAAAAGTTAAAACTACAGAACAACTGCCAGAATATGTTTCAATATATAAAACACTGACTACAAAGAACAGTTGAAATCATTACTACTCAGTCCCATCTTCTATTTTATTTGATAGCTTTATTTGTTTTTTCTGTTTTTACACTTCTGAAAAGAATTTGTAAGTATTTATAACATACATCTGAAAGGATTTTGATAGGTATTTATAATATAGAGGACAGAAATTTGAAGTCCCAGAGCCACAAAAAAAAGATACACCATTCCAAAATACTTCAGCTGTAAACATCTAACAACACTGTCTGGGGTAAAGAAAGGTAAGGGGAAAGAGAATAGCTCATTCTCTGTTTCCCTTCAGTTCTTGGTGCCTTTTTTGAGTCTTCTAACAAGATAGTGGATTGATGCTAGTTTTTGTGGTAGTTTTTGCAATGAAGACATTTGGCAACTGGGAAGACATCTGAGAAATTTGACTTAAACCATAAACAATATAAAAAAATTTCATTTATATGCCTCAGTATTTTCAACAGAGCTAGGATAATTATGATTTCAAAACCTGCTATTAGACTCTTATTCTAAATTACCTACTTGAATATAAATATTAATTAAATACTATTTTAAATAATTGACCATGATGAAGATGGTTAATTTAGCACATTTGAACTTACACTCTTTGATTCAACATGCACATATTTAATCATGAAGAAAAGAAAAGCTACTCTGGAATTTCCTAGTTTCAATTATAGCTATTTCAATCTAAACTACTTATGGTGCTTCTACGACCACAGTGTCCAAGCATCTCAAAATCTTTTTTAAGTTTATCTATCATCACAACACCCTTGTGAGGTAGGGACAAGCCACTATCAACTTTAGAGATAGAGAATGAATGCATAGAGAGGCTAAATGACTTGCCCATGGCTCACAGGAAATTTGTGGCACACCTGGGACCAGAATCCTCATCTCCAATGGTTCTGCCTAGCACTCTCACTACTGGAACGATCTTTCTTCCCTTCCATCACATTATGTGCACGTATAATTGACTGGGAAGGCTACAGATTGGGAAGGTTAGCATCAGTGACATCATTATTTTTAAAATAACTGACCAAAACAAATTGTTAAATACATTATAGCTAAAATTTTAATCTTTTAAATTTCTCAGATGGTAAGCGACTTTCACACAATTTCACAAATTTAAGGACAACATCTGACATATAGTTTTAGAAGGATATTTAATTCTGTATTTAACTTTGTGTATAGCTTCTGTTGCAATTTTTACATTGCCCAGAAATTAAAACAACTTTTAAAAAGATGACAGGCCACTAGAGGGAGCTCTTACTTAGTCTATCAATACCTGGAATGTTTTTCCAGGTACTTAGGCTTGTCCCCATCCTGCTTGCCTTTTCTTTTTTTTTTAAACCAGCTATTCCAATAAAGAAGGCATTACATTAGATCATTTTAAATCTTATTTGTTTGAAAACTTCTAGATTAGGTCATAGAATCCGGATTTTATCTAGAGATTACTAATGGTGCCTATTTGTAGAAAGCTGAAATTTATCATTTTAGTTTCACTTTGAATTAAGAAATTGGTTTAATTCTCTTCTATATATAATATGTAGATATGAAAGATAGAATATTCAATGGATATTAGTTTCTCTCTCTCACTCACACACACACACATACACGTACGTCAAAGTTCTGATTATCTAATATTAAATCCAAGGGAATTTGCAAACTCAGCAAGAGGCGTTTTAGACAATATGTTGGATGCTGGTTTTAACTACTTTTCTAAATAGACTGTTTCTTCATTCTATTAGAAAAATCACTACTAAGTATTTTCCCTTAATATGCTGCCACTTATGTCATTGCAAAAGTTTCACATACTTTACCATGTACGTGTACTTTTAGATATGCACTCGTTCACAAGTTAGTAAATGAGACCTGACGGAAAACTGCTGGAATGAGATTTTTGGAATTGATCCTTGTTAGTAAGTCTGCATGGGATTTTATGAGACTCTTAAGAAATGCATCCAAAAAATTATCATTCCAAAATCTTTTAGAAGTAAGCAACAAATATTAAAGTATATCTGGGTAATTACTATATTTACGTTCAAGTTATGTTCCCACATATGACAATTCTAAGCAAAATGGAACAGAGTCTTAAGGTTTACAGCTCAAAAGCACCTCAAGATCTAGGAAATGTAGTATTAGGTTTGAACTCTTAAGAAATGTTTAAGAGGCAGAACTAAGTTTAAAAATATATTAATAATAATAATGATTTCTTATATAACCTAGCATACAGATCATATGTGTACATAACTTTGCTGTAAGATTGTGCATCTAATCAGATAACTGGAATTACCCAAGTTTTAAAATGTCATCCTTCCATAGTGCTGTATTTAATGCAGCTTTAGAGAAGTGCAGCACTTCTCACCAGGCCATACGGCAAAACTATATTTTTCATATACACATAATTCACAAGACAATCCAATTGCATTCTGTTTCATCTCTCTCTCTCTCTCTCTCTCTCTCTCACACACACACACACACACACACACACACACACACACACACACACACACACACACACACGAACTTTGAACTGAGTCAGAGTATGATAAACTTTTCAGCTGATAAGGAATGTATCTGAGAAAATAATAAATACCAGGAAAGCTGGGGAATTAGAAAGGAAGCTAGAATTCAACTTTAATTATAGCAAGTGTTTACTCATACAAAGTATATTATGTATATTATTTCTCTTAAGCTTTATATAAGTAGTATAAACATTACTGCTATTGCAAAAAAACAAAAAAAAAGCATAAAAGAATAGATTTATAAGCCAGTTAGTGGAGCCTGTGTTTTACTACAGCAGGAGTTGGCAATGTTTACTGGCTCCCGTGCCAGCCCCGCCCCCCAAAACCTCAGCAGGTGCCAGGGACAGGGTCAGAAAGGTGCCATGCTGGGGAGTGGGGCCAGCAGGGGACAGGAGCCATGTAGCAGGGCAAGAGGGGGGAGCAGTCATGGTGCCGCAGGGTCAGGAGCCCTGCATGCCGCTGTGCATAGGCCCGCATGCCAAGTTTGGCATGCATGTTGGGGATTGCCGACTCCTGTACCACAGTACCATATTACCTTAAAAAGTTCTCTGTATTCTATAGTTCGGTTAAACTTACTCAGATTTAATTTCAGTGTGAAGATTAATTCAGCATACAGATGCAAATATGATAGATATACAGATATTTAAAAGAATCAAGGATTTTCTGTAAGCATTAGTTGTCTTTTTTAAAAATAAAATAAAATCCTAACCCTCACAGTGGCTGGGGGGATACAAGTTCAAAGAAGTGGGACTTGTACATCTCTCAGATCCAAAACTCACAAAAAGTTGAAGAAAAACTAAGCATTTTTCCCCCAAAGGATTCTGAAGACCTTATCTGATCTTAGTTCTTTTCTGATCATCATTAATGTTCCCTTAATTTTTGCACTGCCATCTATTTGTTGTTTCATCTTCACTTTTCCTTGCCTACACCTGTTGAAAGTTACTTTCACTCAAAATAATTAGCACAGGAAGAAACATGTAGAGATCTCACTCAGTTCCCTTAAGGGTTAATTTTTTTAAAGGGTCTCTATTACACCCAGGTTCACAGTTAGCATATTCTCTCATTTTCTTATAGACTAGAACTGGTAGATCTACTTTGAAATAGTTTTGAACCTAACCACTAGATAGGTTCACATACATACAAATTCTGCAGATAAAAATGGGGGTGTACTCTAAACATAACTCTTTTGATAATTTGGGCTATTTATTTTCATCTCTGAATTAGAAAACCCAGAAAAGGATTTGTACTATTTTTAGCCAATATCTAATTAAAAATGTTGTGTAACACTTCCTACTCTAACTTCAACACTTGCCTAACTACACTTAATCATTAACCTTATTGTGAAATGAAACACTGAGCACATGAAAGCTTTTCATAGAGATGGAGTAACCTCTAAATATATATACCCATCACTTCAAAACTAATAATATTTCTTTTCTCTCTGACAGCCCAATAGAACTGGGCAAGTACCAGGAAAGTTATCCATTAACAGTTCAATTTGGCACATTCCTCTTTTGTATGAGGCTTCACATGACTGCATCCTTCACAGTAGGGCCACACAAAATATCTGCCTCTGTGTCAGAGTTCTGGCCAATTCAATACATCAAGAACAGATCTACACAACACCTGAATGTGCTGCAGGAGCTGGAATAGTTAAAGGTCCAAAGAACATGCTCCTCTTCTCTTATCTCCCCACAACACCTGAAGAATTTGGGCAGGACTTTCTGGGATGGGGGAAAAGAGTTATTTGGCTATTATTGCAGCTAACAAGGAAACTGACCCTCAAGAAAGAAGAGGGTGAAAACAGGAATAAGAAGGGTCAGTCATTCTGCTCTCAGAATCTTGGGTAGAAGCCTCCCTCCACTCCCCAACACCATAGTAGACTCATTTTTTTTAGAAAAAATCCCTATTACTGGCTTATTAGAATGTCACTAGATAACTATTTTACAATAAATTCGAGTTTCAGTTCAGGAGCAGGACTCTCAATAATTGATCAGAATTGCCCAAATCATCTGACCTCCACCACCACTAAGAAAAATGTATGTATGTAATGAAACATGCATACATGAAATGCATGTAATGAAAACCATTCAAACACATTCCCTCAGAGACCAAAATTCACAAAAGCTTTCAAGCAAATCTTTTGGAACACAAAGTTTACTAATCACAATGTTCCCCATACCAGCTAAATGCCATCCTCCAGAAAAAAATAGATACCTTAAACTACAACTATTTCAAAGTAAGGAAAATATATTTTACTCTCCCACAATAGGCTATACTGTAGTGTAATAAGTAGGGCCAAACTTGGGGACAGGTGACCCAGGAAACCACCTGGATTGCCACGCTTACGTGGCACTGAATTTGGTGTGTTATTTTGGTTGTTAGCAATACAAAGGAAATATAACATTTCAAGTGAAATGTTTTTGGAATTCTGTATGTGGATTCATTTTTTCACGCATCTCCTAGAACGTTCTGCTCCTTTGTACAATCTCATGGAACCTTTCAAACTTTCTGAGAACTACCAGAACTTTTTAGAACGTGTTTGTCAGCCATGTCTTCATAGTTATATAACAAGTGAGGGATCACCAGCCAGTCAGTGAGATACAAAAACCAAACTGAAGTGAAGTAAAAGCCCAACTGAAATATCGTGAGCAATTGTTTTATTGTGTAATTGTGAAAGTGTACTTGCGTTTTCCAGACTTGAAGATTTTAAGTAGCAAATAATAAGGGACATATCTAATGAGATGACTGAGATACCTATCAAACCCCTATCTAATCAACAGTATAAAAGAAATACTGTTACTTTTTTGCTATGCTTAACATGTCTGATACTTTTTAAGAGTGCAGAATATAAACTTTTGCTCTCCCTAATGCTGTCTATTTTCCCCCACAGAAAGTAAAAGATGCCCCCAAAGAAGCCTTCAGGAGTTTGATATAGGAAGCAAAAAGCTCAACTGCACTCTACTTTGCAACAAGAGGCAAATTTGATGGGAAAACATCTGAACAGAACAACATAGACCATGCTTTAGGTGGCAGGGATGGTCCCAATGCAGAAGAAACTAAGGAATAAAGCATAAATGATGAAAGTTCTGTAAAGATTTTAGCAGATTTACCTGTGTTGTCAGCTGTTGGTTGCATGTGTGTTCTCCCAATGTGTATGCTATTCCAGCTCTGCACAGATAGCTGATACATCAAACCACTATTGGATACTCAATAAGACCAGAGATGCATTTTAGTAAGGAAGGCACTAAGCCAGATCTATTGCCGATGAGGCATGGTATATAGCACCCTATATGTGCTTCAAGTACATCTTTAAGAATCCTCGTGCAATACATAAATTTGTTAGTCTTTAAAAGTACCACAAGACTCCTTGCTTGTTCTGCTTAACGAGACTAACACAGCTACCCCTATGGAACAAGACTCCATTTGTTTTGCTAGACAGTCCTGTTTCTCTCCATTCATTGTACAGGGAGCCTAGGTGCTTAAGTTCAGGCTTTGAGAATCACAGTGAAGTTTCTGGGAATTCACTTGGCAAGGCCTAAGTCCATGTGTTGATCTGGGCCAGAAAAGAAGAGAATTTGTCCCAGACCACACAAGAAGTTTGTGACAGAGCCCAGATCATCTATGGACATTCTAATGCCTTAACATCACCATTCTTCTTCTCTGTCTGGAAAAGCTGTCTTCAGGCCTCAACTTTACAAAGAGTCATGGTACCTCTCCAGTGAAAATTTGTCTCACTCTGAATAGTGCAGCATCAAAATACATTGTGCTGGTTTGTGAGAGGTCTATTGTGGTAAAAAGATATCACTTTCATTTATAGCCCTGAAAGGGGCACATCAGAAGTGTCCCTATTTAACAGGCATTCCTAATCATTATTCCTTACACCCTTCCTTCACAAACCCTCTAGTTTTTGACACACTTTTTAATTCCCTTCTGAGATGGTAAAGCATATAATTTGGGGGAGATAAGCAGTCGGGATGAAAGCTGCACAATGAAATATGGGTCATTATAAAATGTTCTGAAACACTGTGAAATGGTGAGTCTTGTCCAACAGCTTTGCAGGACTACATTGCAAATGACTTTATCATGTTCCTATGCTTACCCAATTTAGATAACAATTTTCTACTTGATTTAGTTTTCTAGATAAGTCACTAAGTATTTATGCTTGTGAGAACAGCACTTGAACAAAACCAACAGGTTCATATACATACAAGCCACATTTCTCCTTTTGGAATGGCAATTTAAATATCCCTTTAGCAGTGGTTAAAGTATAATTTGATGGGCCCCAGAACCCTCCTAATCTCCGAGCCCCCTTCCCGTGTTGTCTGGGCCCCCTTCGTGCATGTGCAGGCCCCAGCTCAGGTAGGCATTTGCAACCACTTCTCAGTACCACATGCATCGGTTATCACTCCATAAAAATATTTGTATTTTTATACGGCATTTATGTCTATAGCAATTATTGTCACAAACTAGCAAACACTGCATAACACAATAAGTATTGTGGTTAACAATGGTGGGGCATAGGACCTGCCGGCAGCCAGGGCAGGGGGGAACGTGCGTTCCACCAGATTTTAATATTTTTAGGGGCCCTGGAACTCTGGTCCCACAAATGTGTGGGCCCCGGAACTGAGTTCCGGTGCGCTCCCCCTTACTTTAACCCCTGCCCTTTAGGCATGGTTCAGAAAGTAGGAGATAAAGTGCTTCTTAACATAGGGGCTTGATAGTATCACTACAATTGGGGTGAAATAAGTTGGTTTTAGTCACCAGTTTGTCTTTGTGCTCTAAAATTAGTTCAAATACATGCATGGTCTTAAAAATTGCTGTGTCACATCAGGGGTTAGAGTAAGTTCAGTGATGCAAATTTAGTCATTTGGTAAAGTAGTTCCTTAAGATACAACATCCTCAGTCTATAAAGACCTGAGTAGAATTTTCTGATTAAACTGTCACCCATAACCCGAGGGTCAAACTATTGCATTGATTTGCCCAAACTGATAACATTTGATTGAGTTTGAATTCTGTTTATACTGGAGCAATAACTAAAATGGTAGTGGCTTGAGCTTGACTGATGTTCTACACACAGTGATCTGCTCATGCTCTGTAGTAAGCAAGAGGGTCGGAGTAGCTCAGAGAAATGATTTGTATCAATGCTAAGATTATGAGTTCATATCATACCCTTGGTAGATTTTTTTTTTGAGGGTCTGTTGCGTGCATTACTCTCTGCCTTCAGCCTCGTTCCTGAAGCAGAATGCGATGAGACTCCTAGAAGTTTGCCCAGAGGGAGGGCAGAACTTTTTGCTTAGGAGACAGTATTTCAGCTTGTTCCATTATGAACCTGAATACTCACATTTCTTTTCTTAAATGTCTATGACATATCAGGGCCAGTGGTAGAGTTACTAGAGCTGTACCTCAAATGTGTACCACTAAGGATCTGCTTTTAACATTAAAAACTTAAAATCTTAAATCCATCTATATTAGGAGTTTGTCCTTAAAATTGGAATGCCAGAACAGGTTTCCAGTAGACTTTGGGAGAGAACACTCATTGATGCTTGAGGCAATGAATACCTCTGTAATGCTCTTATGCAGAGACCTTTCCTGAAGTGGAGTAGGGAGTCTGGGGTTCCCCTGTCCTTCCCCTGGATGACTGTGAGGAGCACATCTATTACAATTTTATGTCTTTCCCATGGTTGCTGCAGCCCTACTTGGGGCATTCAGGGGTCAGAAGGAGGGCAAAAGTAGGAAAAGAATGGCAATGGGATCTTCACAGGAATAGTCCTTCAGTCATGCTCAAGTATCGCCACTGCCATATCCTAATAAGAGGGAAATTCACGAAATAGAACTCTATTAATAGAAATAAAAGTAGCTGACAGAGCTTTGTACTCTCCCAAAATGGCAAATGCATTTACCCTTAAATGGTAAAAAATATTCTACACCATGTTTCTTCATATATGCTATTGATTTTCACTGTGTCAGGGGAAGATACAATGATCACAGGGCTAGCTACAGCATGCTACTAAACTCTTGCTGAATCCAGGGGTGTCATCACCTGGCATTCAGCACAAGGGGTATGGGTCCCAAGCTGTGGCAACACAGGTGCAGAGAGCCTGTGCCTGCTTGCCCTAAGCTCCCCCATGCCTCTGGCATAGATGTTAGAGCATGCACTACTATCTGATGAGAGTTGCTTTAAACAGAAGAATTAGAGAGCTCTCTGGACTGTGGCACACAGGAGCTCAAAATAGATGGTCACAGTCACTTTTTTAGCTCCAAAAATCTAAAAGTAGGACATGCTTTTTAAAACATCTGTGGCATTTTAGGTCTGTTATTTCCAGAGGTTGATATTCCACTAGGTATGTCAGGAACATGGGAGAACACAAGTTTCATCCTATCCTAAGGCTACTCCAGTATTCACTTTCTCTGTGCCCACCAGAATCCCGCTGCACTAGCATCCACATAGTGCTATGCACCCACATTCTGCTGTGTTGCATCACTGTCCTGATGCGTTCTAGTATGTGGTGCCACACATCACTGTGCAACAAAAGACTAGGTCAGGGCTAACAAAAGGTGACATCACAGAGGAAATTCTTAGGACATAGATGTGAATAAGTGTTGGTATCTAGCAACTCTTTGGCTTGTCTGGTTTAGATAAAATGGTTGTATGTAGGTTGTTCCTACCTAACTCCAGTTTGCTATGGTTAACCACAATTCTATTTTTTGCAGCATCCCTGGATTTGGAAAATTAGAATAGAACCTCAGAGTTTTACTGAAACAATTCCTACATTTATTTTTGGTAAGGTATTCTTGGTTTTTTTTAAACCCAAGGGGGCTCTTATTAACAGGGCTGGCCCTACCCAAACGGCACTTCCCCTCCCCTCCGTTTGTCAAACATTTGAATACCTTATTTTTATTCCATTTGTAGCTTATTTCATGATTTTGATGCATGATTTGCATGCATCATTTATCCTTGTCATATAAGATGAGTTCGCAGACTCATAGACTCTAAGGTCAGAAGAGACCAATATGATCATCGAGTCTGACCTCCTACACAATGCAGGCCACAAAACCTCACCCACCCACTTCTATAAGTTGCATGCTAGAATCTATAAATCTGTATTTATTTATGCCATATATAGGCTATGCCAGAGGCATGGGGAAGCTTAGGGCAAGCAGGCACAGGCTCTCTGCACCTGTGTTGCCACAGCTTGGGACCCATACCCCTTGTGCTGAGTGCCAGGTGGTGACACCCTTGGATTCAGCAAGAGTTTAGTAAACAACAGTGGAGCCAAAACTATGACTTAGGCACCCAATTCTGGTGTTGAAATTACATAAATACCTTTGTGAAGCTGGACCTCTATGCTCAGCTGAACTAAAGTAAGGTAGTGATGCAAAATCAGCAGGAAGTAAAGTCAGCTTAATTATAACACCTTGATATATATGTGCAACACAGGCTAATAGCTTGGGGTAAATTAACAGCAGTGTTGTGCATAAGACATGAGAGGTAATAGTTCCATTCTACTCCGCTCTGATGAGGCCTCAGTTGGAATAGTGTGTCCCCTTCTGGCACCACACTTTAGGAAAGATGTGGATAACCTGGAGATAGTCCAAAGGAAAGCAACAAATAGGATAGAAATTTTAGGACACCTGACCTAGGAGGAAAGGTCAAAAGAATATTGTATGTTTAGTCTTGAGAAAAAAAAGACAACAGAGGGGATCTTCAAATAGGTTAAGAGGTGTTACAAAGAGAATTGTGTTCAGTTGTTCTGCCTGTCCACTGATGGTAGGACAAGTAGTAATAAGCTTAATCTACAAACAAGAGCGATTAGGAAAAACATTCTCACTAAAAGGGTAGTTGAGATCTAGAAGACAGTTCCTGGGGAGGTTGTAGAACCCCCTTCGCTGGAAATTTTTAAAAATAGGCCAGACAAACACCAATAAAGAATTGTCTAGGTTTACTGGGTCTTACCTTAGTGCAGGGGGCTGGACTTCTTGAGGGTCCTTCCAGCCCTACATTTCTATGATTCTGCTTCAGCATTTAAGAGTGCTTGTAGCACCCACAAGCCCATTAAAACCCAAAGTGCAACTCTAACCACTCAAACTGTAAGGATAAATGTAAGCAGGATTAGATCACCGTAAGCAATATTCCTGATATAGGTATGCATACATGAAGAAAAAGTTAATGCAAATTAATTAGCCCTTTTAATTTTTATTCTTTTTATCTTACTGATGTTCCTGGAGCAGTATGTGTATTAGACAGCAAAAAAAGCATTACAGTTGCAAATTCAAGCACTCAAAAGTTAGGAAATCCATAAGCAGATACAGTTTGGCTCCTTTCTGCGTGTGCCTTATGCTACAGTCTTTAATTACATACTCACTACAGGAAGCCCTACCTCATTCAAGGCACGGGCTCACCCAACTGGGGGGGATAAATCACACTTGTATAATTGAGGCTATTGGATCCCTATCTCATTTGTTGAAGAAGTTGGAAGGTGTGCAGTAACTAGGCGAGGATGCAGAAAAAGAAATATTACCTCACTTCCCCATCTGTAAAATAAAGGTAATACCTCCGAAATTAATAGTGTATTTACAGCAGTGTTTGACTAGAGTGTCATAAAAGTAGACATAGGACCACTAAATAAGGAGAAAACTATTCAATCCATGTACTGAAAAAGTTGTGTGGGAGAAAAAACCAGTATAATCACACGTATACCTTATGAAACAGCCTTTAAGCCCAAGGCAAGTGAATGAGGTTGCCCAAGCAACCATATTCGCATTTTCTAACTTTCTGTGTTTGACTTTCCAGCCTTAATGTCTTTTGGATGAGGTTTGTGAGTGTGTGTAATTTCTTATTTGTTTTTTAAAAGAGCAAACAACTTCCATCATGTTGTATAATACTGACACTCACATGGGTTCATCGGCAGCATAAAAAATCTTTTATATTCACTACATCACCCTCTGCCAGTAGAGCTACCAGAGCAAACTGTAGCAGAAGTAGCCTTGCTGTAGACCAGTAAGGGGATGACATTCTTTACCACATGATTACACAGCTATTTGCTGGCCAAATAATTTAGAGACTCAAGAATCTTCCAGGCGCTGGATAATAGCCTATTCTAGGCTGTGTCTACATTTGATAATTTAAGTCGACTTTAACTAAGTCGACTTTAACTAAGTCGATATAGTGTGTCCATACTTAAAAATAAAGTCGACTTAAAGGGGAACTTAAAAAGTCAACTAAGAGCGTCCACACTGGACACCTAGGTCAACTTCTAGGGGCTTAAGGGGAGCTAGGGCGGGTTGGGGGGGCACTCCTTGCCCAATGCCAGGGGGCTCAGCCTTTGCCCCATTGTACCTAGGCAAAGGGGGACAGGGACCCTGGCAGGGCATAGGGGCAGGGCTCTGCCCTGCCAGGTGGGGAGGCATACCAGGCTCCTCCTGTGACCCCCCCGGCAGGGAAGACATTGGTGTAGCCCTGGGGTAGCCCTAAATCGACTTAGGGCTACCCCACGTCTACACTGGCTTAAGTCGATTCTAGGGAGTTGACTTAAGCCTTAGGTCTACTAGGAAGTGGGTTTTATAAAGTCGACTTAATTTTATAGAATATAAGATAGAAAATAAGACTGCAAATGTATTATTGCCCTTATATAAATCCATGGTACGCCCACATCTCGAATACTGTGTACAGATGTGGTCTCCTCATCTCAAAAAAGATATTCTAGCACTAGAAAAGGTTCAGAAAAGGGCAACTAAAATGATTAGGGGTTTGGAGAGCGCCTCGTATGAGGAACGATTGAAAAGGCTGGGCCTCTTCAGCTTGGAAAAGAGGAGACTGAGGGGGGACATGATAGAAGTATATAAAATTATGACTGATGTGGAAAAAGTGGACAAGGAAAAGTTGTTCAAATACTCCCATAATACAAGAACCAGGGGTCACCAAATGAAACTGATAGGTAGCAGGTTCAAAACAAATAAAAGGAAGTTCTTCTTCACACAACGCACAGTCAACTTGTGGAACTCCTTACCTGAGGAGGTTGTGAAGGCTGGGACTATAACAATATTTAAAAGGGAACTGGATAAGTTCATGGGGGCTAAGTCCATAAATGGCTATTAGCCAGAAAGGGGTTAAGAATAGTGTCCCTAGCCTCTGCTTATCAGAGGATGGAGACGGATGGTAGGAGAGTGATCACTTGATCATTGCCTGTTGGGTTCACTCCCTCGGGCACCTGGCACTGGCCACTGTCGGTAGACAGATACTGGGCTAGATGGACCTCTGGTCTGACCCAGTACGGCCTTTCTTATGTTCTTATGTTCTTATAAAGTCGACTTAAGGAAACTGTAGTGTAGATGCAGGGTAAATTAAGTTGACTTAAGCAAGCTTAAGTCGACTTAATTTACCAGTGTAGACGCAGCCCTAGTGAGCAACAGAGAACGTTACTCACTTTGTGCAGTAGTAACTGAGGTTCTTCAAGATGAGTCCCTATGGATGTTCCTGTTTAGGTGTCGGCATGTCCCTGCATCATTGATCAGAGATTTTTCTAGCAGCGCTCGCCTGGGTTGTGCATATGCCGTGGCTGTCTCGCAGTGCCATCTGTGCTCTTTTCAGCACATGTGCAAAACCTCCTCAGTTCCTTCTCTACCGTGAAGTGCAATGACTTGACTCAAAGAAGAGGAAAGGAGAATGAGTAGTGGTGTACCCCCACAATCGCACACCCCTACCGTCACACATTTCAAAGATATGGCTGTTTCATCTATACATGATGGATACAAAGAGTTTAGGAGATATAAATTTAATTCTATCTCTAAAGATAAAAAGCTAATGCTTATCTCACATCCAAAGTATGCAGGAGTGTATCCTGCACAGTAGCATATGGTTTTGGATAAAAGGTTGATAAATGGATAGATACGTTGATTCAGATGAAATGATGGTGTGATCTTGGAGATAAACTTGTGATGAGGACTCAAAGGCTATGTCTACACTTGCAAGTTACATCGAATTAAGGAAGCTTAATTCAAACTAACTTAATCTTGGCCACACTAGGCTTTCATTAGTTCAAATTAAGGGCTTCCTTAATTCGAACTAATACATTCGATTACTTAGTTCGAACTAACCCTTAATTTGAAATAGTTAGTTCGAATTAAGTCAATGTGACCATATTAGTTCAAACTAACTGCTTAGTTCAAACTAATCAGCAGATTGACCTTCATGCAACTGACTAATTCGAACTAAGTAAGTGCCCTACATGGACATGGCTAGTTCAAATTAGCATTCTAGTGGGACCATGCTAATTTGAATTAAATTAATTCGAACTAACTAAAATTAGCTCGAATTAGTTAGTTCGAATTAACTAATTCAAACCAGCTTTTGTAAATGTAGACATAGCCAAAGTTACTTTTGCTTTATGAAATACAGTGAAGCGTGGATGTGCTATAAGGGCTTTGAGTTCACCTACATGCCTTTCTGATGTTATGGAAACCAGGAATGCTACCTTCATGGATTAATGAGTGAGGAAGCAGATTGCTAGGGGCTCAAATGGTGGTTTGGTGGTCATTCTTAGAATAAGGTTAAGATTCCATGGTATAGTAAGGGGCACAGCGCTCTGGGTATCAATTTTGTATCTTGGTCAAAAAATGTTTCATAACTGGGTGTGTAAAAAGAGTGTTGTCATCTATATCGCTGTGGAAGGTTGCAATGGAAGCTAAGTGTACTTAGATGGAACTAACTGACAATCCTCTTTCTTTCAGATTAAGGAGGTATTCTAGCATGGCTGTGATTTGTTCAGATGTTAGAATGATCTGCTTCTGAAGGCACCAAGAAGAAAATCTGTGCCACTTTTTAGGACAAGCCTTCCTCATGGAGAGTTTTCTACTCTTCAATAATATCTATTTTGCTGGTTCTGAACATTGTAGATCCACTTGTCAGATCCAGTTAGGAATCAAGCTGTTATGTGTAATTTGCCCAGGTCCAAGTGAATGATGCATCCCCTGTAATGGGATAGAAGATACCCTAAGAGAAGGAGGAGAATTGGTATTCAGGTTAAAATATGTGTAAGGTAGGTAAATCATGGCTGGCTGTACCATGCTAGAACTATCATTATGATGGTGGCTCCGTCCTGGTGTATCTTGAGTAGGGTTTTCTTTATTAGAGGGATTGGTGAGAAGGCATAGAGGAGGTTTGTACTCCAGCTAAGGAAAAAAGCATATCCTTTTGATGCCTTTCCTATGCCTGCTCTTGAGCAAAAGGTTGGACATTTTCAAAGAGGTCTAGAGTTGGGTAACCCCATTGTCGGAAAAATGTTTTCCAAGAGTCCAGAATGAAGCTCCCTTTCATGATCATTAGTGAATGTCCTGCTGAGGAAGTCTGCCATTAAGTTTTGGATCCCAGGTAAGTATGCCGCTGAGACTGTGATATTTAATTTTTACACCAGTTCCATAATTTCATGGCTTCCATGAACAGGGAGTTGGCTCTTGCTCCCACCAGTGATTGATGTAAAACATACACTCTATGTTGTCCGTCATCATCTTTACATGTTTGTTCACTATGAGATGTTGAAAGTGGAAACAGGAATTGCAGACTGCACCCAGCTCTAACAGGTGGATGTGTAGGATTGTATCGCATGCTGACTATTTCTCTTGTCGTATGAGTTACACGTGCTCCCCAGCCTATAAACGATTTATTGGTAGTCCTCATGATTGCAGTCGTTTCTTGTGCAAATGGTATGCCCTCCATCAGATTTTGGGGTTGCGTCCACCAGTTCAATGATTGTTTGATATTACTATTATTTTGTGCATCGAATCTCTGTAAGGCCTGTACAGTGTCAAGAGCCAGAGTTGCAGGGGTTGCACGTATAGCCATGCATGTCTTACAATTAAAGCAGTTGCCATCTATGTCCTAGTATCCGGAAACATGAGCAGGCAGCTGTGGCTGGGCTATACTGTGCTGTGAATAGCTGTTGTTGACACCTATGGCCTTGAACCTGTTTCTCGGTAAGAATGCTTTTGGCCAAGTGGGATTTTAGATGTTTCCCTATAAACTTTATTTCCTGGACCAGATCCAGGATAGACTTTTTTATATTTATCATGAGTCCTAGCTTCCTGAACAATGTCGTTGTGAATCTCACTGCATGAGTGGCCTCTAACTGGCTGTGTGACTTTATTAGGTAGTGACCCACGTACTGAAATATCTTGATTCCCTTTCTGTGTAAGTATACCACAACTACAGTAGGAATCTTAGAAAAGACCCTTTTAGTGGTGGAAAGTCTGAAGAGCAACACTGTGTACTGATAGTGAGTGGTTCCCAGTGTAAATCTTAGGAATCTTCTGTGGGCGGGATGAATGGAAAAATGGAAATAGGCATGCTGGAGGTCAAGGGCTGCAAACCAGTCACCCTTCTCCAGAGTTGGAATTATAATAGACAAAGTGAGCATTCTGAATTTTTGAGTTCTTATAAATTTGTTTAGCTTTCAAAGGTCTAGTATTAGTCTTCAGCCACCTTTTCTTTCTGGGTAAAGAAATAAGGGGAAGTATAAACATCTGCCCCTGTTTAGGGGGAACGTTCTATAGCATGATGTTCTATAACAGATGTTGGACTTTCTGATACATAAGGTGCTCATGAGATAGGTCCCTGAAAAGGGATGGGGAAGGGATTTGGAAAGTGAGTGTTGATATGAAGGAGATGGTGTGCCCTTATTTCATGATCTCTAAGACCCACCTGTCAGTTGTAATGTTTGCCCAAGATTGAAAGAAAAGGGCATAGCCAATGGCTGTAGATGGTGGTATTTGCCTGTGGCTCTGGAATTTGGGGGAGCTTGGACAGGCCCTTGACTGAAGTCTCAAAATTGAGGCTTAGAGGGTGCAGACTGAGATGTTGAAGACTGCTGATTGGATTGTCTTCGGCATTGTAGTCATTGCCTGTTGCATGCTGGGTGAACAATATTGATACCTGGATTTATAAGATTGCTATCTAAATGGTTTTCTTTTCATGGCAGGTGTCTAAATGCCAAGTATGTGGAGAGTGGCACAGGAGTCTTTCATTGTGAGCATTATTTCATCCTTTTCTTCACACAAAAAAATTATTTTTAATCAAAAGGAAGCTCTCTAATTGTTGCCTCTAGCTGCTTTGGCAGACTAGCTGCATGCAGCCACGAAGATCACCCAACTTTGAGCTGCGTTGTTGGCCGCAGGAAGGAGGCTCTGTGACAGGCTGCTCTCCAAATCCAGTCTGGTGTGCTGCTATGACCGCTT
The DNA here is from genome assembly GCA_007922175.1 of Pelusios castaneus. Taxonomy (NCBI): domain Eukaryota; kingdom Metazoa; phylum Chordata; order Testudines; family Pelomedusidae; genus Pelusios; species Pelusios castaneus. The sequence continues at coordinate 1,305,903 of ML685772.1, forward strand.
GAACCCCACTCCTGAACCCCAATTTACCCCGCTCTGCTGGGTGACCGCTCACTCCTGAGTCAGTCCACACCAGCCACCAGCGTGTAATTGGTCCCAGGCAGTGGGTGTAAATCCACTAGCCACACAGGCGTTGGTCCCCAAGCAAGCACACCCAGCCCCAGACACTACACTGGGAGCCACTGCCTTACAGGGATTGGGACCCACTCCCAATCACCTTAGTCTCAAATCCGTCCACTTAACAAAGAAGTGGATTGTGCCCAGCCTCCCACATCCACACCCTCTAAAGACCACACAGCTTTAGGTAAAACAACTACTAGTTTATTGATCAGAGTCTGATTTCAAGTGAGAACACGGCCAATCAAGGCAGAACCATACTATAAATGAGTCAGGAATGACCACTATCAAATAAAAGGTATAAACCGCATACTACTCTAACATCTTCACCTAAACTAACCTCAGAGTCCAAGATTATGCACATGGTGTTCGGCTGTTCGGTGTTTTACAGCCATTCTCTGCCTGTTCCCAGGCAGGGCCCCGATCTTGCTTGAAGTTGGTTGCAAGATGGTGTCTTCTCAGGCTGAAAGCCTGCAGCTTCTCCCCCCTCACAGTCTCTGTGTCTTTGTTTTAACAAACTGCTCACAGCCCCTCCCCTCACTATCCTGTTGTGAGATTCTCTTCACTTCTACCTGAGCAGGGGAGGGCATTAGCATTCCCTTTGATGTGTAAATCTTCAGCCATTGTGCTAGAGACAGTCCTGAGTCTGAACCCTGTAACATGCTTCACATCTATACATACATGTTGCAGCAGGGAACATGGCACCCTGGTAATCACGTGGCCCATGTTCTGAGCATTCACAGAGGAACCTGGTATAGCGTAATTGTCATCAAATAACACAATTACACTGCAAAACTGAACAGAAAGATTATACAGGTCACACCCAAGGGCTGCACAGATGTGCATCCCGTCACAGGCTCAGAGTGCCATCCTAGCAATCAATCATTCTTCATTGACTATGGATTGGAATTGTTCTTTTTTTGTTTTCTGAACATGTTCAATAAATTCCAATAATTTGATGTACTTTTGATCATAATTCACCAGTTACTGTTACAGCCTGACCTGATCCTATGTCTTACACTTCCCTGCATTTATTTTCCTCCCGTTCTGTAAGTTCCCCCTCTTCAGAGCATCTGATGAAGTGAGATTTTCTCCCATGAAAGCTCATGCGATAAATAAATTTGTTAAACTTTAAAAAGTGCCACAGGACTCCTGGTTTGAGTTACTGAACTAGACTAACATGGCCATCCCTTCCAAACTTGTAGCACCGTTCGCCACTCTTAGTTTTGGGATCGAGGAGGTATATACCCTTCTCCCCAACAAATCTAGTTTCTTATCTTTGTCATAAGGTGCGGCTCTATTCAATTGTGGCTTAATTCTATGGTTGGCTGCTTCGCCAGCTAAGGAGTTAGGTGGTGTTTAGGTTATCATAAACAAGTATTCTAAGTCCTTGTGGGGCACATAGTATTTTTTGTTGATCCTTTTACAGGTGAGAGGTATTGTGGCTGGTGTCTCCCAGATATTATTTACAGGTTCTAATCCATCATCCATGAGGAAAGCTATTCTTGATGATGACAGCAGAATTTTTAGAAGTTTATGCTGAGATTCTTGCTTCCTGCAGTGGTATCTCAGGTTCTCTGCTACTCTTTTAAAAAAGGTCCTGAATTGTTTAAAATTCATCTGCCGCTGCAGGTAGCAGAGGAATAATGGCTTCATCTAGCAATGAGGAAAAGTTATAGGGGCAGAGAGGGTGTGTTGTAGCATCCTGCTGCTTACTATCTTCAGTGCCCTCAGTTGTGCCAGCCTCTGTAGGGCTGCGTCTACATTGGTAAATTAAGTCAACTTAAGCTTGCTTAAGTTGACTTAATTTACCCTGCGTCTACACTACAGTTTCCTTAAGTCGACTTAAGCAGCTTGCTTAAGTTGACTTAAGGAAAATAAAGTCAACTTAATGAAAATTAAGTCGACTTTATAAAACCTGCTTTTTAGTAGACCTAAGGCTTAAGTCGACTCTCTAGGGAGTCGACTTAAGCCATTGTAGCCATGGGGTAGCCCTAAGTCGACTTAGGGCTACCCCAGGGCTACACCAATGCCCTCCGTGCCGGGGGGGCACAGGGGTAGCGTGGCATGCCCCCCACCTGGCAGGGCAGAGCCCTGCCCACCATTCCCCTATGCCCTGCCAGGGTCCCTGACTCCCTTTGCCCCATTGTACCTAGGTACAATGGGGCAAAGGCTGAGCCCCCTGGCATTGGGCAAGGGGTGCCCCCCTGCTCCCATCGACCTGCCCTAGGTCCCCCTAGCCCCACAAAGTCGACCTAGGGCATCCAGTGTGGACGCTCTACTTTTTAAGTCGACTTTTTAAGTTTCCCTTTAAGTCGACTTTATTTTTAAGTGGGGACACACTAAGTTGACTTAACTAAGTCAACTTAAAGTCGACTTAGTTAAAGTTGACTTAAATTCCCCAGTGTAGACATAGCCTAGGTGTTGTAGCTGATTTAGTAGGTAATGTGTGTCTTTGTGTCTAGGAGGTTGGTGGTCTGCTGACCTGGGCAGAACAGAAGGCCCATGTATCCCAACTGGGACAATATGCATGACAAGATGCAGGTGGGCCAAATTAGGGATAAGGTCAGATGTTAGGATGGTGATATTTCTTGCACTCCTGAATCTTGGAGGAAGGCAGTTCGGGAGAAAAAATGGCCTCTTTGCCTTCGTAATTGCCCTTACTTCAGAAATATATAGGTGAAAGACGACCTTCCTGAGAGAACTGAGCCAGAGATCTATCAGTACCATAAAACTGAGACATGGGGGAGGATGTTAAAAACTCCTGTGGTTCTTGGTGCCTGCATTTCTCTGTATGCTTTCTCAAAGCCAGTATTGCTGCTGTCTCTGCTGCCAGTGCCATAGTGGGTACTGCCATCGGAAGCAGGTCAGTGCTAGATATCGGCACTACAGAAGTCGTCAGCGCTGACAGGTGCCAGCAGTGCTGTGATTTGAGGGATGGCAATTGTCAGTGCCATGGACCCAGTCACGTTTTTTGCTGTTTACAGCCCATTAGCTTTGACAGCGCTGTAGCAGCATGGGGTTGTAGTGGTTTTTCTTTTTGCTCCTTGACATATCTAGAAGTCTCTTTAACAGATAGGGTACCTCAGGAACCTGTACCCTCTTTGGTACAAGTTCATTTGGTAATTAAGGTAGGTGATTTCCTCTTCTTTTGAGTCATGTCAGGAGGAAGCAGATGTGTTTTTTTCCTTGATTTTTTGAGAGACTGTTTTCTCCAGTCTGGGGTCCGAGGCAAGTTCCATTAAAAGTAATTTGAGTCTCGCTCTGGAACTTAAGTTCTTGCAGTATGAGCATTTTTTGTGTTGTGTCCCCCTCCCTGAGACACTTAATACACATAGAGTGGCCATCGGATTTGGGCACCTCTCTACATGATTCATGACTTTTGAAGCTGGATGAAGCAGGAATGTCACCAACTTGGTGAGGGGAAAAAACAAAAACAAAAAAAACCCCACTAAATATACTAAGATAAGTCATGAAGGAAAAATAACTTGTTCTTCCCTATTTAAACAAAAGAAGAAGAAGAAGAAGAAGAAGAAGAAGAAGAAGAAGAAGAAGAAGAAAAGCTGAGAGAAGTAACTACCTAGGAAAAATAAACAATTTGAAACTGGATTTTGACGAGCTGTAAGGAACTGCTAGGAACTCCACCTCTGATTCCGGACAGCTGAGAAGGAACTGAAGAGGTTGGGTCACACGTGCACTGAAGAGAGCGCCAATGGGACCACAAGACAGACACAGCGCATGAGCAACCTGCACTGCATGAGCAACTGCTAGAAAAATCTCCAACCGATGACATGGGGATGTGCCAACACCTAATGTGGAGCACCCACAGAGACACTACTTGAAGAAGAACTAGCTGTTTTCTATTGAAGAGGGACACCACCCTTCTGCCACATCCCACTGCGGATGTCACTACGTTGTCTCTTCCCCTACTCCTATTTCCACGTTCCAGTATAATTCACCAGATCCTAACAAACTCAGTTTTCATTCCTCAGGCTTCTCATCCCAGTTTAGCTTCCGCAGCCAGCAAGCCCTAGTTTCAACCCCTACAGACATTCACTCCCCTAACCACTCTCTCTGTCCCTCTCCCAATCCCAACCTACTCCAAGATCCAAGTCTAGCTCTTGTCCCTTCTGCATTAGGTTCAGGCACTCTTCTCTATCAGACTGCCTGTTTCACCTGCAAAGAATGAAGCTGAATGTACATAAAGTTGAGCAAGCAGAATTTTATTAAACCAGCTGGATGGCTCTCTCCATGTGGTTGACTTGGTCAACTCCATCAATTCCCCATTTCCCTGGCATTCCCTCACCCACAGTCCATCCAGGGAGCATGAGCCCTCTATCTACTGTTCACTGATCATGCTACACTGGATGGGGGTAGTTGGAAAGGGGAAGATGAGCAAATGAGTGCACAGGAAAGAAACTTCCTGATACTAGCTCTTAACACAGTAACCCATAATTGTAGGTGCAGGAAGTCCTGCTCAGCTTTGGGTTGCAGCATACTCAGAGCAGACAAAAACTTTAAGTCAGAGAAACACGCAGGCTGCCATTTTTTCTCTGCAGGCTCATAAATTGGCCAAATTGTGACCCATAGGGACAGCAAAAAGCATGCACATCCCTTGTCAAATTTCAATTCCTTACTCCAAACCACAGGGGAAAAGTCACTAGCATTCTTCCAACACAGACAAAAAGTACACACCAAAAAGTACATTGTTCTTAAACAGATGAACTATTTTGATTAAAGTTTTAAAAAGAAAATAATCAGCCTGAAGCAGACATTTAGGATAATAAGTTTCAGCCCCAACAGCTGAAGTACTGCAATTGTACAAGCAACTTTAAAAAAAGAAAAATAAAGTTATGTGGAAAGTGTCAGGTATCCATAGTTAAGCAATGCTACAACCCCTATCTCAGGGGTGGATAAAATTGGCTCACAACTAGACACCAGCTATTTTACTTTTGATCGCCAAAGGGAACTCCTCCATTACATTTCTATAGTGGAGCTAGGTGACAGGCTACTAAAACTGGTGATCATGCCAATCAAAATATTGATTTGTCGAGGCCTGAAAAGAAAAAAGAAATAGAAAGTTCTTGAACCACAGAGCTCCTATGTCCAACGAAGTTTATTTGCAGATTTACAGAAACAGGTAAAACAGTTGTACTATACAGTTTGAGGGGACAATGTTCTCACAAGCACTTAGACTGCAGTTACATATTATTGCATTACCTGAAATGACAACAATGAAGTCCCTGGTCTTTCCTCTGGCCTTGGACTGTTGTCAAATCCTTTGAATGGTAAGGCGTAAGAGGGTCCGAGTGTGTTAGTTGTGCCTCCATCATGGACACCTATGACACTCAGGAAGCGCCTCTCAAATGGAAGTTTTCAGTATTACACAAAGAATTTGCTTTCTTTGAGTGATGTCCCTTCTTTCAAGTCAGTTTTGGCTAAGCTGTATTTCTTCTTGTCTCTCACACACACACACACACACACACAGTCTTGTGTGCTTTCCAATTATCCCCTCTTCTGCATTAACACTTTAGAACACCGAGGCAAGGCTTAATATGTTTATTGCTCTGTGCATTGCAGTGGATGTGAAACTTCAACAGCAAGTTTTCTCCAGGTAAATATTAATCAGAACAATAACCTAAAAATCTGTCACAGTAACTACAAAATATCACATTTAAATAAGTCATTTGTGTTAGTTTTCTGTATTCGATAGTGTGTCAAGTTAGCTTAACAGTGTTCCGAAATTTGGATCCAGGTGTTGCTGTATGAAATTTCAGAGACAAGTCCCCTACTTTAGGGGTGGAGGGAAAAGCAAGTATCTGCTCCCATATTACTTCATTTTAGAATGCAACCCTAACTGTGCCATGTGACACCATTTAATGTCATTATGGGTACATACATGAATGTCACTGTCACAACCAAGTATTGTGGAAGAGGTAAGAGCAGAGGACACACTAAAAGGGTCCCCCTCAACCCCCCATATCCATTTGTTCTATTTCATGCAGAACATTTGAGTAAAACTGACAGGTTGCTGAAAAAAGTTGCTGATGTAACTACAGCAGCAAAGCAAATGGGCTCATGCTTTTCAGCAAGTCAGATGAGACAGTGATTTCTGAAGAGCTTCTAAAAAAAATCATTTTTTCAGGTTCTTAGTCTTCCCACTGATCCCCCCTGTTCACTCCCCTAGATTTCTAAAAGCAGCATGATCTAGTGTATTGGGGGCAACTATAATAATCTAGTCCAGACTTTGCCACTGCCTTGCTCTTTGGCTTTGGCAATTCACTTAACTTCTGTCTCAGATTCCCACATTTGATGTATATGTGGTTTATGAAATACTTCAGTAAAAGCTAAGTTGGCCCTGAAAGATCAACTGGTTTGATAGACATTTGTACTGATGGCAAGACAATTAACTTCACATCACACTGCACATTGTAAAGGCTGGATAGTGAACATAAGTATAATGAAAAACAACAGAGTCCTGTGGCACTTTTAAAGACTAACAGATTTATTTATCACATGAGCTTTCATGGGAGAAAATCCCACTTCACCAGATGCGAAAGCTCATGCAATAAATAAATCTGTTAGTCTTTAAAAGTGCCACAGGACTCTGTTGTTTTTCTGCAATAGACTAACACGGCTACCCTTTGGAACATAAGTATAATGGCTAGCCTTGTGCTTCATACTAAAAAGCATGATGTTAAACGCTGTCACAGAACTGAATACTCACTTCAAAAGTTCTCAGCACTGGGTATTCCAAGAAGAAGTTCTCGTTTCTTCTTGGTACAAACCACACTTCAGACAACCAACATTTTAAAGGAACTTAATGAAATTTTAAAGAGTGTTGAGTAATTCTTTAAGAATGGTCACCCTTACCTGGTAATGGCTTACAAAAAAAAAAAAAAATAAAGACATACCAAAAACCCCAATAAATATTACTAGGCAAAGACTTCCTTAAAGTACAGTTCTACTTTGAAAAATGACTAAGTTTAGACCCTTTTCTCAAAATATGGATGTTCTTATTGCATCAGTGACCACATTTCCAGTGATCTTGTATTTATGTACATGAAAGTAACTCACTTTCCACTTGTCTGTTTTGACTCAGTTATATTTAAAAGAAAAAAAAAAGATTTTGCTAGTATTCTTGTATGAAACCCAGATCTAAAAATGGCTTACATTTTGCTCAGATGTCATAAGCATCAGGATCTTCAAACGTCTTTCAAGGAAAGTTCCACAGCTGTGGGCCAGAAAGCAATCTCCCGAACACAAGTTGCAGTCTTAAAAACAATTCCATTTTTTCCAGAGAAGATAGCTATTCTAAGAGACCAGATGCACTCACTCATAACCTACCACCTTTGACCAAATAGACATTTTCTGCTTTTACTTCTCTGATCCCTATACCGCTACCAAAGCGGTGAGGGAATGTGCTAGATCAGGGGTTCCCAACCTGTGGCCCACGAGGCTTTTGAAAATGGCCCGCGCTGCCAGCCTCTGGCTCGGAGCCAAGCCACAGCCAGCCTGTCCTGGAGCACAGCTGGGAGCTTGTCTGCAGCTGCCTGCCTCCCCTCCGGTCCCAGCCAGGGCTGGATTAGGGATTGGGGGTGGGGTCAAAGGCTCCAGGGCTGTGGGGGCCACAGGCTGGTGTGGTGCAGCTGCAGGATGTGCCGGGGGGGCGCAAACTGGTGCAGCCACTGCAGGAGCATGGACCACGCTGGTGCTGCTGGCTGGAGTCCACACGCTTGCCCACAAGCTGGCCCTGTTCATGGGAATCCAGCCCTTTTTTCCTTTCCTTTCCTTTTAAACTTTTTCAAATTTTTAAAAAATCAGTTTGGCTCAAGGGCCACAAATATAATTTTTAGAACCCTGAAGGGCCACTAGTCTATTAAATTAAAATTAATTTAAATGTAATTAATTGATTTTAATTAAAATTTGATTTTAATTAAATTTTAATTAAAAAGACTGGTGGCCCTTCAGGGTTCTAAAATTATATTTGTGGCCCTCGAACCAAAGAGGTTGGGAACCACTGTGCTAGATTCTATCCCTTGGATTTCAAAGAACTGCTCACCAAGTGGAGATGCAGCATCTAAAAGAAGATTAGTAACAGAACTGGATGCCAGTCCTTTCTCTGCTGTATGATGGTTAGCAAGTCTTTTCTAATTAGATCATAAGCTCTTTGGAACTGTCTCTTAGTATACATTCCTATAGTATCTTGCATAACAATACTCCCATCTCAGCTAGGTCCTCTGGGCTCTACCGTGATAAGTTCAGCGAGTTAGTTTTGCAACCCCAGTGAAGGCAATGAAATTGCCTACCTGACACTAGGAAACTAATTTATCCCACAGAACAATGAGGGACAGAAAGCTTAACCTCTTTCAGGTACCACACAGTTTCCAAAAACAGAAGTTAGAGAACACAATAAGACAGACATAGCAACAATTAACATCAGCATACCTATTTCTTTGCACAGCTGAACCTGAGTCATATGTCCATAACTTTGAGTAGGATAAGATAGCTATTGCATTAGCAGCATTTCTTCTTGTGAATTTTTGGCCCCGTCTTGCTGAGTACATCTAGCCTACGTCCCTTTTCTATTTTAGCATCAGGTGGCATCCAACATTTTCCTATATCACAGCCACCACCACAGTCAGTCTCTCTCCCTCTCTCTGTTAGATTTCCCAAGGAGATGTGCTCACAGTCCTTTATCTTTATTACCCTTCTTAGGAATCCCTCCAATTTATCAATTTGGGTTCTATTTTGGGGGGGAGGGATCAGTGTTTGTTTTTCCCATTCATGTTTTTGGTAACTAAGAAGAGGCCTAAGTAGAATCCTAAACAAGATGTAAATATTACGGCACTGAGCTAATTCAAACAGGATCTTATACATGTTGCTTAAACCCAGATGCTCTTCTAACCTCATATGCTCAAGATGTATTGAAAAGAAACATTTTTCCATGCACACAAGATATGTGCACTAGCTTGCATATAAAATTACAATCAGTCTCTTAGTATCAGCCATTAGGAACTTTTTAATCCCAATTCCACAACCAAGGAATAGGTGACTATATTTGTACAAAAAAGAAAATAAAATCTATACAAACCAAGTAGTAACCTGTTTTTAGCAAGATGTTTTTAAACAAAAAAAAAATAATACTTCAAAAGCTGTCTACTGTATGACATAGCCACTGTTTACGTACAATGAATATTTAAAAGTAGTATTGATATACAAATTGATTTCAGTACTCTATAGTAAAACTGCCAAATGGCTAATAAATACAAATATATAACAACTGAGTTATTAGAAACAAAACAAATAGGCAGCCAAGAAGCCAATAGCTCTGGGAGGTTATTAGAAATGTACCACACCTCTTCTCACCTAATTTCCTAGCCCAATTTATGTACTGTGCTTAGCCACGGTGGAAGCTAGTGATACTAATGACATTGGGGTAGGAAAACAAGAAGCTGGACACATTAAAATTAAAGTAACAGAATGATTGGACAGACAAGGGAAGCATGAAAAGACTGAGGACAGTAAGTAGAGGAGAAACAAACAAACAAACAAAGTAGCCAGAAGATACATCCTTCCTGAAAGAGAACCTACACTCACATATGAAACAAGTAGCAAGAGCAGAGGAAAGAATATCTCAGAACAAAACAGGGAGTGGGGAACAGGCCAAGTCAGAGGGGAGAAGTGTTATACTTATATTTTTGGCACCAAGACCTTCTAAATGCAAGTTGTTTTGAAATAGGTCTACAGTCTCACGCTAGTATGACTGCTGTATTACACTGTAGTGTTAGATTTCCTCCCAGTGTGCAATAGCCTCTGACCCATGAATGCCATCATCAGTGAAAGTTCTTCAACACTTTACAGCCATACTTTGATGTTAATTTCTCTGTTAGGTTTACATTAGTACTTAGCTTCTCTAAGTCAAATCATTTAGAGTAGAAGATATGCCAGCATAACAGCCCTTTCAGACATATCATTAATAGGTGATGCTCAGCCATGAAGGCAAGGAGCATCAATTGTTATTACACACAACATTGTTACCAGCCATGGATAGGCTTTGAGGTCTTAAACCAGTAAGATTGCTGGACAAAGGTCAGGGCACTTCGGTACTTTGCTACTGACTGGGAAGGAGAATGGGTGGAACTGAGAGCGGGTAAACTTATTTTAAGGATAAACGCACCATGAATTAGAAATACTGAATATGTAAAGCATTTGCTTAGCCTGAATTTACACATCATTTGCAGCCATTTCACCTTGCAAGATATGACACACTAGACAACAGCACAAGTTTGTAGATGGTAACTATCTGATAGAGAGTTTTAAAAAAAATTTTAACTGGAAAAAGTCAGGCCTACAGCACATTTTAAAGGAGGACACAATATAGTTGGGTGGTAACATTGGGTCTAAAGCATTTTATAATGGCAAAAACATGGTAGGTGTGGTTGTGGGAAGGATTTAATCGTTGATTTGGTATGTTCAGTTTACTCAAAAACGGCAGAGTCACAAATCATGCACATCAGCCTAGAAAAGTGACTTGAAGGTTTTCTTTTGACTTCACAGCAGTAGGTATTCTGACACTGAAAGTATTGTGTGTACTCCCCACAAACACTGAGAAAGCATGAAATGTATGATCTTGATTTGATGAGGTGACAGAAGGGTATCACATGCATACAGAACAGAAACTTCAACACTGATGAACACTTCGAGGGGAAAAAACAATGAGAGTCCTGTGGCACCTTATAGACTAACAGATTTTCTTCAGCATAAGCTTTCATGGACTATAACCCACTTCGTCAGACGAAGTCCACGAAAGCTTATGCCGAAGAAAATCTGTTAGTCTATAAGGTGCCACAGGACTCTCATTGTTTTTTGCTGTACAACAGACTAACACGGCTACCCCTCTGGAAATTTCTACTTTGAGGGAAGTTTCCCAGCACTACTCTCTAGACATAGACCCAGTTACAAATCCCCACATACATAACTCAGTTTGCCCTTTTCCCCTCAACACTAAGGACAACCCATAGCAAAAGTAAATTTCCAATACTTTATCAGAAGCCTGATTTTCCTAGATTTTTAGTACTATTAACATACCACCTAGTCATAGACCAGGACCCCATTGTGTGAGGCACTGTGGAGAAACAGATCAAAAGACAGTACTGCCCCAGACGGACTCCAATTTATGTATTCTCAGACAGTCTGAACAAGCGTTGAAGCCACCCCTTTCATTTAATCTTTTGCAGTAGTCTTCACTAAAAATAGAAAATTGAGATAGGGTAGAAGTTAGTGAAGTTTAACATCAAGATGGGACCTTCATAGAGAAGACATCACTAGCCATTTAAGAGTGTGTGGTATCTTGCTCCACATAAAGAAGGTATTGACCTATATCAGTGGGGATCTGAGATTCTGCCATGGGGACATAACGAGCTACAAAAACGTTTACCCGTATAAAATGCATACAGCTGTAAACAGATCCAAATCCTCAGTAAGCATAACTACAAGGATGCAAGACAAAAAAGGGAACATATCCCACATCACCGTCTGAACTTGATACCCTAATCCTGATAATACTCTTTCATATCTAAATATACAAAGATCTATTTAATACAACTCTGAATATTCAGTTACCCCATTTTTAGAAAAGCTACCAAAATATAAGCTTACCTTCAAGTTTCGATCCATATTGGTATATTCCACCAGCGAAGTGTGGCAAGGCAAATACTAGAGATCCCAATCCTATCATAAATGATGAAAAGGCCAGCCATCTTGGTTTATGCCCTCTTTCTCCGAAGAAAGATACAAACAGTGACAGTACACAAAAAGCAATGTCATAGCTTGCAGAGATGACGCCAGCAAGGGAACTGTTCAGCTCAAAACGTTTTTCAATAGTGGAAATACTAACATTTATGAGGCCATTCACCACAATACCTACCAAAAGAAGACACATAATTAGACAAACCAATGAAGTATGATTTTCTTTAAAAACTATTGTGCAACCTTACCACTGTATTATTTGCAAATTCAAATTTAATCTTGCCATTCCATCTCTGAACTCTTCTGAGAGAAAATTTAGTGACCATGAAAGCCAAGAACATTCCAAGAAGATATAATCCAGGCATTAGCATTGGGCAATTTTTTTTCAAATGAACAGTTTACTCAAAGATTTTATTTGACTTGAAACTATTAGTGAAAGAGAGGTTTTGCTACCCTCCATCAAACTTTTAGCCTAGTCATTAGGGCACGCATCCAGGATGTGAGAGACCCAGATTCAAGCCACCTTTGTGCCTTTTGATTTGGAGCTGCAGAGACTAAGGGCAGTTTAAAGTCTTCTCTGTACTTGCAGCAACACATAGTGCACATATAGCTACACATGCTACAGTGAAAGGTAGGCTGCATCTCCACTGTGTTGCATAGCTATATATGGCAGGGAAAGACTTCAGAACACATGCTGTTAAAAACTGCAGCGTAGATAGAGAAAACACTGCTTAGGGAGTCATGTAGGATATATACTTTATGGCTACATCTATTCTGCGCACCTCTTGCAACAGCATACAGGATATGGAAAGCAAGCTGAATCCACATTGCACTACGTAGCTATACAAGTCAGCAAACAGCTCGGCCAGAATAGAGGAAACAGCTCTACAGCTCTCTACTACATATAGCTGACAAAGCCTTTCCCTGTGGCAGAGGAAAGCTCCAGCAAGAGGACACTACACTGCTAAACAGCAGGGTAAATGAGGAGGCACCACTTGTGCGAGTATATACCCAGGCAATGTACCCACAGGGTTCAAAAGTGCCTGTAGTCTACTTCCCTAAACAGTGCTTCACTGTCTAAAATGCAATTTATACCTATACTAGCAAGGCATGTAGTATCGGTACTCTAGACTATAATACAATGTAAGTTATCGCAGCCTCTCCAGGAGGCATTACAGGCAGGAACACTATTCAGAATACCTACAGCATGTCCCAACCATACTCCTTCTGCCACTAGACCAGCATATCCCTTACTACAAGGCTTCTGAAGGGTCCGCAGCAGGCAATCTTACAGCTCTCCTCCATAGTGCCTGCACTGGGGGAATCCGCCTTGGCCCAATACTGGGTACTAATGGAGCCACACCTAGCATAGAAGGACTGGGAAAAGGCTCATCCTACGAACTGTAACATTCAAGGTACTATATTTAATTCCTATGTTGGAGAATTGAGAGTGAGGTACAGGAGAGGGAAAGAGAGGCATTCCAGTACCCTCAAATGCCACTATGTGACAGACTGTTGGCACAGTGGCTTGCTTTTTTACTTGGGAAAACGATCCACATAACAGTGGTGAGTAGGGACCCTAATGACCTAGAGGAATAAGCAAATATCAAGTTAATTTCCTGCTTGACATTTTTTGGCATATGTATAGCACTTCAGACATCTTGTTAGCTCCATGGATACACATGTGAAGTAGGTAAGCAACTTTGTATTTTAAGGATGGGAAACTGGCTCACAAGAACTAAAAACCTCCACACCACATTAACTGATTATAACTGTTAACATTTGTATTGTAATTTGTTATTGAGTTAGTTACCAATGTTCAATTCACATACTAAAAAGTCAGATAAGCTGTAGCTGAACTTCATCTGTAAGCATTTAGATAACAATTTAGTAGTAAATGCAATTGCTAGCAAGATAATTTTCAGTGCCTCCTTATTACGAAAGAAGAAAGAATTGCGTTAGCAGAAATGGAAACCTGTTGATCCAGATAATATATGGTCAGCAACTCTCAACTCTGACTCAAAGAACTCTTAGCACCCAAGTAAATATTAGCCAAGGAAAAGTCTGTTTCAACTACTGGCATTTATACAGCATGTGAAGGCTAGTTCAGTGTGGATACTGTACCAAAGATCTAACATGTTAATTAGCAAATCATTGATCTTTTACTTACTTTACTAGAGCTAATCATTACTATTTTAACTTTTTCCCATCCATTTAGCATAGTAGCCAAAGAAATTTTTTTCCTTTCCCAGTGCTAAGGTCTCAGATGTAGTCTTTAATGACTCATCCAAGTATCTTAAACCAATTTACAAAAAATCCAGTAAAATGTCTTTATTAAGTTATGTCTTAATTCCTAGATGCCTAAATTTCAAAGCCACATGTCGATTGGTTGTGCTTATCTTATTCTTCTCAGCTTACTCCTGGTGTCAATAATAGTTCTAGCCAAGGTCTGAAAACAGTCTTTCCTCCATTTATCCAGGGAAAACCGTGACTCTCAAAAGTGGCAGTAGTTTATTCGGAAGCAATAATTAAGATATTGTTTATACATTCTGTCACAACTTGAAAACTTATTACTGCCTCCCACAGTTGTGAATTGCAGTGTCTCTTGTTACTCAGACACGCATCCGTAGGCTGCAAGTACGTACTTCTATATTGACCATTTGGGGCCATACAAATCAGATTATCAAGTTACACATTTAACCATATACTGTACATAAATTATTACACCCTAGAAATATAAGCCTCAGTTGAACTAGAGATGAGAGCAGGTTGCAAAAAAAATTATCAGTTTCCCTGCCAGCTCCACTTGAAATGTAGGAAAACCTGACAGTTGCCAACAATTGCAATACCCTCTTGTTAAGCCCAGCTATTAGACTGCAAAGTCTTCATAACTTGGAGTCCTAAAAGTGCCAAACATTGCTTCAGTTAAAGCAGTAATACCTATGCACACTAGTACATTATATTTGCTATTTATTTTTATCCTTATTCTTCATGAGAAATGTATGTTCACGAAACTTAAGGGTTACTGAACCTAAACGAAGGTTTAGAGCAGCAATGCTCACCACAGGTTCTACAGAGGATATAGGACAATGAGGGATAATCATGGAGAGGTTTGAGTAGTTGGCAGGGGTTGACATGTCTACAATGCATTACCTTCTCTGATGTTTCTGAGATTTGAAAACTAAATACTTACATCTGCAAGTACATTAATGTAATTGTTCTCATAGCAATATGGTGCAAGATAGAGTTACAGTAGTTTGAACTACCTTAACTTTGCATCGACATATTCCTAAATGTGTATTGTAGTATTTGTTAAATAAAATCTTGCATTTTAATGTCCTAGTTTTGATACTGTTTAGAACTACAATATTCTTGGAAGCATGGCCCATTTCCTTCCCCCGCCCACTTATTCCCCATACTAAACTCAGTAACTTGTTTACAACCTTAATTTCAAAGTACACCCTTTATGTAGATTAGTTAGGCTTCCCTTCCTTCCCTTTCCACCCTCGCCCAGTTTCAAAGATGAAGTCATAAGTGTCCAGTCTTCCATCAAGGAAAAGGATACCTGTTCTAATTAAGCATCTTATTTAGCATCCTACTAACATAAACAACAATCCAAAATGTTGGCTGTAGGTCTCACTGCATATTTATTCATTTGATTTACATTACAGTCACTGTAGTACCTAAGCATTCCACAGATTTTAATGGCTGGATCCTCAAAATACCCCTGTCAAGATAGAGAAATGTTGGGGGTGGGAGGAGAGTGGGTTTTATTTTAAAAACAAAAACAAACAAACAAACAAAAAAAACCCAAAAAACCACAAGAGATGGGAGCCCAAGACACTTAATTCCGTCTACACAAGGGGCACTCACCTGAAATATGAGAGACCTGAGTTTCAAGTCCCTAGTCCACATTAAGATGAGTGGAAATTTGAAATCAGGCCTTTCATATTCTCTGTGACAGTAGTTTTCAAGGTTTGGTTTTTTGGGGTTTTTTTTATTTGCAGACCTCTAAAAATTTTAGCAGGAGAATCTCTCTATCAAATTGTGATGAGCACTGGGCACTGCCTTTTATTAAAAAGATTAAATACAAAGCTAATGCACATTGCCTTCTCCTTGGGGAAATATGTGCAATTTCATTTATGTCACAATGACAAAGAGGTGGTTGGCTATTCTTTAGTTCCCCAGAGATGTTATGTACATCAGAAAAGCCACATCACAACTGGCAGCCTCTGCTCGAAATGGTTCACAAATGGAGCATGAAGGATGTTGCCAAGAACACCAGCAGAGATGTGACCAGTTTCATAACCTCAAGCTTGTCAGATACTTTAGACAGGATTAATTTGAGGGTTTTTTTAAAATGTGCACATTTATGGCACAGATGCCAACATAGACCCTAATTCTGCAGATAGAGCCACCTCAACTGACTGAGAAATCAAAAGAAATACCAATGAAGTCAAAAGGGTCTTTGTTCAGGCAGCCACCTTGTGCAAGATCAAGGCCTAAATTAGTATTCATGCCACAAATGTGTTTTAAGAAAATGTAATACTAACAGAAAATACCTGCAAATACCAACAAATTTATTCACACAAC
The DNA here is from genome assembly GCA_007922175.1 of Pelusios castaneus. Taxonomy (NCBI): domain Eukaryota; kingdom Metazoa; phylum Chordata; order Testudines; family Pelomedusidae; genus Pelusios; species Pelusios castaneus. Next base: position 1,322,361 of record ML685772.1, read on the forward strand.
TTTGCCCTGAGTGTATGGACATAGAAGGTAATTCAGGGCAGCATTGGGAAGGCTTGCAGGGGGCTTTAGCCTTCCCAAAATTTGCCTTAGCCCCCCTTTACCCATCCCTCCCAGTGCAAAGGTCAAACATTACACAGAAGTAAGGTGGCATATTATAGCATTGCCACCCTTAGTTGTGCACTGCTTTCAAAGCTGGACAGCAAGAGAACAGCTGCTGCTGGCTCGGGGCCCAGCTCTGAAGGCAGCACCACCTCAGAAGCAAGTGTGACCTGTGGTGCACACAAGATATATAATGCAGTCCCTCTCCCCATTCCACACCCCCAACTTGCAATCTAGCCCACCCCATCCCCCCTGTGAGGCAAAGGTTGGCACCTCCCCTGAAAGTAAGCCTTGATCTCTAGAACTCCACTGTGGCTATGTCTACACTTGGAAATTTAAGTCGACTTTAGCTAAGTCGACTTAGTGAGTCTACACTTAAATCTGAAGTCGACTTTGGGGGGAACTTACAAAGTCAACCTAGAGCATCCACACTGGATGCCTAGGTCAACTTCTAGGGGCTATGGGGACCTAGGGCAGGTCCATGGGGGTAGGGGGTGCACCCCTTGCCCAGTGCCAGGGGGCTCAGCCTTTGCCCCATTGTACATAGGAGCAAAGGGGGACAGGAACCCTGGCAGGGTATAGGGGCAGCGTGGGCAGGGCTCTGCCCGGCAGGGAGGGCATTGGTGCAGTCCTGGGGTAGCCCTAAGTCGACTTAGGGCTACCCCACGTCTACACTGGCTGGAGTCGACTTAAGCCAAGCTCATGCGATAAATAAATCTGTTAGTTTTTAAAAGTGCCACAGGACTCTGTTGTCTTTCTACAATAGACTAACACGGCTACCCCTTTGGAATTTGACTTAATTTTCATTAAGTCAACTTTATTTTCCTTACGTCGACTTAAGCAACTTGCTTAAGTTGACTTAAGGAAACTGTAGTGTAGATAAGGAAACTGTAGTGTAGGATGCAGGGTAAATTAAGTCGACTTAAGCAAGCTTAAGTCGACTTAGTTTACAAGTGTAGACGCACCCTGTGAATATGACTAGCAAAAAAAGCTGACATGTTGCAAGTTTTTTCAGTTATTCTCTATTTTAGGATTTAGTCCTAGAATTCAGCAATTGATATTCCACTTGATTCAATCACCAAGAAAATTCTTTAATTGGAGTCAATGGACCCTAGAAAGCATTTGTAAAAATAAAATCTGTTTAGTGACCCTGACTATGGCCCCAAGGATGCCAAAATTTACAGATATGCTTAACTTAATAAGGCATGGATGAAATTAAGTACATGCTTATGAGTTTAAAACCGCCTGCGCACATGCATGACTCACTGCTGCACTAGGCTCTCAGGTTTGAATGCTAGAGGTTTTCAGTAGTAAGCCACTGTTGGAATAAGGAATACAAATATCTGAAATATATATATGAAGTTAGTAGCTGGGCTAACCTAAATGATGAAAGACAGTGGTGGACTTGCTTGGAAGACAGGTATAGCAATAGCCATGGCCTAGTCAACTCATTTCCCTGCATTTATTTTCCTCTCATTCTGTAAATTCCCAATCTTCAAAGCGTCTGATGAACTGGGATTTTCTCCCACGAAAGCTCATGTGATAAATAAATTGGTTAGTCTTTAAAAGTCCCACAGGACTCCTTGTTCGTTTTGCTGAACTAGACTAAAACAGCCACCCCCTTTAGAATTTGTTTTAACAATGAATTTCTTTCTTTTATTCATCCCATTAAAAAGCCCACTGCATGAGAGCATTTTCCCTACCTCCTGTAGTGAAGCGACACAGCAAAAGGTATGAATCCTATCGCCCAGAGGTGCATTCAGGGACCTAGACAAGTTTAAGAGTGAGCAAAAAAGTGTGGAAGGAAACACCGACGTGGGAGTCTGGCAATTCTCCAGGCCACTGTGGCTTGGACACTGACTATGAATAACATGGCAACTGGCACAGTCACAAGATTGCCACGCTTCAGGCTGGCCATAACACCACTATGCTGGACCTGACACCCCTGCTTCCCCAGACCCAGGATCCCATCCACCTTTCCCCCTCCCCAGGGTTACCTTGGAAGACGGCCAGCAGGCTGTAAGCGCTGAGGTATCCCTCGGGGTTGTTGCAGAGCTGCAGAGCCCTAGGGGTGAAGCTGCCCCACCCGCAGGGCCCCTCCTCGCACACCGGCGGGGGGCGGGCGGGAACCGGGCGGGGGCGGCTGGCGCTCCCCCTGCGCTGGAGACGGAGATCGGGGCTGGGGGACTCGAAAGCCGGGTTCTCGGCGCCTCCCTGCTTCATGGCGCTGCCGGCCGCGCTCCACCCCAGCCCGCCCCTCTACTCCCCGGCAGGTATCTGCTGCTGCCTCCTGCTGGGCCGCCTGCGCCTGGGAGCCGGCTCCGCTGCCTTTCGCCCTCGCACCTGCCGCCCTGCGCGCCTAAGGGAAGGTGCCTTCGCTGCCCCCCCCGCACCTCTACCTTCAAAGACAAACTTTCCAAAGCCGCCTTGGCTCGCTCTGCCCCGCTCCCCGCCACTGGCGGCGTTTTGCAAATTCATGGTCATGTCTCAGTGCCCAGTTCTCGTTTAAGTTCCCCGAGTCATGAGGGGTTACGCAAGTCATGTCAGTCAGGGTGCACGAAACCGGGGGAAGCAGTGGGTGGAGATGAGACTAGCTCCGGCTGTGGGAGGTAAAGGCCACACAACCACCGCCTTTGGTTCCGGGATAAGATGCTGGGGTTCTCAAACTTTTTTGCTGGGACACTTTCAAAATATTTCAGGCAGTGATGAGCCTCCCTCTGACCCCCCAATGATTCCCTCCTCCCATGCCAGGCCATCCTTACTAGCATGCATGGGGGCTGACAGCTTGCAACCCCTCCCACCGCCACAATAAGGTGACCCCTAGTTTGAGACTCCCTGTATAGCCAGGGAACCCAAACCATTGTAGTTTAAGAAAACCAGGCACCTGACGGAACTCCCTCTTCCAAGTCTCTCCCCAGAACTCAAAACTGTCAAATCTCAAATACTACTGAGGGGAAAAGCCAGAGGGTGGCTATTGCAGGTGCTTTCCTTCCTCCTCCTTAGCAAACTAGATGGGATGAAGCCTACCCTAGATCACTAACCCCATTTCTAACAATAGGCAACTTCCAAATATCTCTGGGGACCATTATGCCAGCGTTGACTCAAAGGGACTGATTGTATTGTGGCCTCTCATGAGCCTAAAATATATTCCTGAGGGAGAAGAAGGAAGAGGTGTTAAAACTTTTTGTGGAAGTGTCAAGTGTGGGTGGTCATTGTGTGGTTAGTACTAGGAAAATTTGTTGACATAGAACAGGTGTTAATCATTTTACAGATCTGAACAAGTACATTTTAGGAGCGCAGAATCAATAAATATCACCAGCATGTGCTCATCACAGGGCAGTGCAAATTTGTCCCCTGGGATCCTCAATCCATTTTCAGTAGTCCAAAATAGTTTAGAGTCAGGGGAAAGACTAAAATCAAGCCAGCAGGTGTTAGCAGTGGCCTTGGTTAAGTCTCAGGGGCATAAGTCTGAGTCCTCAGGCACTATTTTTTCCCCTTAACAAAACATCCTGGAGTTTCAAATACTCCTAGCAACTCAGAACATACAATTTAAAATAAGGCTTCTGACAATGCAAAGCAGTCGAAGTACATAATCCTTTTTGCTTTAAAAGACAGCCTAACTATTCAAGAACAGTGGATTATGAAACAGAAACATTTTTTTAGAGCAAGGACTGTTTTTAGAAGACGTCTGGAATGTTGGAGTCAAGCAGCTCCATGACAGTTGAGAGTGACAGTTGATGGGTGATGGCACCATCACCAGATTAAGGCAGGGTATGATATTATGAAAGTAAATCCTTTCTCCATCACACAGACAGCTAAATGACCCTCTGAATTTGTGCCTGCTTGTTAAATATCATCACTTACGACCTGACTCTGCTACCCTCATTCACTGAACAGTCCCTATGATTTCAGTTGGATTGACTGAAATCTATGGCTATGTTTATACTTGAAAAGTTAAGTCGAGTTTCTTAAGTCGACTTAAAGTCGCACTTGTAAAGTCGACTTAACAGCAGAGGTAGCCGTTATATTGGTTTAAGTTGACTTAATAAAGTCGATTTAGCACTAATCCCCATCCACACTGGCCTTAAGTCAATTTAAGGAGTCGACTTAAGGCTTCAGTCGACCTAAAAGGAGGTTTTATTAAGTCGACTTAAGCTTACCTTAAGTCGACTTAAAGAAATGCTTAAGTCGACTTAAAAACCCAGTATGGACATGGCTTTGTGTAGGTCTACTTAAGCATCCTTAAGTCGACCTAACTTACCAGTGTAGATGTACCCTACGTGACTACTTGAGAGCAGCGTGACTATCAGAGAACAAGGAGGACAAGATAATTGCAAAGAAACTAAACCATTACTTTGTACCAGCTTTTAGCATATAGGATTTTGGGGAAGACACCTATTCTTTTTAGATAAATTGAGATCTTATCAGATAGAACAAATACATTTCCCTTATACCACTCCATCCTCTCTCTGGAGCCAAATGGAATACATATCTCAATCTCACCCTACCTGAAGCTGATTAAGCATTTGGAACAATTTACAATTTATTGTGAACACCTTCTTCATCTTTCTACATCTACTACAAAATAAGATCCTGAACAGAGATTACTGGATTCCTGCAAGACACTTTATAGGCAAATTTTTAATTGCTGCTGGTTTCAAATGTAAACATTCCTCTACATATTTATATCTTACACTTTGTCACTATGATAAAATCTCTCTCCTCTGTGGAAATTGGTATCATATGCAGTCTTATCTCTACAGCAGAACATTTTATCACATCGTTTCAGTTTCCCAATTTAGATGTGGATATGCCCATTCCAAATTATATTTCAAAGACAGTGTTAACAGACACTTTTAAAAAAAATCTTCCTTTGTCATTGCTCTTCTCTCAGTGAATAGAAATACTAGATCGCTATAATGCTTAAAATAGTAAAAGCTACATCAGCTAGAAATGATAACCTTCATTTATTCTATTTTACCTGGGATCTCGTACAAGATATTACACAGCTGTTAGTGTCTCTTCCAGAGTTAGCCCTTCATCTTGCAAAAGGAACTGGATGTCTAGATTCTCATATGTTGGGAGTCACATTAGTTTCAGTGGAACTCCACATGGGAGGAGAGATTGGCCTACTTGGCTTGCTTTGCGGTATTGGCAATTTACTAAAAAATGTTACTCCACCCACCTTGTCTCTCTTAACCTGGGACCAACAGGGCAACAACAGCATTGCATACAGTTTAGTAACATATCTATCATACTTGCTCTTGTTTCCCATATACTTCCACTTATCATACCACAACTCTTCTCTTCCTTCACTATTGCCTTTCTTCTCCTCGGTTAAATTCTTTATGGTTTTTGTTGTTGTTATTGTTGATCGTTTGTGTATATGTTATTATTGATATTTTTGGATTGTTTTACATTTTTGATAAATAATTTTTATGTATGTTCTTTAAAATTTTTCATGGAGGAAATGCAACAAACCTTGTAGCACTGACTTTCTTTTGTGTTCAGCAAAAACAAGGAGAGTACTGTGGCATCTTAAAGACTAACAAATTTCTTCAGGCATAAGCTTTCGTGGGCTCCAACCCACTTCATCACATGCAACTGACCAAGTGGGTTGGAGCCCATGAAAGCTTAGGCTCGAAGAAATTTGTTAGTCTTTAAAGTGCCACAGGACTCTTGTTGTTTTTGCTGTACACAGACTAACATGCCTATCCCTCTGGATTTTTGTGTTTAGAGTAGTAAATTTGCTATGGATAACTTTCCCAAAATTATATGTAGCAGTGAATTGTTGGTGCTTGTTTCCTCGAGTGTTTTTTTTTAATTTCTCTCTGTTTTTAAGATTATAAAATGTTTTAATTTACTTCTTTAAAAATCCATGAAGCTACTATCAATGAAAATTAAGGTGAGTACTTTTACTGTATATTTTATACTTAGAGAAAAGAATGTGAGAATGATTTTTACATAAATGGTTGCTCTCTGTAGTTACTACAGGATGCTACACGTGTACCTAAGACTAGAAAAAATTCCGTTTGAGAAATAGTATGTGGTTGTGTAACTATAACCTCTCAGTCACACTGTACTAAGGCTGAGACTGAGGACAGGTGTCTTGGGCCACCCCTTTTTAGGATCTCTTGGGGGCAGATGAGGCATGTGGTAACATGGGATCACCAAGGAGGGCAGTCTCAGACAAGCCTCCTCTTTTCTCCATTGTTCCCACCTCAGAACTATCTCTGTACCAGGTGCACAGAGCTGGCTTGATGTCTAGTGTAGAGGCCTCCTGCATCAGTGCTATTCACCAGGGCAGGGAGGGCCTTATACCTGCCCTAAAACCTAACTACTCAGGATATGCTGATCCAAAGCATTGTTGTTGAATCTGGCTCTGTATGCACAGTGGAGTAGAAATTACTTTTTTTCAATGCTAACCATTGTGATATGATTAGTTTCTTTAAAAAAGCATATTTTTTGCTTCTACGACATTTACTTGTTTACATGTGAAGTTTAGTACTCACAAAAATTGCCATATTGGCACCCCTAAAAAATGAAGTCTTGCATTTATTCACAGAACAGGCACAGCATGAGTAGCAGGTGTGTGAGCTTCTTCATGCTGCCTCACAAATATACCTCAACACTGACCTTGAGCAGAGTCCCACTTAGTGGGTGAGTATCCCATTCAGTATCCATTCCCATTCCTTGCCCATTCAGCTTTTAGCTTCTTGGCCAAATCTGCCAGTATTTCCATTTATGTAAAGTATGCTGTCCTTTTCTGTGATCTATATACCAGTTCATTCCTAACTAAACAGAACCAAGTACATTTAAACAATCCTTGATTTTTCATTTCTAGAAAGAGTTTCACAGACTATTCGTCTTTGAGATTGTGACTATTAAACATATCTGTAAAGAAAAGCTGATTACCTTCACTTACTTCTAGTTTACTATATTGTAAATGCATGCTCACTCTCATCACTAGAGGGAGTTGGTATTTATTATTTTGTTTATTTCTTTCTGTTTGTACTCTGATCAAATAGTAATTGATGGTTGAAGACAATAGCAATTTCATCTACAGATATCTGACGTCTAGTGGTTGACTGTGAAACAGCTGTAAAATTCAAAGTGGGTTCTAATCCACAAAAGCTGATGCCCAAATAAATTTGTTAGACTTTAAGGCTCCTTGGCTATGTCTACACTGGCAATTTAAGTCGACTTAAATTAAGCCACATCCACACTAGGCTTTTATTAAGTCAACTTAATGAAAGCTTAAGTCGACTTAATAACTACCACTCATTAGGTCAACCTAACCCTTCCTTAGATCGACCTAAACCCAGTGTGGACACATAAGTCCACTTTGTTAAGTCAACCTAAGGACAATTAGGTCGACTTAACAAAGTGGACTAAGTCGACTTAAAGTGTTGCCACTTTGTTGAGTCGACTTAAAAAGGTCGATTTTTAAGTCAATTTAAAGTCAACCTTATTAAGTCAACTTAACAAAGTCGACCTAACTTTTCCTAGTGTAGACATAGCCCTTGTTCGTTATACTATGGGAGTACTCCATTCCTCATTATACAGAAGCATGGACCTAAAAATGTGGCTGTGTTATAAATGCTGCCTTAAGAATTACAGCAACTAAAATGAGTTTTCTCTTATTTTATAGACCTGGCCCATGCAAACCAGACTACTGGCTTGGTGAGTTAGGGAGAAAAAGAATTTCAAAACATAATGAATGTTAAACTACGGCCACAGCTACACTATGAATGTAGCAACACAACACCACAGCTAGGGAACTGGAGCTGTGCTGATCTGTCACTGTCATGAAAGTGTTCCCTACAGCAATGGAAGAGATTTTTCCATTGCTGTTGGTAATACACTTCCTCAGTCAGAGGTACTGAGACTGATAGAAGCACGCTTACAGCAGCCTAGCTGTGTCTACACCACGGCTTAGGTTGGCTTAATTACAGCATTCAGAAGCATAAATTTTTCCACACTCCTGAATGACCTAGTTAGCTTGATCTAAATTTTAAATGTAGACAAGACCTAAGAATGCAAAGATTATATAGTGATTTCTATACCAATCCTGAAAGTTACCCAACTTCTTATTTGCTTGCAACCCTCTAGCAGTGCTCAAGGATATTTTGGAGAGTTATATATATTCCCATTTATAACTGTCATATGCTGAATGCTTAGTAGCAAATGGAAAGTTTTTTCAGGAAAAAAAAATGAAATATATTAATTTACTGCAGTATCTATCCCAGATTTATTTGAGATGTGTCATTGTTTGACTAGTTCTTACTCCAACTCCATTCATCTTAAATATTTTTGACTCAAAATGTTCTAGCTTTCACAGTTAATTAGTTTCCCTATAGCTAACTAATAATGTGAAATTCAAAGCTGTTTTTATTTTTCATCAGTATAAGAGTAACAGGGGGGTTTGTGGGGTTTCCCATCTTTCCTAATATATGCAAATCTAGTATTTAGGTGACGCAAGTCTGATATTCACTATTGCCATCCCTGTCCAAAAAAATCATTACTTTTCATTAAAGTTTCTTGGAAAACTTTTGCTTTGCTGAGTCATAGTGCTGCATCTAAGTGAAATAAAATGAGTTAGAAACTGTGTTTGTATGAGAGATTTCTGGCTTCCAGAAACCTCTCAAAGGCTATGTCTACACTTGCTAAAATTAGTTCAAAATTAGTTAGTTCAAACTAACTAATTCAAACTAATTTTAGTTAGTTCAAATTAACTTAATTCAAACTAGAAAAAGTTAGTTTGAACTAAGCAAGTGCCATTCATACTAAAAATATTTTTAAAAAATTTATCAGTATAATAAATGCTAGATATGTGCATGCTGTTGATAATGAATACTTAGTGATCAACATGAATATCAGTGAGACACAATACACTGGATTTGGATCAATAAGGTTCTCTGTAGATTCTATAGTTATATACAAAACCTAACCATCAGCTACAAAATATCATATTTGCAAAGCCTAAAAACCTAAGGACTTATTCCTAAGGCTATATACAGGAATGGCTTTCTTCAGAGACCCAACCAGAAAGTCAGTGATCTGTAATCTAATAGCCAGCCCTTCCCATAAAATCAGGTGTTGTCCACGTGACAACTTCTTATATCCTTCTATAAACAGCTTTCACCTAATTACCTCTCTACTCATTATCATATATGCCAATTACCTACATTGTTTTCTCACCCTTGACTACATTCTATCCTCACCATAATACCTGGGGTTGTCAAAACAACATCTGGTGATATGAGGGGCAATGTAAAAATATGCCCTTTCACAGAGAGAAAATGTATTCCCAGATATTCAAAGATAACTTGTTGCTCCCATAGCTATTATCTATGTGAAGCTGCAAGCATATATGTTGTGTATTTCATCTTATGTACCATGGTATGCAGAAACTGAGACATCTGCAGGGTAACTCAGTAGTTCTAGTCATCTCTGCCAACCAGAAGAAGTCATGCTACAGGGGTCAGAATAGCCAAAGCAAGGTACTGAAGCTACACTATGCCTTTAGGACAGTGGTCAGGCAACTCAAATTGCAATGGGGCTTGAACATATCCAATTCTGCTAATGACTTCTACCACATTTAGGTTGCTCACCATGATGTGGAGAAAATAAATCCAGTCAAATGACAGGTATGTCATGTGATTTAATCACACATTCCACAGGGAATAAGAGCAGCATGTGTGTAAGCTTGTGTCATGGGGTAATTGGTCCTTGTACTGAGTCATGCCTGATAATGTGTTTGTTGACTATAGGTGAGTTTGCTGTGAGCCTAGCAAAGCTTTGACTAGAAGATGATCCAGAGACTTCCTCCACATGTTTGAGAAAGTGGCAAAAGAGTTGACTAGGACTGCCTGTGTAGCACTGTTCCTGATGGGTGAAGCACAAGGCAGCTTAGTAGTGGCCCAGAAACTGAGATCTCACAATACAATGGCTCTGCCCAGAGGCCAGTTCAGTGGAGAAAGTCCTGCATCAGATCATTCTGGAGTAGTTCCTTAAAGTTCTTCATGGTGGGCTGCATAGCTGGGCATTCTACTTTCAGACTACCCAATGGGTTAAATCGTGAAATAAGCTGAAAACTTCTTTAAGGCTGCAAGAGATAAATGGCCAGGCAGTAAGGTGCATGAAGGGGAGCACCACAGGGGGTAACCAGGGAAGCTTTCAAGATTGAAGGATGTTGAGTGACCAAAACTCAGAGCACACGTGGGCCTAAAAGAATCCTGGGTAGCCCCAGAGTTTAGTGGAAATACCAATGGGAGGCAACTTGGGACCTCTGTAGTTTGCCTCAGGAGTTGCCAGTCCAGGCATATTAAAAGAAATTGCCATTATGGAATGTGATTACATAAACTGCTACTATAATAAGGGTCTACTCCATAAGTCAAAGGGCCTGCTGTGGATAATGGCAGTCAAGGTGGGGAAAAACAGTAGCTAAGCTAAGCTTGCAGGTGCACTCTGGTTCAGGAAGATCTGGTGAAGATAAATAACTTAGACAGACATCTCCATTGCCCAGGGTGAGATCCAGGTCTATCCCCCTGCAGAAGTACAGCTGGAGGTTCAGGGTGGGAGAGCTTAACTGCATGGTGGAGTGGTCCATGGTCTTGATGCCTTGGCGTACTGCTGTGAGAAGGAACTGGGTGGGTTTTCCAGCTCTTTATATAACTGGGTCTAGAACAGGGGTCTGCAACCCAAAAGATAAGAGCCATTTTTTAAAATTCCTTCAATAACAAAGTGTTTTGAGAGCCACAATGGGTGTAGCCTCCTCGTGGGAGGTGCAGGGAGGTGAGCCAGGATTTCTGCTGCAGGGTCCCCTTATGCAGGGGGGGGAAGCCTGGAGCTTGGCATGGGCTGCCCATGGGGTCCCTGGTGGCTGGGGGAAGCCCAGAGCCAGGCATGGGACTCCTGCAGGGTACCCTGGTGGTTGGGGGAGCCCAGAGCCACAAGGGGGCAGCCAAAGAGCTGCATGCGGCTCCAGAGCAACAGGTTGCAGACTCCTGGTCTAGAATAACAACCCAAGACCGGGGGAAGTCTAGGACTGATTAGGAAAGGAAGTAAGAGGGTTAGGGCCCAGAGTAAGTTTGAAAAGGGAAACCAAGGGAGGTCACAATCTTTCTAAGCACTGAGAGATCAGAATAAAAAGTGCAAACAAGAGCTTGATGACATAAGCACTTGATTGGACAAAAACCTCAACCACCTGGTTATGGTATACCAAGAGTTAGTCTCGGTTCAGAGATGGCTAAGGGGGAGAAGCAACAATGCTTGGCCCTGAAGGAAAATTTGACCTAGGCCTCAGTAGAGAAAACTCAGAGTACCATCTGGACTCTATCTGGATTTCTGGTTCAGTAGGGTACCATAGAGACTGTGACTTGGATGGACGCTGGGGAGACTAAAATGAAATCTCAAACCCTGCAGGATACCGGGGGGACCCAAACAAAATCCCAAATTCACAAGGTTATTAGGGAACCTGTTAAACACACTAGCATGGGGACTCAGGCAGGACCTTTCCAGCAAGCAGAGATCCAAACAGGGAACCAGAGCTGGAAACAGGACTCTAATTCATGGAAAAGGATAGCATGGACCTGTTTTATGGTTCTCCTTCCTAACAGCCAATGTACTTATAGAGGAACTGGAATCATCAGAAAACAAACTGCAGGACCTCAGGTACCAGAAGGGACAATTTGACACAGATCTCCAGCTCATAGAGGAGGAAAGAAAACACTTACTCCTCATGGCTCTCAAACTTGAAACTGAAGTGGAGACTGTGCAGAAATGGAAAACCCTAGGTGTGCAGTGAATCTGAAGGCCAAGAGACAGTGATAAGAAAATGTAGGGACTGTGTTTGGTGAATCTGAATAGGTGACTCTGACCCCTACTACATAAAATGCAAGGTGATTGGCACCAAGAGCACGAACTTGACAGAATTCTAGGACTAAGTGGGTGGGACTTGGGGAAAATGTTTTTGCACTGACAAGAATAAGAGTAGCCCTGAAGGGCACATCACAAGAAGGATCTTTTTCATGGAAATGTGGGATGGGGGGGGTATATATTGTAGAGTAGCTGGTCCCTATAGATAGAGCCTAGAGCTCCTGGACCACAGCAGGTGAATCCAATTAAAGATGGCTGGGCTGCACCTGGGCCTATAAAGAGATGCAGTTGTGAGAAGGACTGAGATTGGGTGTGCCCTGGAGAAGGAAAACTACACTACTGGGGAGCCCACTGCTAGGTCCCTAGAACCAGGTACTAGATATTAAAGGAATCACCCCTTGGGCTATTTCTCCAAGAAGGGAACAGAGTTTATTGAGGCTAGAAAGATGCTAAGCACTGTATAAGAGATTCCTTGGAGCATGGCCCAGAAGCCTCAGACTAAGGAATAAGTTATGAGTTACTGTCAAGGAAACTGCAAAAGATTGGGCATGGCAGTGTCTGCTTTGGAGCTGAGGAAAAGCCCCAGATGGTGATAGCTGAAGAACAGAGGGCCTCTAAGAACAGCAGTCCTGGGAGTCAGTGTTCTCTGTCTTTGAGGGGTTATAGCTACCCCTGTAAACAAGCGTAAACAAAGACTAGTCAGAGTCCAGAGGAAGTGTTGTGCCCAGATTAAAACTGGGACAGAAGACTCTTTTTGTCCTAGCCCTCTGACAAGGATGAATTTCAGACTAAATGAATAGGCTTTCCAGAGTATTAGGTCTCTAAACAGAAATAACAAATCAACTCCAGCTGCAGTATATTTTCCATTAGAAATTGCTAGTCATTCTGAGCGAAAGTTTGAAAAAGAACAGCAAGCATTCCAAATAAGTGGAAGAATCTGAGAAATGGATCCAAGATGCACACTATTTCCAAAATGGGCAAATCTGCTTGTCATTAAAGAAATGACTAGCTGAGGAAATTACTAGCAAATGTTCTTCTAGGGTTGTTATATGCCTCCTTGCTGTGAGTTCATAAATTTGGCAGCTGACATTAAGTGACAATTTCAAAAAATGTTGCTAGATAGATTAGATAATCAGTTTCAACTGCCATTTGGAATAATTGGCAAACTTGTATTGCCACTGTAGAGATGTGCATGGGAATTAAAATTAAACCCTTTTTAGAGAGGCACATTCTGTGCTCCAGCTCCTGCAGGAGCTCTTGCTTCTGTCCTCCAAACCCTACCAGGCACCAAGAGGAACTTACTCTCCTCTCCTCCACCCCAGCACCAGGAGGAATTTGTTCTTCTTTTACCCTCCATGCCCTTTTCCTGGCCCTGGCCCCAGCCCTGGCAGGTGCTCACCCTTTCCCCCACCAGCCATTAGGCCCCAGAACTGGAGGAGTTCTATGCCTGAAATGATTATTGGGGAAGTCTGTGCCCCTGCCTGTCTCCCCTTGGGCATGTCACTGTTCCTATGGAAGATTCATCCAACTTTTTGAAGGCATCAGAGAAATAGAAATCAAATTCTGTTTCATACAGATAACATATCTGGGAACCTACACATATATGAAGCAAAAGGAAAAAAAATCAAAATTAATTTCTGGGCAGAGCCTGCAAAAAGAATATGAAAGTGTATGGGTATATTTATCTAAGACTTTGGATATACTGTGCTTACAAAGAGGGGTTGATGTGAAACAATCCAAATATGTAAAAACAAGAGGACAAGGGGGATATCTTGGGTACAGTTACAAACAATAATCTTCATTTCAAATATGGTAGAACTAAGTGCCATAGAGGGAACCTGTTTAAAAAGACGGGGAGTTAAAACAAAGCTTAGGAGTGCTTAGGGTGAAATCCCGGCCGTCCTGTTATTAATAGGGTTTCTGTTATTGACATCATGGAGCCAGGATTTTACTTTTAAACAAACAATCTTTGAGCACTATGGCTCTCAGCTCAAGAAGTTTCATACTTTTCAGTTGGACTATCTATATTAAACTCTTTCCCACAAAAGAGAGAGGAAAAATAAAGGACTAGGCCTAATTCAGGTCCCCTCCAAATCAATGGCAAAACTCCCATTCACCTCAGTGAGAGCAGGATCAGTCCCAATATTTTTCTGTATCACAAGCAAAATAGTTTAGATTCAATCAGTTTAAACAATTGGTGTCATACAAAATTTTCTCTAGAACACCACAAAAGCATCTAATTAACAAAATTCAAATATATATCACAAGACAATCTATTTCCATGTAATATATCTGAGAAGAGGGCCATTCTGTTGTTTTATGCATGGAAATATTTCAAAAAGAAAAAAAACAAAATTGTATTTTAGAAAAATGTTGGCACTTAAAGCACAAATGTCAGTATATATAAACTAACAGTAAATCTCTAATTATAGCAATTTTGTCTTATTAGAAGAAACAGATGTATTTTTTCTTAAAGCTAGGCATCTCTTGTACAAGCCAGAGCTTTCCAATTAAGGCATCTTTTTCTAGCTGCCTTTCTTAAAAATACAGAACCTGTTGTGAATATTGCTTTGCACTGGAGATGGGAGGTCCACTATACAAATATAGTTGTCAAGAATATAGGGAGAAAATAAAACTGATTTACTCTTGTATTTTGACAGATTACAGGGACACTATGTGGCCCCCAATACACAAGGGTTATCTGCACCTTCCCTTTTCCTCCTCAGTATACAAGGGTTCAGGGAAAGGGCTTTAAGAAGGGATGATGGTGAAGAAAGGAAAATACTGTGGGAAGGCAGGAATTCCTACTCAAGCTCTGAATGACTGACTACGAGTGATCTCCAGATTTAAAAGGTCTTTCTTCTTTTTCTGCTTCTATTTTACCTTGGTTTATGTTTCTGCACCTGCATACAAGACTTCATTTGATTATTTACTAGAAGAAAGATTAACTAAATCAGCTGAGGTTACAAAAAATCATTGATAAACTGTTTTTCTAAAAAATATTTATTACATCAATTTTGATGTATTCTTTTACCTTGTATATCTCAAACGTACTATAAAGCAGAGCAAGAGACAAATTTCTTCAAAGTTTTACATGAACAATGCCATATGTTTATTTTCTGGACATCTAAGTTTATGCGCCTGGTGGTTTGGCTATGCTCTTTTAGTAATGCTTAACAAACCTTCTGAAATGTGATATTTTTATTTTCACAGTACTGTAATTCTACAAGTGTTTGTAAGTTTCAAAGTTAATTTTATCATAGAAAATAGCACGATTTTATTAAATAAAAATGACATGTTTACTGGTACTGTAAAACAAACATTCATTTTGCCTAAGATGGAACCTTCAACAACTAATTTTCGTTCTATATTTTTAAAGATAGACTATTTAGTCTAGGAGTCTCCTGTAATTTACCAAATAGCAAACAGTAAAGTGTTCACTACTGTTTCTCCTGTTGTTCTGGATTTGCTTCTGTTAAATCCTCTAGACCAAGGAAGTCACTTTCTCCTCCACCTCCTAAAATCTACATCTGCTCTCAGAGATATCTTCTGGTTTATGTTGGCCTTAAATTACAGGTAATGCTATATAGTTCTGCTCTAATTTATCAATGCTACTTCACAGAAATCTACTTGGATTGCGGGCAGAAACAGAGTTAGTAAATACCAAAAAATTCAATACCACTGTGTGTTTTAAAACTAAATTATTAATGATTGGTAACCAGTTAAAATAATTATTTTAAGATTTCAAAGTAGTGAGCCATACCCTGCTGATATAAATCAGCATAGTTCAATCAAGAGATCATACTTACATCAGCTGGTTCTGTCCCATGACCTTTTGAAATTGTAAACAAATCCAATTCCTCAATTTACAAGGTTGGAAAATATATATATTTTAAAAAGTGAAAGGAATGTCCTGCTTTTATTTTGACATCTGTTTTGTTGATATACAAATTGGATAATACATTAACTGAATTATTTAAAGGATGGGTTTAACATCTACAAGAAGCTATTAAACATTATAGGATGCTTTTATTGTGAATAGATTTAAATTACCTATAAACTTTGACTCCTAATTTAGTTTAATATAACAAAGTGCAACACCTATAAACTTTGACCCCTAATTTAGTTTAATATAACAAAGTGCAACATCTTAATTAAATCATTTCCATGTGGTCTACCACATACCTTCTTTTATTTTAAGGAAACTCTTTGCTCACAGAAGAGTCCAGTGACAGCTCTAAAGAATAGGATTCTATAGCCACAGAAAAGATATACTATAGATAGAAAGCTAGCTGCCAATATACCCTAATCCTGATTGCCCAGGAACACTTCCCTAGGTGATAGGGCAATTTAGTTGCCATGACTTCTGAGTTCTTAGCTTCTCCTTTAAGCAGAGCTAGATTAAGAGCCCCTAGGCTGCCTACTTCTGTGGGGCTCCTGCGATAGGCCCCTCCCCCACCTGTTGCTCCAGCCCCCCCACTAGTGGCATGGGTGCGGGATAGACTGGAGCCAGCTGGCTGGTCTGCTCCGGGACCCAGGGCCAGGCAGCACACATGGTGGCCTCCAGAGTGGCCCTCCAGAGTATGGAGCAGTGTCAGACTGCCAGTCTGGAGCTCCCGGGGGGGTCAGTCATGCCAGTCCGAGCCACAGGGACCCTGGCACGACAGCCCAACAGCACTCCAGGCTATGGAGCACTGCACTGGATGCCACCCTGCACGCCAGCCAGCCACACTCCCAGATAGCAGTGGACACGTGCCAGCCTGCCCCATCCTCAGAGGCAGACCAGCCAGCCTGGAGGTGGACTAGGAACCCAGCAGCCTGCTGTGGCTTCTGGCCACAAGGCCCCACCTCTCCCTCCCCACCCCCACTGTGCCAGTGCCCCAGCCCCATAGAGCTGGACCAGCAGGGGCTTTAGAGCCTGCAGCCCAGGGCCCCTCTTCAGTCTGGGGCTGCAGCCCCTATAGCCACTGCACTGATACGGTCCTGCCTTTAAGATTATTAAGTACTACCCATTGTGGTCATTGCTGTAGGTGGGTGAAATGGAACATCAATTCTTTCACATAGACCATTAACATAAATTAAAGCTGAGTCACTGACACAGAGGTGGAACTCTCTGTTCCACATTACCAATCCTTTACCATCTGTAATGTCATAAAAGGTCAGAAAAACAGATGTCTTGACTCTCAAAGCCAAAAATCTAGGGAAATCTTACTTTCTATTCTGACATTTGTTAAAGTTGGAGTTTACATTCAGAAACTCCCAAAGTGGAAACTGAGTGGTGAAAGATGAAAATAGAATGTAAAATCAACAGCAATGTCAACAGTGAAACAACATTCAAACATTTCACAATCTGAACTCTTCCAGCTAGTTGCTACTTCCTTTTAAAGAGTCTTTTATTAAAATAAAAAGTGAAAATATTAATGTTTTGTTAAGTAATGATTCATCAAGGAAGTTTTCTTGGCATCATACATAGCTGCTTTTTGGTTGCTAGGAGGATTAAGTCTGAAGCAATTCAGCCCACTATGAGATAAAGTTATTTTCAAAAACAAGCAGTAGAAACACATATATGTTGTACCTAAAACTACATTTTGGCTTCAGGTTCAAAAACAACATTCCACATTACTGCATTTCAGCCTGTCTCTCTGACATTTCCTTCATGTTTCACCATTAATTTAAGCCTAGCATGATCAAAATAAAATATCTTGTCTAAATCCTCGCTACACCTGCCATTTCTGGTTACTGTTAATACCATCTTCCACCCAGTCATCCAGGTCTGTGACCTGGGGATTATGTTTGATTCTTCCTCCCTCTTTGAGAAACATCTGGGATTTATCCAAATCGTTTTACTACTTCTTCCAAGATCAATCTGTATTCCTCTAACCCTATAACTCAAACTTTCAGTCAGGCCTTTATCATTCCCATCATGATTATTGTATCCTCTTCCTGGCCCCACTGATCTCCAGTACCTATCATGTGCTGTCACCCGGCTCTCCCTATATACCTATCAGTCTCACCACATCATCTGTCTTTGAATTCCTCCCCTGGTTCCCTCTTCTCTACCCCATCATGTTCAAGTTCTTTATTTTGCTTTCACCTTTGCCATTTCTGCATATTTGTCCTTGTCTTTTAACAAGTCACACATACCCATCTCTCTGACAATGATCCCAGTCTCACTGAGCCATATTTTAACCAACATACACATTTTATTAATGATACGTGGTGCTTTCCTTTTATAAAAAAAAAATAAGGCTCCATGAATCCTCAGTATATTTTGTACATGGATTAAAGGGGTACATTTCAACAAAAAGGGAGGACCATACTATTATGACTAATATCTTTATATATTTTAAACTTTGTTCACTTTTAAAAGATTGCTTATGTTGTGTTTGTCATCCAGCATCAGCTGTAACCAGTTTATGCACTACTACACCTGACTCACTGTGAACACAGACTACTGGGAAGTCCTGCCTTAACATGTTTGACAGGCCACAGCCTCCTGGTTCATTGACTCCCTCCCCTATATTAACCCAAAGGATATTTGTGATGGGGTGGGCTTACCCTGCACTGACAGAATTGTCACCTCTATGGGTGGTGGAAGTGCCACTCCTCAGACTCTGCTGGGCATGCTCCAACTGTTGCCCTATTCTAAAAGGAAGGAGCTCAGTTCATTCAGATGAGATGTGAACAGCAGAAGAAACCTGGAGACCTGAGGGACGATCCCATTTATGATCAATTAGGAAGTAGCCCGTGGGAGGGGGCTTCCACATAGTGTAATTGGGGGTGGTGAGAGACACCAAGAAGTGTGTTTTGGGAGGATTCCTGCTGATCTGGTATCAGAACACCCTGATGCCAATAGAGCCCTGGGCTGGGGTTCAGTGAAGGCTGGATTGTGGCTTCTAGGCCGTACTACCCTAACTCAGAAAACTATTGCTTCTGGCTGCTAGGCTCTACCACCCTGATCAGAGGGCCCCTACTGACTCCAACCGCTAGGCTATACTGCCCTGACCGAGAACCGCTAGTGACTCTGGCTGCTAGGCCACACTGTCCTATCCTGGGTGACCACTGACTCTGGCCATTAGTCTTTCCTGTCCTGAACCAAAGATGCCAATTGACTCTGACCACTAGGCAATGCTACCCTCTCCACAGAGTGGCTAACAAGGCATGTCACTAGGCTGCACTGCCTGTCAGGGAAGGCAGCCAGTAGGCCTTGGGCCCACAAGGCTCAGGGCCAAGGAGAGACAGTCTGGTAGACTGTACCCGCAAGGGTTCCCAGTCCCCCTGTTATATCCTTGAACTTCCCCACCAGGAGCAAGGTGTTGGGCTAACCCTGTGACAGCATTCCAGGAAGTGTCAAGTCAATACAGTGAATCTCCTATAGCTACAATGACTATTCCTGCTCTTGAACTCCTAGCTTTGATTTTGACTTGATTTGGACTTCACGTCCTGACCTGGACCCTGAAACCTGACTTAGACTCTGACCCTTGATATCACTGGAACCCAGCTATGAACTCCATTACTACTCCCAGCCTCAAGTTTGACCCTGCTCTGACCTTTGGCCCTGCTGGCTCATGTCAAGATCTTCCCAGTGTTCCCACAAAACATCTCTTAAATCAGGCTATGTTTGAAATGTTAACAATGTGACTTCTAAAGAAATGAATATTACTGGCCAAAAAAATAGTTTTACACATCTTAGATTAAAAAATCCATAATACATAATCAGTTACATCCCTGCTTGGTCAGTACATTTCTGCTGTTCTCCTTCTGGAACTGGATTGTATTTAACTTATGCAATTATTGGACATCCATCAGAGAAGAGAACACTTAAATAAGAAATAGCAATGCTGGAATAGTGGTGATCTCTGGTGTACAACTTGACTTCCAAATAAAAGATTTTTTAGTGCTTAAGCAAATGATGTGCTTAGACTTGTACATTTAAGTAACGCTACCCACTGAGGTTTGTTAGTGTACTAATTATCTCAAAATTGGGTATGGTGCATGCTGATGTTGGTAAGGCTTTGACTTTCCCAGTTTTTACCTTTGTTACATTTACAGCCATATCCTTTCTGGCTGGTCAAGGCCAGTGTGAGCATTGGGTCTACCCTTGCTGAAGAGGAAAGTGCCAGAAGCCCTCCAGGAGTCACCAATGAAGTCCTCAACTGAAGAAACCACCTCTTGATGTGGTGGTGTTCTCAGTTTTCACCCAAATGAATTCTTCCATTTTGGGGGAATATTAAGGAGGAAGCTGTGGTGAAGCAAGTCTAGAAATATCTGGAGTCAGCAGACTTGTGCAACCTTATCGATTACAGGCCTGGGTATGGTACAGAAATGGCACGGTTGCCTTGACCAGAGATTTCTTCCTCATAGTGGATGAAAAGATCTGTATCTGAGTTTTTTATGACTGACCTGCAGTCCCTTTGGGAGATTAATGGAACCACTCCTAAGAAAAACTCCTCATTTTCTGAGAGAGAGAGGTAGTGTGAGTTATTCTTACAGGATATCACAAGGTTCCACATTATTACTTTGATGATTATTGGAGTACTGAGGACTGTGTGTCACCTGTAACCCCCTGTCTCCACCATATGGGTGTCTTGCTCATGGTAAGAGGGTATTAGCTCCTCACTCCACCAGCTTGTTATCCATTCAATCATCCTCTGCTGAGCTAAACCAGCCTTGCCTTTACCTTACAGGTTAACAGTAGGTGCATCCCGATCCCCAAGTCTCTTTGAATCATTCCCTTGTACTATCCCTCCTCTGACATTGAGTACTCACCAAAAACCCAGATCATCTGTCCCCAAAAGAGCAATAATCACCACTTTACTAGTTTTATCTTAAATCACCTGCTCCTGTAAAATCAAACAGTACTGGTGAGCAGTCACTGAAGTGCCCATGATGATTTTCCTTGGATTGAAAAAGGACTGGCAGGCAAGCTTTCTTCTATGAAGGCCTCATAAGAACTCGGAAAAGGTTGGTACACGCCCATGCTCTGAGCCAATACCTCTGAAGTGGCTCTGAAGTTGTGAAGAAAACCAAAAAATGTGAAGCAGAGGTGTAACTAATGCAGAGATATCTATGTGAGTTTGAAAAGAGCTCTGTGGTGATCATTTAAATGTCAGCATTAACTATTTCACTCATGTGAGAAAGGGGAGGGTCACAGAACTGCACAATTTATTGTGAGTGATAGCTCACTCGCTTGCCTAAACAGGATGATATTTGGGAGACATCACCATTCTTTTTTGCCTCCTATCAAGAAGGAGCTAAGCCAATGAGTATGCACAAGCATCACTGAGGAGGAGCCACATTCAGGGAGCTCAAAGGATCTCAGAGCTGCACAATCCTATTTTGAACATATATACAATCTACTGTGAACAGTGTTTTGTTTTGGTAACTGTGCTGAGCAAACCTAATTTTGGATGAGTACCACTACCTATTTCTTTTTCAAAATGAACCAGGAACTCAGCACTGAAACTGACTATTCTAACACTCCCTCTTCCCCACCCCCTCCCAAATCTATCACACATCCAATGAGTTGACCTTCTCAGCATGCAATGAGGCCTATTTAGCTGTGTGTACATTAAAATCTTGATCTTGCTCCCATTTAATTTAATAGGGATGCTTGGGGCCTTGGTGGGGGAAGAGGGGGAGGGTTGTTGTATTTTGTTTTGTTAGAGTTGATAATTATTCTCCACACAGCAGTTTTCAGGGCCAACATATACCAACTGAAAATTTGCTCAGAAAAGAGGAGGCACTTTTCTTGGGAAAAAAATTGTTTAGCTAAAAGCCCATTTCCAGTCCAAAAAAAAGTTTCAGCAGAAGAATTTTGATCAGTCCTAATTTTTGCCATTGACTTTAATGGGAGAAAAATCAGATCAGTATAATTCCCCTTCTTTTTTCTTGAATGTGGAGTCTGCCGATACTTTTCAAAATGGAAGCTTGAAAACATGTTACAAGGAAATCTGTGGTTTTAATTTAATTCCTGTGCTGCTTTTGTTGAAATAGCCTTTTAATATTGCAAATGTATTATGCATTGATTTGGTTATGTGTTTCATTAATCTTTCTTTTACAGTGTGGCTACTGTACTTGGGAGTTAATTATTTTGACAAAAGCATTGTCACATATTTCATAGCAACCATATTCCTTATTAAGTAGCAAAAATGTCACAGCTGCTGCTGTCTTCAAATTGCTTGATCTTTGACACAAGGCGGAATAGTGAGACATAAGAGAGACAAGTGATGCCTCTTATGCTATGTATATTTGAATATTAACAATTGCTATGGGAAAGCAAAGTTAGAGTGATGAAAAAGAAGGTAGTTGTAAAAATTCTGGAAATCTTTTTTTTGCAGAAATGCCATTATAGATCATCATTCCCATGAGAATGAAGTGACTTTCTTTATACAATCTCATTGTCAATTACAACAAAACAAATGTCAACCTCTCTGCTGAAGGCTATCCTTTGTCTCATGGGATTCACAAGAATGTGGTTGCTGTGGCATCCTTCTTAATTGTCAGTGAGGTGCTACATTACTTTGTTGCTGTGGTTTTGAAAATATAAAACACTTAGGGGTGAGAAATGGGGGATGTCACAGTGCAAAGCAACTGTACTTGTATTCCCCCTTTGTGGTACAGGTAGAGAACATCTTTTTGGGGGGTTGTCACTCTCCAGCTATCAACTCTTTGGGCAGAAGCCTGCATGTCTCTCCCTTCTCCCTTCCCCAGCAAGGCAGACTGCAAAAGCAGGCTGGCTTTGCTGTCTCCTCAAGATTATAAAGAGCTTAATTGCCCACAACCCCAACAAGGGCTCTGGCAGGTGACTAGTCCTTCAAACCCCACCAACAGGTTTTTCTGTGGTTACAAATTCATTACAGCTGTTAGCTCAGAACCATCCACTCTTTCCTTTATACAGTTTAGATCTTTGATCTTGTCCTCGTGTAACAGGTGATCAGCAGACAAAGATCCCCTCCTCAGCCTGAAGCTTCAAAAGGCAGAGTTCCTGCATAACCAGAGGAGTGACATTTGAATAGATGTCCCCCTAGAGATTTCCTGGGAAATCCCTTTGAACTTTGTCCCAGAAGTTCATTGTTGTCTGGCACATACTGTAAAATAATCTTTGGAAGCTTGTAACGCTTCCCAGGGTTTACACTGGCCATGTCGCCCCCTAGAGAAGCTACACACAATCCCACAATAACACATAAATTTTGCAGTAGTAATACATGGACTCCACAGCTCTTTAAACTTAATGCAAGAAAATCTCCCAAAGATATTGCAGGAAATTGCCATATCTTTCACAGAAGGGGAATTCCCAAGAATCAAAAAGGGGGGGAAAAAGACAGGTAACTTTTATCCCTTGTGTTTACTCTACTATATTCTAACGGAACAGTGTGCTATTGTCTCAATAGTATTGCTATTGTCAAAGCAATGCTGTCAGCTCTCATATGTACAAAATGTTACTTCTCTTCTGTGCAGTTCACATGCTTGCTGTACAACCAAGAGGCTTATACAAGCCCGTTCCATCAGAAGCCTGTAATGAAATTTACAGCTGTCTACCCCATCTGAAACACAAAAGAGGTACAACTTTCTGCCTTTCCTCAGGATGAATCCCTCTTTTGTTCCCCTTTCCCTTAGTGGCCAAAGATCAAGTGAATGCAAGGAACTGTAAGTTACAGCTACATATGCCAGCATGAGTAAATCCAACCACTAGGGGCAATAATGTGGCATATATAATCATCATGTGTTAACCATGACATGGTTGTCATGTTTGTATGTTTAGTATGTGATTTGTTTCTGGTTTATATTACTGAACCTCTACTAAATGTCTTTTTCCTAAAATAGAGGAGAGAATGTAAGCAGAGACAAAGTGAGCTTTCAAACTCCTGTTCATTTTTAGGGTCATTAAATGTTTAGAAAGAATTTCGGTGAGGTGTTATATTCTTTTAACTGTTTCTTCTGTATTTGCCCAAACAATACTTGGATTTTTCTCTTTCGAAAGAGATGAATAGGAGCAATAGGAGCACTGTTTTAAAATAAATAAATAAAGTCCTCCACTTTCATATAGGCAAACCCTCTTGCAAAAATGGATAACTTCTTGGACTTTTTCGTTTTATTCTGTGATATAAGAGGACAAAGGGGATTCAATCTTAAACAGTTTTGCTCTACACAATGAGTCATTTATATATGTTGTGAAGATTCAGTGAAAGCTTCAATAATGGTTTAATCTGATAAGCAACAAAGCTTTATAATCGTAGCCATTTCATTAGTCTCTCTTTTGAAGGTTGCCATTGTCTCATATACATCTACATTTTGATAGCTGCAAGAAAGAAGTGGATTCACAGCAAGCTTCAGTGTAGTGATTTTTACAGCTAGGGTAGGTGATAGGGCTATGCGTGGGTGTCTGTTTCTCCGTAATGAATAGTAGAGGCTACAATGTTCATGTGAAGAAGTGAACACCATTCTTTCAGATCCTGATTAAAAATTTCAGAGCAGAATAAAAAATAGCTACAAAGCAAATAAACTTTTAGATTTTTCCCAGATAGCTCTTAAATTATTTTTCCAATCCAAACCATATAGAAATCTGTATACAAATAGCAAGGAACAAAAAACAATGCAATTTCCAAACACTTCATTTTACTAAAACAGTATTATACAAGTTTAGCTTAGTTTCATGTTTCCATTGAGAAGAAGTAGCAAAACAAGAAGCAAAGTTTAAGATGGTCTCTGTAACTAAGACTGTATGTGTCACAGGTGTCAAAGGCCTTGGAAAAGTCGACAAATACAACGAAAGAGGTCTTGATGTAGCTTAAGGGTCCTTTCTTGTAATTGCCTCATGGAGAAAATCATGTAATTGGTTGATCTCTTTGCAAGAAAACCACATTGATTTTCAGGAAGAACACCTTCTGATACATTTTTAAACCTGTTTAAAAGAATTTTAGCCAAGCTCTTTCCAGGAATTGATAACAAAGCTATATCATGATGATAATTGCAGACAGCCCTTTCACCTTTTTTTTCAATGAGAGTGAATTTGAAATCCTGAGGAAGCTCTTGCTTTTCCAAGTATGTGTTATAGAAGGTCAGAGGTGCTGCTTTAAGTTTACTGCCACCATATCTGAACACTTCAAAAGGAATACCACCTAGGCCCAGAGCTTTCCTGTATCTAGTTGTTTTAATTGCTTTAGCAAGTTCTTCTGCCCTTTTTTTGCAAACTCATTTCCTTTTGTTTTGGCAGTTCTTTTAGCTGCTGTAATGCATTGGAATGAGTATTTTTGGTTTAGTTCAATACATTTGCAAAATGCTCTTTCCAGCAATTGATATCACATTTGTCTGTAAAATATTGAGCACCCTCTGCACTCTTGACAGATTCAATTGTATTGGTTTGAGGGCTGTAGATTTCCTTTAAGGCATTTCAGAGGCCCTGTGAGTCACGTGAGGTAGCCTAAATACTTATTTCTTTCACTTAGTTTTCCCACCATTTGTCCTTCATAATATGAATCTCTTTCTGTAAGCATGACTTAACTTTTCTGTATTTTTTCTCAGATTCAACTGTGTTACTTAGATGTTCAGCACAGATCTCTGCTTTCGCTGAAGAAGATCTTGTATGCTGTCATTATTTTCATTACACCAATCTGCACGTGTGCAAGTATGTTACATGAAGTATTGTAAACTATTTATTTGAAAGTATTCCATGACTTATTAATTGTTTCCTCATCAAGAGTATTTTCAGACTCTAAGGCTTGAGAAATTGCACTTCCTATCTTCTATCCATAGATTTCAGCTTCCTGCTAGCAAGCTTTTTAGGAGCAGCAGCAGTAGTCTTATATCTAGGCCTGGACTTGGAAAGTTATATATAATTTTAATAAGAAAGTTATCTGTGGAGTACTCAGGTCCATCTATGGATCATGGGTTAAGAATATCTTTCATCCACACGGTGGATAGAAAAGCCCTATGGAGACTGCTTAAACTATATGGCTATCCATAACAATTTGTTCAAATAATACAAGAATTTCATGATGGAATGATTGGTAGAGTCTCTGTGGCAGGAAATATTACTGATCTCATGTAATATATGTCATGGTGTGAGGCAAGGCTGTGTCTTTCTCTCAGACTTTTTACTATGTTCTTAGCTGGCGTCCTCAGTATGATGTCAGAAAACTTCAATTTAAGAGTCTATATTCACACTGGAACCAATGGGAAGCTTAACTTGGGTAGATTACGTGTCAGCTCCAAGTTGCATGAAGAATGAACTAGAGAACTTCTCTTTGCAGATGATTCAGCACTAGTTATTCATTCGCTCAGAGATATCCAAGAGATTATCACTGAGTTTGTGTCAGCATCAAAATAATTACCAATAAAACTAACCTTCTTTACCCATGATCCAACAGACAAAATGTAGGCAGTGATGCCATACCTGAAGTTCTTGTCAATGTGGAAACCCTTAAATATATCAACACCTTTATATATCTAGGGAGCACAGTTGCTAGTGATAACATCCCTGAGGCAGAAGTTGCATATCACATTGTTAGCCTCCGGAGCATTTGGAAGACTATTGAAACATCTCTGGTATCAGCACAGCATCACTACAGCAACTCAGATGAAGGTCTTTCAAGCTGTGGTGCTGAAAGCACTTCTGTATTCTATATAGAAACAAAAACTCTAGAGAGGTGATACATCAAGAAGCTTAGAAGCTTGCAACTGAGACTCTGTGGCAGCTTCTAGGAATTAAATGGCAAGATAGAGTTCCAAACACTGAGTTATTGAGAACAGCTGACATGTCCAGTATTGAGGCACTTACAGCAGCTGTGCAGCCAAGATGGACAGATAATGTTATCCGTATACCAGATCATCAGCTCCCAAAGAGTGTTCCTTTAAGGTGAATTCAAGGAAGGTGTAGAGGAAGGCAAAAGCTGCAATATAAGGCCATTTTGAAAAGAAATTTAAAGAAAGCAAATATTAACCCAGAGAACTTAGAAGAAGTTTCTATAGATAGATGTAAATGGGAGATCTGTAGTGTGTGATTCTATCCAGGCAGCTGATGTTCACAGAGAGGCAGAGTATCAACAGCACCATCTTCAGTGGCATAGTATCAAGCTGCTTTCCAACTTCTTCTGCCCAAACTGTCACAGAGGCTTTATTTCAAATGCTGGACTTGTGTCTCATCTCTGAGTTAACAAGTGCTAAATTTCCCTCCTATACAGTCATTGTTAAGTACAACAGACAGCCAAAAATGTGTGACAGGTAGAACTATTGTGGAAGATTTCAACAGGAAAATGCCAGGTGGGTTTGGGGGGGTTGGGTTTTTTTTTTGGGGGGGGGGGGGTATTTGTTTGTTTGAGTTTCTTTCTTGGAGCTGCCTCCCTGATGAAACTCAATAGCCTGGTACTTAGGGCAGTTTGGGAGTGTTTCTTTTAATGTCTTCTGTTGGAGCTGCTCCATTTTATATAAATAATTAAATGTTCACTGTGCCAAAAAGGGACTGGTTGTATAGCACAGTGGGTAGGACACTTACCTGGTATATAGGAAATGCAGGCATAAGAGAGCCAGAACAGTGCTGAATATCACATTGAGACTAAAACAGTCTACTTCTAGCATGTCCAAAGCTCGCCTTACATGGCCCAACATTATATTAATATTTATATTATGTTACAAATGTACAGAATGCTTTATGGGCAAAAATGAAACATCAATGTCCCTGACAATAGAAATGGAGGGTGTGAGTAAATCCACAGTAAATTATGGGGACATAATTCTTGGAAGTGCAGTTATCTACAATGGACAGGAGGCAGAAGCCAAGTGTGTTATGGATTTCGAGTTAGTTACTTTTTTAAAATCTATCTATCTAGTAATGTAGTAAAGAATAGGCTACATTACTACAGAGTTGCAAGGCCTGGGAGGAGTAAATAGTTTGGAATCTATTTCTCAAGTAATTATGTGGTCCCCATTCCAACAATGTCTGAGCAGCTCACAATTCTTAATGTATTTGTCCTCGCAATACCCTTGTGAGAAAGGAAAGTGTTGTTATTCCCATTTTACAGATAGGCAAGTTAGGCAAAGAGACTTGCCCAAGGACACTGTCCCTTGAAGTAGGAAATTGGATCCAGGTATCTTGAGTGCCAGGGCAAATACCCCAATGAGTGGACTATCTCCCTTCCATCACAAATAAGGAGAAAGTGTTTGATGCACAGCATCAGACAAAAGAAAGAGTTTGTTTTAAATGTTCATAAAATAAAAAGGAGAAAAAATAAAAAACGTCAATACTATTGCAACATATGTATATAAAGTAGAAAGAAGGGTTGTCTTGTTTTTAAGTCATTGGATTGGGACTTCAGAGGTCTGGATTCTATTTCATTTCTACCAGAGTTCTTTATATGTGAATTTGGGCAAATTACATCTCTATGCCTCATGTCCTAATACTCATCATTTTTTTACTTTGTATTATTGTAGAACCCAAGGCCCTAGTCATAGATCAAGATCCCATTGAACTAGGCTCTGTACAGACAGAACAAAAAGATGATCCCTGCCTACAGGACCTTAGTTGTATCCCAGGTAAATTGTATCCCATCCTCTCAACCATTGTCTGTTTTTTGTCTAACTAATATGCAATGAACAGTTGAAAACAGTCAGAATCAACTTTTAAAATTTTTGTCAACTGAAACATTTGGCATAGGCAAAGTTGAAGGACCGGAGCCAAATTTGTTCATAATAAATCATCCTGATCAGAGTCATACTGAATGCAACCATTTCCCAGTGCCTCACATTCCAATTCTGTACAGAGATCACATTTGATAAACAGGCTATTTCACAGTTCCAGAACAGAGATATTCTATCTTCACAGTCTGTATAGGGGGGAGTCTGTCTCCTAACAGCATAAAAATAGCTGTACTAGATCAGACCAGTCTTTGACTGTGTCCAATACCAGATGCTTCAGAGAAAGGTATAAAGCCCCCGAATAGACAATTTTGCAACACCCTTCCCTTAAGAGAAGTCTTATCTTAACCCTGAGCAGCTAGGAGTTGATTACAGTTTTCCTGCTCAGGAAAAACCTGTTTTCAGTATAAGATGTAATTAAAATATTTCATTTCAAACCATAGGTTTAGCAAAGCCAAGATTAGAATTTATGATGTCTTGGAATAATACACTCTTTTTTCATGTACCTATTTAACTATTATATTCTTTATTGCATACAACACACACTGATATGTTCCAGGATGGCAATTTCTTTGTTGCCATACTATAATAATTTCCGTACTCATCCATAGCATTATATTGTTTGGCAAAGTGTTTGGGTTTTTTTTGTTTTGTTTGTTTGTTTTTTGTGAATTTGTAGCACTCCCCCTATGCTGACTAGTGAGACAACAACTATGTATAAAATAATAGTAGTTAATAATATTTGAAAAATCGCAACATTTCAAGCCCACCTGTTACCCTACAAATATGTCCTGTTTTTCTGTCTGGCTTTTAGATGCAAAGAACTTCAGGGCAAGAAATTGCTTTGTTTTATGTCTTCACACACATTATATGGGCTTAACAAGGAATAATCATAACACCAATCATTGATTATTTCCTCTGTGTCAAGACAAAGATCTTCCTGGGTTTACTGTTCCATAATCAAATTAGATCATCATCCCCAGTGATGCAATGACCCTCGCAAGCTAATTGTCCGTACCCTACATGCATGTGGTAAATTCAGTTTCCTATTTCTGTGCATTATTAAATTTCATAAACCCATGAAAAGAGAAATCATAGAAGTCAGTGATGGAAAAGACCCACTGGACCATATAGTCAGAATGATTTCTTTTAGTCTATTGCTATTACATGTCTCTCTCTCTCCATCCGCAGTTTATTATTGGGAATATTCATGTGTTAGAGTCACAAATCGGCTAGCATTTTCAGTTCTGACTATTTTTCTGCAAATTGTTTCTTGGGTAATGGCTGTTGAGACTTGCCCTCGTGTTCAGGGTTTAACTGATTGCCATATGTGGGGTCGGGAAGGAATTTTTCCCCAGGGCTGATTGGGCTGGGCTCTGGGGATTTTTTACCTTCCTCTGTAGCACAGGGCATGGTTCACAGGTTCATGGTGAATTCTCTGTATCTTAAAGTCCTTAAATCATGATTTAAGGAGGTAAATAACTCAGTCATAGGTTGTTGGCCTATTGCTGGAGTGGGTGGGTGAGGTTTTGAGGCCTGCATTTTGCAGGAGGTCAGACTCGATGATCGTACTGGTTCCTTCTGACCTTAAAGTCTATGAGTCTAAGTACCACTGGTCTTGCCACTTAATAGTTTTCCATTTTTAAAAAAAAGAAGGTGAGCTAAAATTTTACATGCAACTTGCAAATATATTTTAAATGAAATTATTATTTCAGAGTCATTGATGACTATGTCACAAATGGCAAAGGTATGTAGGACGTGCAGCCCAAACTTCCATAAAACATATATTGCTACAGTTTTCGTTAGGGCAAATGTCTTCTCTACCTATTGCAAGAAGACCCTTTGTGTAGAAAGTGGGTTAGGATAAGGGGTTTTGTGTGCTTATTAGTAATAGTATAGCTTATAGCAAGAGCAGGCCCAAGCCTGAACCAATCTTCAAAGGTCTAATATTAAGACAACTCACCAGGACCTATACCAAGAACTCAGACGTTACTCTGCAAAATTAATTGAAATTAATTAATTTTCCTGCAGCAGCTACGTTGCAAAAACTGCTTTTCAAAGACAATTTTGCAATCGTTAACTGTCCTGCAGAATAACTCAGACTTCCCGAAATACCTTACAGTCTTTTGCAACCTACATGCTCGGAAGCTCGTGAGCCCCCTACAAAATTAGCTCGTGAGTTCCCAGGAAAATGGTGTAATAAAAAACCACAGGACAAAGCAGGAGGGGTGCGAGGGGGCTAAAGACCCCATAAATATCAGCCCCAAAGACGGTGAAGACAGGCGGCGGGGGGGGGGGGGGGCAGGACAGAGGTAAGACCTCTATCCGTTGCCAGAGAAAGGTCAGAACCCATTCCCTGTGAATGAGGAACTGACACATCGGTGAGAGGCCGCCCGAGAAAGGTCAGAGCCCATTCCCTGTGAGTGACGGAGCTGACACGTCGGTAGGAGTTCGGTGAGTATTAAGAAACAGCAACAGATCTCGGTGAAGACTGGTTTATGAAACAGTAACAAGTTTTAGCACCCTGGCCCC
Source organism: Pelusios castaneus (assembly GCA_007922175.1). Lineage (NCBI taxonomy): Eukaryota > Metazoa > Chordata > Testudines > Pelomedusidae > Pelusios > Pelusios castaneus. The sequence goes on from ML685772.1 coordinate 1,353,504, forward strand.
CAAAAGTACGGGGGGATAGGTATAAGGATAGAGAACAAGTAGTTTAGCACCCCAGCCTGGGAGTACAGGTAGGTTAGACTGCAATCCCCTTTAAAGGTAGGGGCAATAGCAGTGAAATAAGGACAGTTTTAGTAATTAAAACTTCAATGCGCATTTATTTCTGAATTTCTGTCTTTAAGACTTGCTGCAGCATAATAGTGAAATAGTGCAACTTTACAATCCTATGATTATTGAATTAACACCTTTATTGAAACTTGCTTAATTAATATCTTGCAAAAGGCACTTAAGACCCATTATAAGCATGCTGATCGAAAATAAAAACCTTTTATTCATAACTCTCCTGTTTCTTTGATATTTCCCCTGTCACTATTAATCTCTTTTGTCCCCCTCTCATTTCCACTATTTCCCCTATGGGAACAATATTCAGTTCCCTTAATGTTCGTCTGGGTTACCGGCTGGATCGGTTCAACCCTCTATTGTGTATCTCTCCTGACCTCTAATGTAACTACAAGGGCCTCCACTCAGTCACCGAAGGATAAAAATAGGGCTATTATCCCTATGGCCAAAAGAACCCTCGTCCAACCATACCCTCTGATGAGTAACACCCCAGAGGTGGACGTTAAACAATGTTTGGACTTTGGTCACATACGTCCACACTGGAACCTTAGGCCTACTTAAGGAAGGTTAAGTCAACCTACAGACTCCTGCGTCCACAGTGGGCTTTTATTAAGTCGACGTAAGCACTTTCTTAAGTCGACTTAATAACACCAACTCTTAAGGTCGACCTAAGGCTTAAGTCAACCTTATTAAGTTGACTTAAGCCAGTGTAGACAGGGAATAGCCCTTAAGTCAATCTAATTGGCCTCCAGGCCCCCTCGTAGAGTTCCTGGCCACTCCTCCATCAATCTAGCACCTGCCAGTATGGACGCAGGGCTGTGGAGTCTCTAAGTCGACTTAACAAGGTCAACTTTAAGTCAACTTAAAGTCGACCTTGGTTAAGTTGACTTAACAGAGCCTCCAATGTAGACATACCCATAAAGTGTTGTAGTTCTGCTTCAGAAGGCTTGTGTTCAAGTTAAGAGAAGCACATGCTTGTATAATTGCATGCAAAGCTGGGAAGGAGAGCGGGACAGGAGAATCTGCCACTCTGCAAATCTTTTATCATTCTTCCTCTCTAGTACCTAGGTACTACAGCAGGGGTTGGCAACCTTTGCCAGCCTCTGTGCTAGCCCCGCCCACCACACCCTCAGCAGGTGCCGGGGGTGGGGCCAAAAGGGGGCAGGGCAAGGCTTCAGGTGCCCTGCTGGCCAGGGCCTGGGCCGGCATCAGCCGGCGGGCAGCCTCCGGTTCCCCGCCGCGGGGCTGACTCCCGTCCGCAGGGGCGGCGCGGGGCTCATGGTCCCTGTTGGCCCCGCCCCCTACTGGAGGGCAGGAGCGGAGCAGAGTGGGTCGCCTTGCCCCGGCCAGCCCAGAGCCACACCACTGCCAGCAGGGCAGATCTGGCCCCAGCCATGGCTGGCAAGAGGGCGAGTCGGCTCAGCCCACCTGCAGCCGCCACTGCCAATGGGAGCCGGGGCCAGGAAACGGAGGCCACCCACCAGCAGCGGCGGCTCTGGCTGGGCTGAGCCAACCTACCCTCTTGCCAGCCATGGCCGGGGCCAGCTGTGCCCTGCCAGCAGCGACGCAGCTCTGGGCGGCCTGGGGCGATGCTACACGACCTGCTCCCTTCCCCTCCCCTCCTGCCATCCAGCCGCATGCCTCAGCTGCTGGCTGCGTGGTTTGCAGGGCCAGCAGGGGAGCCAGAGCAGCACCACGTGCCACTCAGGCTCGGCCCGTGTGCCAGCTCTGTCACGTGTGCCTGGGGTTGCCAACCCCTGTACTAGAGCAATGGTAGCTACTCATTAGACATTCCCCACAGAATTTCACCATGCCATGCCAAGATTCTCAGGCTGAGTTCTGAGCAGATGATTTGAGGATTAAATACTAAAAACAGAAAAAAGCAAAAGTCAGACACCAACCACTTTCTGCAGCATAGAAAATCGATTTTAAAATTAGTGAACACAGGATGATGTATGATTGCTGTTACACGGTATGTTCACAGGTGCAGCAACCTGACTAGAAAATTGCTTATTGACATTCTCAGGCATATAATCAACTGTTTAGACCACATTTACAAAGTGCAAATCAGTGAACAAAAAGGTCTGAAATATTTCAATTAGCTGCTATGGGTTGCATGCAATATCAGGCCACAGTTTCATGCTATGTCATTTGTCTTCCTTTACAGAAAATGGTAACAAACAGGAGCAGTGGGTCTCACATTCATAGAATGGTGGATGGAATTACAGGGTGGGGAGGGGGTGTGCCCCCCCCAAAATCTACACATGAAAGAGACTCAGCACATGCAGATCTCCCCTTTTTTGCACAAAACTGTGGCGGGGGGAGTAGGTACAGCTGTAGGTCTCTGCAGAATCGCCCCCCCACCTAATCTTGTATCTCACAGAGATTTCTCCACTAGTCTAGGGATCTGCAGGGAGGAGTGGGTGGGAATAGTGAGCCAGAAGAGGAATAAGGGATCAGGATTTATCAGCTGAAAGAGACAGAGGAAGAGAGAGACTGGGGTGAGTTGGTTGACAGGATGTATAAAATTATGTTCCATTATGTGGGGCCAGCCACATAACACAGAACAATCTAGCCTTGGATCTTACCCAAAACACCACACTGCCAACCAATCCTTTAGTAACTAAAACTAAAGGTTTAATATAAAAGAAAAGAAACAAAATATGAGAGATGTTAAAGGGTCAAAGTAAACCACATATATATAAATGATTAAGAATTCATGTAAAGCAAGTCCTCAGGAGAATTTGGCTCAGTTCCTCTGGAAGACACCCAACACCTCGGTGGGTCTCAGTCCTTCATCCAGTCACAGAGGAATAGATCCAGAGATAGGTGTTGGTTGTAAATTGGAGACTGAAGACAAAGTAGAGTTGATGCTCCTGCCTTTTATCACCTCTGGTCTTCCCATGCTATATGAAGTTTTTGCAAATCAAAATGGAGCTGAGTCACATGATCAGTCTGGGTGATTCACTGAGCAGGTTTCTCTTTAGCCCATTGTAACAATGATGGCAGACATCCAGTCTGGAGAGTTTCCCAGAATCACAGAAGTTGAAACACAGATATAACAAATATGTTCATAACTCCTAATACAGACAGATATGACACCTACACATAAACAATATAATTCCTAACAAATTACAGCTTTTCTATTGGTACCTAACATGGCTTAGCTCCTATAGATTATTGAAATTATGAAATATTAATATGAAAAAGTATCATAAATGGTCCCCTAAATTCAGACAGTGTCACATCTGGCTAGTGGGTCTTGCCCACATGCTCAGAGTGTAACTTCAAAGCAAGGTGCCTAGCTGGAACTCCCCCCACCACTGAAAAATGCAGTGGTGGCACACAGCCCCCAGCACCAAAATGCCGCCGAATCTACTGAGCTCTGGTAAAGACTCCAGCAGTTTTATTTTTAGTTGTCAGAGGGTGCTCATCTGCTGCATTTCCATAGCACAGCATAGCATAGCTAGGCACCACCTGGCACCCAAGGTTTGTTGAGCCCTGTTTTAAAGTAATATTGCTTAGGGCAGGATAACCTTTTTGACAAAATAATCCTATCTGTGGTAGGGATCCCTATTGAAAGGGGCAGCTATAGCAACAGGTGAACCTAGCAGTGCAATTGTATTGGAGCTGAACAGCCAGGGCAAGAGGTATTGGGAACACAGGGCCAGCAGGGAGGGACAGACCTGGATGCAGATAAGCCTGACTTCCTACTGCTCCCCAGAAGGATTCTTTGGGTTTGAGAATGGTTCCTTGGCGCCTGTTCTATGGGTGCACAAATCTTTCCCCTTCACAGAAGCAGCCTTTGGCTATTGGGGGACTAGCCCCCTATAGGCCCATGCCGTTCCCTCCCTCCCCCAACCTCGACTTTCTGCTGCTGCCCCGGCTTCCCACTCCATGGCCCTGGCTCCCTACCACCCTGACCCACTCCTGGCCCCAGCTCCCGCTCCCACCACCCATCCCACCCACAGGCCTGCCTGCCCATGGCCTTGGCCCCCTCCCTGCCACTGGCCCTGGCCCCCTCCCTGGCACCAGCCCTGGCCCCAGAGGCCAGCTACTCCTCCTGCTGCTGACCAAGGCAGACGCAGCTTTTGGGGTAGGCGAAGCAGGCGACGAGGCTCCTTATTGCTCGGAGCCCTACCCCAAAGCCACCTCTACCCCTGCAGACATATTTATTGGGATAAAATTCAGCCAAGTTCCCTGAATTATTCTGCACTTGATGCTCTCTTGTGGGTTTTACTGTGTGGATGGAACTGTACATCCCAGAATTATGGCCTTGGTAACATTTTGGTATTCTTCAGACTCTAGGCTTCTCTTTTAAAGGAAAGATGTATTTTGATGTGATACTGTACACATGTTATATAAAGACAAAAGAGTCTTGTGGCACTTTTAAAGACTAACAGATTTATTAATCGCATGAGCTTTCGTGGGAGAAAATTCCACTTCGTCAGACGCTTTGAAGATAGGAAAGTTACAGAGTGGGAGGAAATTAAATGCAGGGGAGTGTAACTTTCCTATCTTCAAAGCGTCTGACGAAGTGGGATTTTCTCCCACGAAAGCTCATGCGATTAATAAATCTGTTAGTCTTTAAAAGTGCCACAAGACTCTTTTGTCTTTCTACAATAGACTAACACGGCTACCCCTTTGGAATTTGACTACATGTTATATAAGTACATCTCATTCCAACATGAAAATCACTAAAATATATGAAAATTAACCTCCTTAAATAAAATGCAAAATATGAGGAAGCTACCAGTTTGATAATCTGATGATGTAGTTGAAGAACTATAAAATCGAACTTAGCTTTTGAATTCCTGAGAAAGGGAGAAAATTGCAAAGCTAATGTAAAGTAAATTTTATGATACTTTATAAGTGTATCCTGGTTCAGATACAGCCAGGGAGATGACACAGACAAAACTAAGACAAATAGATTAGCATCCAAAAACATAGTTTCAGAATATCACCCTTTTTTCCCTAAGTTATCTGGGTGTGTGCCTGGAGCACCTGAACTTTGATCTTGAATAAAAATAAATGTTTACACTGAAAACTTACTTCCAGTGACACTTTTCCAATCTTTTTTTATCTTAATGATTAAACAATACCTTTCCATAATTTTATCTTTGCTTTTAGTTTATACATGTTGGAGTCAATATATTGTTCAATGGTTTAGTAAACTGAATGAACTGCTGTACTTGTTTCCAATTTTTATTTGATTTGTTATTGCAGTGTTGATTTTAGTCACTTATGTAGATTTTTTTCTTTTGCTGTCTGAGTATTTAACAGAGTCTTGCTAGACTGCACTGTATAGTACCACGCTAAACAACCACTACATTTATTTAGCATATTATCTGTTTGGATTAATTTTTGTATTTTCTTTACTCACCACAAGATGGCACGATTTAGTTTCAATAATTTAGAAATGCTCATCTAGCAAAACATCAATCTCAAAACTATTTCTTTAGCCCACCGATTTGAGAAATTAATTCAAACAGGTTTATTTATTTAAAAATAAAAAAGCACACAAGCTTTCAAACCAAATCTTTGATAAAGCAGGAACTTTGAAAACAGTAATGGATTCACTAAAGCAATGAGTCTAGATACTTGGGTAAGTAACTGGTTCCAAAAACAGAAGAACCAGCGACAACCTTGAACTCTAACTTCTTTTAGTTAAATACTGTCACCCTTTATGACTGATAATGCTGTAGTAATGAATTGGCTAGTGTGTATTTGCACCATTGCCTGCTGTACAGCTGCATGCAATAGAGCATAGGGCATCATTCTCCTGATTGTTATCCTGGTGCAAACTGGGAGTAGCTTTGCTTGAAGTCAATGGATATATCCACATTTAGTATAAATAAAAGCTCACCATTGCCTATAAACAAAATGATGTGACTTGGCTCAGCAAGCACGCAGAACACAGTTTCTAGAACCCTTCATTTGGGGCAGGTCTAAGCTAGTGTCCCACTGACACTTGGGTCCAAGTCCTGTTATTTTGCAATGTGAAAGCAGCTCAGGCTGTAGATGTGAGTCATGAGATGCATGTAGTGCAATGTGGGTGAGTTAGTATGGTGGTGAAACATGGGTCCAGCAATTGTAAACCCAAGTTTACAGTGCACTATGAATGCACAAGTATAGGCTTGGAAATAGTTCACAAGCAGGTGTTCGATAGCTCTTGGATTACAATGTACGGTAGATATACCCCATGGGATTTTTGGTGTAAAACTGGTACGAGAGAAAAATGAAGTTACATGTTGTTAACAGGTAACATTTCAGTTTTTAGAACACTTTGTTTTTCAGCAAAATCTAGGAATTATCCAAGAACATTATTTTCAGAAAGACTTTTGTGATTCTGAGAGTGACCTATGAGCAGCAGCTTCCTAATCTTGTAGGCAAAACTAACTTCTATTTCAGGAAGTGCAGTTCGGCAATCCAGCTCCACTTTTTCTATGCTCACTGACAGTAGAATGGGGTGAAATTTTAGATAAATATGTTTATTCACTGAAAAATGCAATGTAGAATTGACCTGAAACTATATACAAATTCCCACATTCACTGAATGGTTTTGGCAAAAAAGTAAATTGAGGGGGCTCAGTGCACAAGGGCTGCATCTACACTGGTTAATTAAGTCAACTTAAGCCTGCTTAAGTCGACTTAATTTACCCTGCATCTACACTGCAGTTTCTTTAAGTCGACCTAAGCAGCTTGCTTAAGTCGACTTAAGAAAACTAAAGTTGAATTAATTAAAATTAAGTCGACTTTCTAACACCACCTTCCTAATCGATCTAACGTTTAAGTCGACTCTCTAGAGTCGACTTAATCCAGTGTAGACGTGGGGTAGCCCTAAGTCGACTTTGTTGACTTAGGGCATGTGTCCCTTCTCGCCGGGACCACTCAGGTCCCGGTAAGAAAGGACCGCGGGGTTTGCTTCCTTCCAGTTATACGTATCAGCCAGTAATTTATACCTGCAATCATGTAGAAGTTGGCTTAATCGAACAGGTATTGCTGAAGATGAGTACTGTGATCAGCAGCTGGAGCGGGGACCCTGGGGAGAAGGAAGCCCCATGCTCCCCACACTCCCTCCTAGCCAGAACCATGCATGCCAGCAGAGAATGACAAATCTGTTAGTCTTTAAAAGTGCCACATCAGATAACTTCAATTAAGTCAATATAATCACAAAAAAGTGATTATTTGACCCATTATCAAAGATACCTTGGGATATCTAATTTTAAGGCAAAGACAAATGCAGAGCACAGTTGTAACTTGCATTTCTTTCACCATATGAAAATGTATTCTAAAATGTGAGAAAATGAGCGGGGATTTATCTGATTTACCTATTTTAATGGAAAAATACACTTTTCCTATAACTTTCTTGTGCAGTTTGTCAGTTCTTGAAAGCTCTGTGAGAAAGGCCTTTGTCTAAAAATGCTTTGAACTGATCTTGAAGGATAATGCTTTGTGTGACTAGCATTAGGTTAAAATGCAATAAAAAAGATTTATATGGCAAATGAGACCATTTTTAATCTAGTGGGTCAAGCCAGATGAGATGATGCAATCATTTTAGATAATGCAATCTCCCTTGTCATTGAATCAACAATAAATATTGTGTTGCTTGGTTTGCTTAACATAACAGAAACATAATTCTCACTATTTGAAGTCCCACTGGGAACAAAAAAGCTAATTGCAATTCTCATAATCAAATAACTGGCAGAATGCAATGTTTTTGTTCCATCCAGATAAATAAGATCAATAGACTGATTGTTATTTCTCTGCCAAAGTACTATATATTATTCAAAACAATATAAAAAGTGCAAAACAAATCATTTGATACTCTGCAGTGACATCTAAGTTTTGATATGGGATCTAATCCTGCTCCTATTGAAATCAATGGGAGCTTTGCTACTGCCTTCAATAGAAACATGATTGGGTCCATTGTGTCTTAGTGAGTTATAATATGTCAGGAAGAACAGATTATAGCAGTGATCTGCAGTGACTGCCGTTTTGAATTACGGAGTCAGCCATGCGATTCAGGTTGGAAATAAGACAGACATGGTGTTTCTCATTAGAATCCATCCACTGTTTTAATTCAGAGATAATGTCACTGGCATATAACTCTGACCCAGGATAAGTCTCCTGTTGCTGGATAGGTGCCCAAAAGCCAAAGATTTACTGAACATAAACATTGAGAGGCAAACATTTCCAAACTGGGAGACATTTATCTTTAGAATATCAGTCCATCTCATTTTTTCTGTTACAGCAGGTACTCAAAAAATGGAATAGATCAGTGGACATGGATGCAGCATAGTGACAATGGTTTACCAGGGACCAGGCTGTGCCTTTCCATGGCAAAATCCACAAGAGGAGAATTCCTCCACATTCCTTCATGCTGTTCCCTTCCTAATAACAGATCTGACTGCAAACCTCATGGTGTGTTAAAGGTCACATCCATTTGCACAAAGATCTCTGTAGCTCTGAACCCGGTAAATGAGTCCACTGTTTAGAAAGGGTCCACTAGTAGTAGGATTTGGGCTGTTTTTATCTCAGAAGCAGAATTCTTGATTTCTTGCTGTGTATCATGTGGTAGACAATTCATGTCTGCTCACCTCTGCCTTGCCCCTGGTCCACCTCCTCCCTTTCACTCATTCCTCATACACAAAAGTTCCAGTTCAGGAAAGCAATTAAGCATGTACTTAGTTTTAAGGTTTCTTTTCTTTTCTTTTTTAAACTTTATTAAGACTTCAGCATGTGCTCCTGCCCTGAAGAGGGAATGCTTTCCTGAACTGGGGCCAAATCCCTGGAACCATGGAGGAGCTTATGCAGGGATCAGGGTAGTGAGAAGTGATGTCTCTGAGATGGACAGCATCCTTCATCATACATGGAACTAAAAGAAACACTCCTTCCCATACTAATATTAAGAAGCTTCATTCTAACTTGTTTAAAGAACAAACAAATACCAAGACCCGAATGGATCATTGAGCTCAGCTAATGTGACCTCCTGCATAACACAGGCCATAGAACTTTCCCAAAATAATTCCTAGAGCATATCTTTTAGAAGGACATCCAATCTTGATTTTTAAAATTGTAACTGATGGAGAATTTACCATGACTCTTGGTAAATTGTTCCAATGGTTAATTATTCTCACTGTTACAAATGTACACCTTATTGCCAGTGTGAATTTGTCTAGCTTCAACTTCTAGCCATTAGATCATGTTATAGCTTTCTCTCCTACATTGAAGAGTCCTTATGAAATATTTGTCCCCCAGGAACATACTTATTGACTTTAATCAAGTCACCTCTTAGCCTTCTCTTTATTAAACTAAATAGACTGAGCACTATAAGGTTTTCTAATATTTTAATCTTTCATGTAGCTCTTCTCTGAATGCTCTCTAATTTATCAACAAAATTCTTGAATTGTGGAAACCAGAACTGGACACAGTATTCCAGCAGCAGTCATACCAGTGCCAAATACAGAGGTAAAACAACCTTTCTACTCAAGACATTCTTGTTTTTGCATTCCAGGATCACATTAGGCCCTTTAGACCACCACATCAAACCAGGAGCTGAAGTTCAATTGATTGTCCACCATAACTCCCAAATCTTTTTCAGAGTATAATGGGAACTCTGGCCGAGGAGTTACTCTCAGGCTTGGACCAGGAGCCAACTACCAGGAATCTGACTAGGTTAGAACACCAGGAGATCAGAATCAAGAGAGAAACTAGAGGGCATGGATCTGACTCAGGTAGAGTCAGGCCACTGGGAGATCATGATCAGGAATGGAAGTGGAGGGCAGGAATCAAGAGGCAGTTACCAAGAGTCAAGCTAAGATAGGATACTGAGGGGTCAGGTTCAGAAAGTAGAATTGCCTTTAGACTTCGTTGAAAATTCTAACCAATGTTTCATGTTTTCTTTAAATGTCAATGAAATCAGTTTTGTGTGGCTTTAAACATTCTTTCATAATTCTTATAACTCGAACATTTCAAGATGATGAAAATTCTTGAAATGCAACACTGCAAAATATATTATAAACTTTAGGGAAGATGTAGGCTGACTAGCTGGAAAGGCTTCCTGACAGTGAGCAAACAAGGCTGTGGAATAACCTCCCTATGGAAACACTGGAAGCTCATTCCACTAGACATTTAAAATTAGACGGGGGAGTGCATTAGGAACTGTACAACTGTGAAACAATCTTGCTTTGGTAAGACCCACTTGGAACTCGATTCTGAAGTCAATGGCACTTTACCATTGACTTCATTGGGCACAGAGTCATATGTTCAGTGTTTTAATTTTTTCCATCTGTGATTAGATTTTATTACTACAGGAAAAATGACTAGCCCCTTTAACTGTATACATTAAATGTAATATAAAAAGCAAACACATAACATTAATTAAGAGGAGAAAATGGATTTTAAAAATGTTTTGCTTTAATATGCTCAAATGGTAATAACTAAAGTAATTTTATGAGATAATGCTTAATCTAGTTATGTGCCTTGTACAGTGACTGCAAAAGAGAGACTCAGAAGTTGTAAAGTTAAAAAATAAAGAAACTCACAAACATTATTTTCCTCCTCTCCCCATCCCCAATAACTGCGATTCTTTTGAAGGACATCATGACTAACGGAAAAAGTGACTGCACCTAAATCTTATTTACAACATGGCCTGTTTACACTGGCAGTGTAAAGGAGCCTTAAAATGGGTGTAATTTTTCAAGGTGGTGTAAAAGGTTCTCACTGTAAATAAGAATCAGACTCACTGCAAACAGAGAAAAATGAGCATTGGATAAAGAAAATGAAGTGCATTTTCCTGAAATAAATGCTAATCCTAGAGAGAAGAGAAAGGACAAATGTGACAGAGGCAATGGACAATGCACAGGAGGCAACTCTGGTCATGAGGCCTGTATCATTGTAACACACCAATTAAAACTGACAAGCAGGCCCCAGGCCCGTAGGTCTACCAATTCTACAGCTACACTTTTTTTGCTACATATTTTTTAGATACAAAAGCTCAGATTTCATACCCTCAGACTATTCAAGTCAGCGAGGCATTAAATTCATTCTTGACTGCACTCTTCAAAAAATGGAAACCACAACAGGCATTCTAACAAAGGGGAAATACATACAGAATCAAATATGACAATATTTTCCTTTCCATGCAAAGTGAAAACACAAAACAAATAGCAAATATTAGTTTGCATGAATATTCAGCTGCTGTTCAAGTGACAATTCAAGGTAATGGAGAATTTTTTATGAATGTAGCTAAGATGTGCTACTAGATAAAATAATGACTGATAAATGCCTGGGAACCAGAGCTCAGTAGAAACTAACACCATTTAAAGAATTTCCCCCAAAATATTACAGAAGCTGGCAAACATAATTCCTCATAGGCTACAAATAAATTTGCTGTCTCGCTTCTGAATTTTACTGTTCTGTTCACTTAAACTGATGTGTTTCAAACGTTAGAAAAGGCGGTATTAAACAGTAATTAAAGGTAAAATGTTTTTAATGATTGTGAAAGAAGCTAAGAAGATACAGATTTTAGTAACTTTGAGCTAAAACTATAATGTCAAAATTTATTAGTGTGTGTCTTCTCTTCTTTCATAATAGTAGACTAATGTAATGCAGATATTTCTAAAGAGACTACAGGTATGTTTATTGCCTTTGGAAAGAGACTTAAAAACTCAACAATTAATTGATCTAAGTTTTGGAAAAGTCTCAGGTTTATGAAGAAGTGAAAGTTAAAGCTGTATCACCAGTACCCATGATTTCTCCATGATGCTCCCTCTGCTAGAGCTAGCTAGAGCCTAGCAGATATATGTTAATGGTACATGGTATGCTTATAACAACATAGACAAGTTTGAAAAGTATATTTAAGAGGGACTCTCTAACAATTCTGAGTACTGCTACTTTATATTCAAAAGGCTCATTATCGTTTCATATTTATCATATGACTTGCAAGTCACTCTCCACTTACAAAAAGAAACTACAATGAGACCTTTTCCTTTGGAGCCACATGGTTGGTATTCTCATATAGGAAGTAGATTTTCTTATTAATTTAAATAAATTTATCCTCTCCTTGGTGAAACCAAACTATCTGATAAACTAGCGTATAACTCATGACTCTGCCATCAGTAATATGAAGCCATTCGTGCTGTCAGGAATACTTTTTGGCAGTATGAAAATGGTAATTAATGTAAACAAATCAGAGTTTAAATGAAAGGCTAGTGCTATTAAGCTGCTCATGCTCAAAGGGGCATTTCCTCCTGTATATTTATGTGTAATAAAGGGTTAGAATTTAAGACTGGGGGTCAGGCATGGAGAAAATACTTCCGATATGCAGGCAGGACCACAAAATCACAGATATTTTAATGGAAATTCAGTATCAATGAAGAGTCAGCCTACCTGACCTCAAGGGAGGAACTGGTAATGTCCTATGAATTCAGGAACTTGTCACACGGTCAGGAAAAAGAAACAAACAAATCTATGGTCAGTTAAGCATGTGTGTGAAGAAATGGGAAGAATTTGGCAAGTCAAACTGACAGCTATGTTTTGAAATTTTCTAGTCAGTTTTATGTGACCTCTGAGAAGGAGGTGCAGCAATCAAAGAACAAAGAACAACCTTCACAGAAACAGTATTGGCCTCCTCCTCAAAGTAGGGAAAGGGGCCACATACTCAGTAGTCAACTAAATGCAGTAACAACAAAAAATAGGAATAGAGGCAAGGCCAAAAGAAAAATAGGGCAATGCCACTTTGGGAACACCAGTCAGAGAATTTCAAAGGAAAATGTGTGTACATGACAGCCCTGGAAACATAGTTCATCTGTTTAATCACAAAAGAAGTATGCAATGCAAACTCCCTACATATTGTCCCATTAATCAACTACAGTGCTACTCCAAAGTTCATTGAAGTCAATGGGAGGCTTTGATTGGACTTTGAAAATATGGAGAGGATACCAATAACAGAGCAGACAACAAGGGTGTCATTAGAATTAATTGTTCTGGTAACTGTGATATAGATACCTGTCTTCTAGCAACTGGCTGAGATAATTCATTTCAAAGAGGCCAAGAGCATAGTTTTTATAGTCTAACCTTGATTGTGTGGTTTGTGAAGTGAGCTATTCACCTCTCTGTAATTACCTTTAAAATAAACCAAGTATAGTCTTGGGTCAGTCAACCCAAACATGGACATGTTCACTTACATGAATCTTCTCACTGCATTTACATAGAGTATTCATTTACTACACAGCATCTTTCCTGTGAATTTCACAATGTTCACTGGTTGCTGAACTGAAAAAAAGAACACTGAAGACAGCACACTGAAGACAGAAGGCTACATTTCATTTTTACTTCATATTGAGCAGTCTATAAATAAAGCTATTTATAAGACTTTAACTTTTCATCTGTGCCGTACTGCAATATCTATTAGTGCCCTTCTCTGAAGATTAAGATTTAACATAAAAGAGTAAGAGCATGCTCATAAAGTAATAGAACACTTCGGAAGATTCCATTCAAATAAGCAAAGTTTTCAAATGTTTTTGTAGAAAATGTTGCAAAACAAATCCTCACAGGAACCCTAAGATTCAGCTGTGTTGTCTTTGCTGGATTATTAATGAATACAGTCTGTACACATGAGTCATGCAGAGCTGCAGTACATTCCTGTTTTCTTAAATGCCTTTTTACAGTATGTGTCAGTATGGCAAGGTTATAACTACTAAATATGCAGAGAAAATGGCATTGACAATGAGTCATTAAACATCTGAATTTCAGCAATAATATCTGGTACTTCAAGTATTTAATACACAGGATGCTTTCACACTCTAAAATGAAATATTACTTTATTGCATTTTAACAATATGCTTCATTATGTGAGTCTCAATTAGTGGAAGATGATTATTAAAATTATTAATCTTACCATAGTAAAATTACCATAATTGGGCTTATTTTAGAGGTTAACAGAATAAACAATAACAATAAAAGAACCTTTGATTACTCAGGAAAGCCTCATTTTGCTTGTTTCAAAATGTTATTTTCTATAGAAAACAGAAATGTAGAGTTTTAAAAGGACTACATTTTATTCTCTGACATTATAAAAATCCACACATCATTGAACAAAACATTTAAAAAGTAAAATAGAATTGAAATGTAGCTTTTTTTAAAAGAGCTACCTTTCAACAGCAGTCATTTCAGAAGTCTGATGTATTATAACAAGCATATAATAAGAAAAATGTTGGGTACAGCAGCAGAGCGGTGGTTAAATTAAGAGATTTTCAGAAAACGCCAGTACTGTGTGATATGCAAAACACTATCATTGACAATCTCCCAGCATCAAGGCTTGCTAGACAGTGGCTTCATTTCATAAGATGTTTTCTTTTTTTGTAAATGTGAGGAGGGAGGAATTGATTTAGTGAATAACTCTATTTACCAATATTGAGGTAAAAAAATAGCCTTATTATGCCCACTTGAACTACCTCTATTCTTTCCGAACAATATTTAATATCCCTTCTTAATCCTTTTTAGAAGCATAAGAACTCCCCCAAGGGATCTCACACATGAAACATTAAAATTCCTAGGATTATTGTCTTTATATATTTAACCCCACCCCTCCACCCCTCGTCATATAAAGGATAATTCAATAAACTGGATATGTGAGATATGGCTTAAATACAGTATTCTTTTCACAAAAGAATGATAAGACTGCAGGGGATCTAATACATTTGAGGGAAAACATAAATATTAACATTTCATTTGCAAAATTTAACAGACATTTCAAGGTACTTGGACTGTAATCTACAAACAAAAGAGTTTAAAGTATCAAATGACTGATATATATGCCACTTATATTATTTGGAAGCTATAATTCTCAAGAAATCCAGGAAACAATTTCTTCACATATATTATTTATTAATTTCAAACTACTGAATCCTGCAAGCAAAACTGATAATTATCTGAGAATAAATGTATTTTAATGACATTTCAAAGATAGATATTTTAACTATATATAAATCTGAAGCAAGTCAGACTTTTAAAAAAATGTTTCAAAATGCTACGACTTTAAATTATTTTATGTTGAACACAGTGGGTATCAGAGTCAGTTCTAGTTGCCATGACAACAGACACTGAAAATTTAAAATCCAGCGGCAGGCTAAACTCCCTGCAAAGAGCTATTCCACATTAAAATTATATATTAGTGAAACATTAAACAGATCTATGTGCAAACTGTTGTTTAAAAAAAATAGACAGTTTAATTACAGCTTATAAACAATAGGAGTGTTCAGACACCCTGTTTATTATTTCAATTTAAATTTCTCTAAAATTAAATACTGAAGTAAAATCTGTTTGATAAAAAGATCAAGAAGCTAAATACCAAAAGGTAGTGAAGGAAGAATATAGATATTGTTTTAAACCATGCATTTATAAAGATACAGTTAGAGTGCCTGTCCATCACTTTTGCTAAATAAGATATATAGTGAACTAGGGTTAGGTATTATTCACATACAAAATGAAACCTATACTATAGGTAGGCATGCTAAATTTTCATTTCTAATGAGCAGAGATTTCTGAAGCCTGATAATGAATAATCATTTCTCAGAAGGTTTTAACAAGCTATAAAACTACAGAATTTGAGAACGAGTGTGCTTTGCATCTACTCCATACAATTTTGATGTAGCCAAGCCTCATCTATTTCCTCAAATACAGATCTCTATTTGTTCCCAGCTGGAAGATACAAATAATGTATATAAGCCAAACAGAAGGGAAGTATTTTAGTAGATACCAGTCAAAATTTCCAATAAAAATGGGCAGAAAGGATTTTCATAAAACCTGGTCACTACCTATGTTTCATAATTCTGGAAAAAAAACTAACCCTTTCACTGCACATGGTCCCTTCAAGACAGTTTGGTTTCAGTGATTGTCCTTTAAAAGGATCACATCAGTGCAGGTCACACTCACAGAGCTCTGTGTCTATTTATATTTAATACCCACTCTGTGACAGCTGAAACAGAGGAGGATTTAATTAACTAGCTTCACTTTATGGCGTCTTCAGTCATAAATTAAGTCTATGAAAATATTACCTTGATTTTATATGTCTGGTTTATCGGTTCCGGTTTTAATATTCTTGAGACAACTGCTGTTAATATTTTGACACCTTCTGCAGCATTGGTGTTCCTCTGTTTGTAGGACTGGGATATCAGTATCTTTGGTTTCCCTATCTGAATATAAACAATCTCTCAATTAAAATAGTCTGAAATAAAAAAGGGTAAATATAATATGTTTTATACTTTTGTACCTTTCTTTCAAAAATTTCCTAGTTCTTTAAAGAAATCAGTGAATTAACCTTCACAACACCCATATGGAAGATGGTGCATACACAAATCCCTTGTGTATAAAACTCAGTCTTTATTCATGTAAGGAACTTGGTCAGAATCTAGTAGCTACTTGCCTGCACAGTCTGCTAATTTGAACTCTCATTTCTGCAAATTCCCACAGTCCCTTAGTTCCTTCAAGAGCAATTGTTATTATTTATTAATGTACACAGAACTAGATAGTGGCTTCATTTATGCAGCAGTACAAATAGTAATGGTGCTCAGGCAACAACATTAACCCAAAGGGTTCAAAAATCACAAGCGCGGTTTAGAAATCATGAGATTATAAACAAATTAGGGGTTTTCTTATTTGTCATTGAGATATTGAGCTTTTAGGGTAAACACATTACAGGTTTTCCAGCTTTTCTTCACAAACATGAGAGATAGAAACTTACTATTTTAAAAAGATGAAAGCTGAGATCCTCACAGAATTCCAGGCATTGGGGCTTTGAGGAAAAACTCCAAATATTGCAAACAGAGCCATATCTAAGATACAGTGAATCAGGGCAACCACTCCAAGCCTTGTGCTCTGGGGGACCCCATGCTTCAACATCATGAACGTTGCCGAGCTCTGCCTTAAGAAAGAGTGGAAGTAGCTCTGAAAACGTGACCAAGCCCATCCAATTTTTTTACCGCAAGAAAGATGGTGATTTTTTTCATTTCTGGTTCCAGTGCCCCTGAAACAAAGATGGCAGATTTGCTATATCCAGTTCTCTTGCCCCGACAAAGATGCGGTTGTCCTGCAAAAAGTTGGCAGATTTGTGTGGCACTAGAAATTCAGGAAGGGACTGGGCCCAAAACATGTGAAAACAACCCATGCCTGGCAGCAGCCATCTGCTGCCAGGCTAGAAACGAGCCCCAAAAAGTCATCTGCCCCACTCTGCTGACAACAAGCAATTGGGCTGCAAAGAAGCCCAAATCTGCTTACAGTGATTTGCACCAGCCCCGCGCCTACCTAGGGATGGCTCTGATTGCAAGACTCATGATACCATTATGAGTTCACAGCACTGTGAGCCTCTCTACTGTATTGAGCTAACTACCTGGACTGGGTGCACTAGCGTTGGCATGAGAGAAACCTTCTCAGGGCTTTTGGATCCTCATGCACCTATGTACGGCTCCACCCACTGTCCCCATACAAATTGACGAGCTTCCCTTGTGTACTTGGATAAGTATGTTACACCAGCTATAGGCCCTGGTGCAGAGTATATTCCCCAAAGAGCAGTGGGAAACAGGGAGGCAGATTGTAATTCTGAGTTACCATCTGGATTGCTCCTGGGAAAGTGCAACAGCATGCTGCATTCTGTGTCTTTCATTAATCTCTCAATGAACATTCAGAACCTTAGGATAACAGTTGGTAAATATACAGTCTAGTCTTAAATTTACAGATAAAGAAACAGGTGGATTTCCAGAGTGCCTGAGCAAATTAGGAGCACAAATCCCACTGATCTTAAATATGACTTCATTGCCTATCTTGCTCTGCCATTTTTTAGAATACCACCCACCAAATTTTACAGATGAGGAATCACAAAAAGATTAATACTTAGATTGCAAAGTTATTTGGGGGCAAGGGCCTTTTATTGTTAGATAATTGTACAGTTCTTAGCACAATGGAATTATGGTCCCTAGATGCTTCTACAATCAAATAAATAATAATAAAATTAACAATAATAATGTCAAAAGTTCACCCTTGCTTACACACCAAGACATAGGTGGAGCTGAAACAGAACCAAATTGTCCTATGGCTGCATTCACTGCCATAACCTGAGGAAAACTTTGGCAAGAATCTTTCAAACAGTCAAGAATGCTTTGCTTGTAGTTAACTAGGGGGATTCTGAAGATACAATCAATATATTAAGTTTTATGTAGTTACAATAACCCTACAAAGTGTTGGATACAAAGGACAGCAATCCACTAGATCCCACCTCCTGTAGCAATAAGAAATTGACAAGAGGGGTTGTGCCAGTTTAATGGATGAGCCTTCCCTTCTCAGTGTTCGTTGTTTAAATCCAATGACTAATCTGCCATCCGGAAGCAAAAATCATGGTTGTTAAACATCTCATTCTTCTTCTTTACCCAGCAATGAGTAGGCTGTCCAGTGAGTTTTAGATCCACATAACACACTAAAATCCAGCAGCATTTTCACTGATCACTCTAATGTATTTAATGTCATGTATATGTAAATGATCTGTGTCACTCATGGTATTAGGAATACTTCCAGGTTTTGGTGTCATTAGCACTTTTCTCTATCGTGCAAGTGCAAGACCTTCTCTAGATCATTAATAAATAAATGGGAGCTGCCAACATTTCTACTGCAAACCCATGTTTTCATAGACTGCATAGATCATACCTAAAATCTAATTCCATTTTAACATGTCAAACAAAGATTCAATCTTCCAATGCTTTTCAGTTGTCTTTTAATCATACAAGTCCACAAAGCTATACACACTTTAAAATAATTTTACAGCAACAGATTCTATTGGCATATTATGAGCCAACTTTCCTCTTCCCTTCCACAGTCAGCTCTCACATTCCTGTCTCTAAATAAAAACACATTTTAATAGAGCCACAAATTAAAATAATCTCCCTTTCTCCCATTCCTGATTGTGAGCAAGCATGCCATTTACTTGGACAATCATTATGAGTTGAAATATGTTGTGACAAAATTAGGTGACGTACAGAACAGCAAGGGTGATTTTTTAATTAAGGCAGGATGGAGAAAAGTGGGTTCTTCAATGAATTAATAAAACTTGTGTCTCAGAAAACTAGGCTTTCATCAGCCATTCTTACTAAAACTTTTCAAGGCTGGTGTTCTTACAGGAACACTAAATCCTCTCCTCAAATAAATAAAATATTCTTAAAAGCTTTGGGAGATATTTGGGGTCTTCAACTATCATAATTGCCAGACCTAGTGCATTCTCCTGCTCCAAAAATAGAATCTAATTCTTTAAGACTGTTCCCCTCTGCATTAAGGGGCTCTTAATTCTTAAATATAGAACAGGGGCAAATTTATGAAGTTATACAGGTGACGAATTAGCCCAATATTGGGAGGTGGGAGAAGAGGTCAATGCTGAGTATATTTTTTCCTCCAGTTTCCTGGACCAACTCCAGATTTCCTTCTGAGTAACAAAAGAATGCATCTGTTGCGTGATTAAGAGACAAAGCATCAACCATGATGATTCATTCTAACTCGGAAATGAGCCTGTGCTAAAACAATGCAAGAGTAATAGTGTTTTCTATCTGCAGAGTTCTGGAGACTTGTTACACAGAGATTGTATACATACTGTACCATAAAACTATATCATTTTGAATGGATCTGCATCAAAGCACAATAATAATAGCAACAAAACAACTTGTACTGTATCTTTCCTAGTGAATGAATCCAAAATGCATTGAATATGAATCATTAATCACTGAAGAGCAGCTGCTTCAAGAGTGGAATACAGCATCCATTCTGCATCAACTATACTACACAAGTATTGTGGTTCAGTAACTTATTAAAAATGTTCTTTTTGATGAAATACATAATAGAAATATTAGGTGCTTCCAGTGGAAGGGAAGATAGTATAAAATTGCAACAGAAGCAAAAACTGTCCTCTTTGTAGTTATTTTTATTTGGAATGGGTATATACTGCAGCAACACTCCCTAAGAATCCATAAAATAAATTAAAATCTTTCTTAAAATTGAATTTGAATTATTTAGCTGTTTTTCTTGGGGGAAATCTTTGTATTTATATTTGCCCAGGATATTGCCCCTACTTTAGCATATTGTACACTGTGGCCTAGTCTCATCTTGTGCATCCTGCAAATATAAAATATAAAGGAGGTTAGAGAGAGGCCTTAAGACAGAAAGAATCCAGGAGTTCTGTGATTAAGACAGGGAATTTGGTCTTGTCCGTTGCTTGTTAAATAAAAGCAGATCACTGAAACCTGAGACTCCCTGTGTTCTCAAGAATATTAAATATACAGCATTACATTTCCACTCCTGTACCTCATATTGCAGCCACCATTCCTTTGGCAAAGACTGGGCTCCAGTCAATGTCATTTCTTAATCATCCTGAAGGTTTACAATTAACCAAAGAAAGATGCTCCCTCCCACATACTTCCCCTGAGGCTGAATGTACTGTATCTGATCTACTTCCAGCCTCTGTTGCTAGCCACTTTTCTAGTAGCACTTTGTTAAGAATAAGCAATTGTCTTAGGAAAATGCCAAAGTATTTATGGATAATAGTTGTTGAGGTAAAGCCAAGATGCTTATCATTAAGATGTGGAAAGACTGATCCGGCAATAGTGTTCTATGGAATCCTTTGGGTCATTCCGATGAAATGTGCATTTTTTTTTATACTTGATGAGAATAATATGTTTGTGTTTATTACATGGACAGTGTCAGATTTAATATTCATTTTGTTACAAGTCCTTGGATTTTATAAACAATGGAAAAAGGCACATACGTTGTTATCATTTTGTAACATTAACTCCTTTTTAAATGCATCTTTTGGGGTTGGGAATGTTCTATAGCTTTTTTTACATGTTTCCCTTTGTGTAGATAAATAATGATAATGTGAAAGTTTGAAATAAATGGAATGAATGGATCATTAGCTTGTTAAATTACAGAAGTGAGTAATGCTGACCAAATCCAATAATGGCCCTTGATGAGCTCTGCCTTGTTCAATATGCCTCTGACAATATATGTACAATCACTATGTAGCTAACTTCACCACATACGTATCCGGCTCAGCAGATGGAAAAGTACTGCTAAAGTAAGCTAAAAATTTACCTATTCATGTGCCACTCATGCTGCACTGGTTTTCCTCTACAGATCTCAAAGCACTTTACAAATGCAAGTCAATATCATTAATTCAGTTTTACAAGTGGCTTAACAAGTACAGATGTCTGAAATTTGAATAGGAGACACTGTGCCTTAGTGAATGAGGAATGGGCATACCAGATTAGGGTTCTAATTTTGGTTCTGCCACCAATTTCCTATGTATCCTTTGGCAAGTTACTGCAATGTTGTTCCTCAGTTATGCAATTGTACTGTACTGCAGTAGCACCTATCGGCCCCAGTCATCGATTAGTAACTCACTATGCTAGCGCTCTACAACCACAAAAAGCTGGTCCTTGCTCTAAAGTCCTTAAAAGAGATTTTATTTTCCCTAAGGTGCTATCAGACAATAGGCAGTAACTTGCTCCCACACCCAGGGCCTTGTTCAAAGTCCACGGAGATCAATGGGAGTTTCTCATAGAAGTCTCATCCAAAGGCTACTGAAATCAGTGGAAAAACTCCCATTCACTAAACAAGGCTGGAGCAGAAAGCACATTACCTGCTATTATCTGACTGCAATTTAGAAAAAAAATGAAGAAAAAGGAGAATCTTTGGCTATGTCTACACTAGAAAAAGTTTGGTCGACTTTGTTAAGTCAACTTAATAAGGTCGGCTTTAAGTCGACTTAAAGCCGACCTTATTAAGTCGACTTAACAAAGTGGACTAAGTCGACTTAAAGTCAAGTCAACTTAGTCCATTTGTTAAATCGACCTAACTGCCCTTAAGTCGACTTCAAGGTTACTCCCCATCCACACTGTCCTTAAGTTGACGTAAGGAGTCGACTTAATAATGGGCGGTTCTTATTAGGTCGACTTAAGCTTTCAGTAAGTCGACTTAAGGAATTTCTTAAATCTACTTAATGAAAGTCAGGTGTAGACATGGAGTAATTTAGGTTGACTTAAGGGTCCTTAAGTTGACCTAAATTGCTAGTGTAGACATACCTTTTGATTGTAAAGGCTTTAGGAAAGGGATTGTGTCTTTGTTCTGTGTTTTATATTGTGCCTAGCACAGGGATACTGATCTATGATGGGGACCCTGTGATGTGGAACACAAATCTCACCCTGTGCCTGAAGGGCTTAAAAGGTAATACTGGGCCTTGTAGCCCCACCCTTATGATCATGGTCTGGTGGGGGAACAAGTTCAAAGGACCTCCAGATGCTCAGGCAAAGAGTGGTTCCAAAATTGCACCACAATAAAGCTGAAGTCTCAGGGGCACTGCAGAGTTGTACTGGTGTTAGCAGTTAGCAAAGGCGGGTGGACAGGCTGTAGGAGGGATTAATCCCATCTCTGGGAAGCCAGACAGAAAGCTGAGCCTGAAAGCAGACCACAGAGTTAATAAGGCCCATAGCAGCACCTTCTTCAAACAGCACCCCCTTTGAAAATCAGCAGGCCCTGTAAGGTTCTGCTCATTTGGACCTTTTGGAGAAGCTATTGATTGTTTGAGCTATAAGTGCCATGCCAGAAACTGGATGGACACATAGACAGAAAGTAGCTCAGAGTGACAGATTTAAGCTCTCTGCAACAGGTGCTGCAACTAGGAGTGCTGCTGCACCCCCTGGCTTGAAGTGGTTTCCATTATACACAGGGTTTCCAGTTTGGTTCAGTGGCTCTCAGCACCCCCACTATAAACATTGTTCCAGCACTCCTGCTCTCTGCAGAGCTGGGTCTCATTGCCTGTTTCTCCCTACCATGCATGCCCCTGTAGGGCTGGCTTTGGTGACATGAGCAAACCCATGTTAAAGAGAGACATGCCTGAACAATTAACTGCAGAACAAGCTCAAAGAAGTAACTGGTGAAATGAGTAGCTATAATGAATATTAGAGAGACAAGGTGGGTGAGGTAATATCTTGTATTGGACCAACTTTGAGCTTATTTAAACCTATAAATATATTGTGAATATGTTAATATTAAATAAGGGAGACAGAAACTAACTATTGTAGGTATGTTATAATACAATATGCAGAAACACTCTGCACTGATGGTACACAGTCAGCAAAGCTTGGTCTTTACAAGCAAGGAGGATGTATGTTAGTAGCTGGTATGTAAACTGTGTGGTGTATGACATGAACTAGAATTGTGCTTTCATCCTGCACCCAACCTCCTACAACTGTATCTAACCAGCATGGGCAAAGAGCTGTTACAGACCTCATAAAGCAGCCTGAGTGATGAGTTTAAGTCAAACTGAGTTTTTTGGATCCCAGAGAACTGGATGAAGAGTTCTCCCTGAACTGGAGGAGGTGCTCTGGATAAACCAAGGAGAAAGGTCTCAGAGGGAATTCCAACAGCTCCCTTAGAGGCAAAAGCCCAGATTCAGGTAGAGATCAAAACACGCATGGCCTAAGGTCAGAAACCAGGCATCACTGTAGTGTCTCTCCCCTGGAGACAAAGGGCTCGAAGTCAGGTGTGCTAATTGTCAGGCCACCTGGCTCTTCAAGCCCCTAAGTAGTACTGCTGTAACACAAGCTGCTAATCTGAGATATTATGTCTTTACTGCTAGGGTGCTCAGTAGTCCTATCATTTAAGTCAATGGCAACACTATCCATTTGATATTCATGGAGACATGATCAGGAATGTAGTTTTCATTTAAATCAGTGGGAGAAAGTCTGGATGTCAAATTATCCATGCACACAAAATATTAATAATTTTGCCTAAATAACATCAGTTTTCTTCAAATACAAATGGTGAGTGAATATTCATGAAGATTCAACTACATGGAAAGCTTAAATGGTAGTGTAAAGTAGGTTAGCTAGACTAGAAAAAGACAATGAAATGTTAGACAAAGGCCATTTTCAAATCACGTTAAAATACCTATGATATAGAAACATAGAATCATAGAATAATAGGGTTGGAAGGGACCTCACGAGGTCATCTAGTCCAACCCCCTGCTAAAAAGCAGGAACACTCCCCCTAAATTATCCCAGCCAGGGTTTTGTCTAACCGAGCCTTAAAAATCTCTAAAGATGAAGATTCTACCACCTCCCTAGATAGCCCATTCCAATGCTTCACCACCCTCCTAGTGAGAAAGTTTTTCCTAATATCCAACCTTGACCTCCCCAGCTGTAATTTGAAACCATTGCTCCTTGTTCTGTCCTCTGTTACGCTCGAGAACAGCCTAGCTCCCTCCTCTTTGGAGCAACCCTTCAAGTAGTTGAAGGTTGCTATCAAATCTCCCCTCAGTCTTCTCTTCTGTAGACTAAATAAGCCTAGTTCCTTCAGTCTCTCCTCATAAGTCATGTGCCCCATGGGAATTTCAGACTTACAATGACATTAAAGTTAGAAATTATCCAGTGAAACTAAATCTTTTCAGGTGTATTTCAGAATTATCATGTTGAGTCTTTAAGGCTAACTGTACAAAATTTTTAAAGGAATTCAGTGCTGGTGAAAGATGCAATTATGACAGCCCTGAAGATAGATTAACTGTCCATAAAACAGCATCCCACAATGTATCTCAACCTTGCCCTGGATGAACCACCTCTCTGGGTTAAAGGATAATTCAGTTTCTATATTTTATTATCCAAGATGAGGCAGTGATGTGTTCAGATTCAGATCTGGAACAGGTTTCAGATGAGGGTTCATGTTTGGGCTTGATGCCAAACTAGGGAAATGGTTAGATTCATAGACACATAAGTCTGGTAAGCTGGTGTCACAAGATTTCCACTACAAACATGACTGCTGCAGAAGTGCATTCCCATCAAAAAGCAAAGAGGTTAAAATCTGCTCAGAACTTTGTCCCTGAATCAGCAAAGCATTTAAATAAATGTGTAAGTGTAAGCATGTGTTTAAGTTTGTGCTTTTCTGAATAGAGATGGACTGTGCTTTGCTGTATCATGGCCTGTATGAAGAAATCACCTCAGAGGCTTCCAATGTACTGTAGAGTATGATGCCAACAGATCATTTCAGTTGTCTACAGAAAGATTTGTGACTGTCATCTTGCTTCTGGATAATGAGGGCGGTAATTTATGCAGGGTATCTGAGCACAAGAATAATAGGATTTATTTTGAGAGTGCTTAACAATCAAACAGAGACTGAAAGAACGGTGTACAGCATAATGCCTGTATTGTAGCTCAGAGCCCTACTGACATTGATGTAATTTCCAGAGTACTGTGATTTACCTCCAAGGTTTTCTGTAGCTTATACTGGGTATTCACATTTTCTCTTTCTGATTGTCATTGCCATTTTAAAACAATGGTCTGCTTGTATTATTTATGAATACTGGGGCAGGTGGGTCTAGGCCCATCCAAAGCTAGAGATCAGCACTCTTAAACTGAGAGGGAGGAATCAGGCCACAAGTAAATTCTGGGGACACAAATGAAAAAACCAGAGACAGGAGTGAGGTCAAAGGTTGAATGTCATGGTTCAGGAGGAAAACACCAGGCAGAGAACCCCTGGCAGCACTCACTCCTCCTCAAAGGCATCTAAGGAGTCAGTGGACAGTGCCGTAAGGAACTCTCCCTGGAGGCATGATTGGATAAAGTATCAGAAACAGACCCCACAGTCACAGAGCAATCCCCATCCAATTTCCTTCTCCTGGAATGAAGGATGGCCGTCTTGGCCAGCACAAGGAGGATGTTGATGGGCGGGTCTTGCAACTTAGTGGGGCAATGGATAGGGTGTGCATAAATGAGAAGGTGAGAGAAGTGCAGCCAGAACCAAAATAAGTGGTTCTAGTGGAGCTGTAAGAGGGGCTGCAACCTGATGCACCCTACATAGATGTACTCCAAGGCCCCTTTTTCACCACCGAAGGGGTGAAACTGTACCAGATACATGCCCATTCTTATAACTCCATAAAGGAGCTGCCACCCCCGCAGGTTGTCAAACCAGACTGGTGTACAGACTGGCCCACCAGAGTTCTTCACTTTCCTCAAGTGGTAGCAGGTCCTCAAGTGGTGTCAGGACAGGATACGAGGGCAAGACAGTGGATGGTGTGAAGCACAAGTACAGATATTCTTTGACATGGCTTAAAGGTGGACTGGCTGGATATTATGCAGCCATCTCTCATGTCCCATGTCAGATGTGGCCGTGAGGCTCATGGAGCATAGGCCTGATAACAAGTTTCAGAAGGCTAGGGGTAAAGTGTGGGTAGGGCAGACCCACTTGCAGGATTCTCTCAAAGAAAGCAAGAGAAGTAGGAGGAAAGGTTACCCTCACCTCCTGTAGTACGACAAGAGATGCACAGGAGTGGCAGCCCTATGGGCTGGCCAATCACCTTTGGTTCCACTTAGTCCCTTTGACCATAGTTCAGGGGGTCTCCGACTCTGGTGGTGCCAGGCAGAACCATTCTCCAGTGTACCAAGTGGGACTCTGTCACCTGCAGACTAAAGTGTTATTCTATAGCAGGGATTCTGCTAGGAGGTCATCCTTCTATGTGACCACTATGGACCTAGTCGTGGAAACTAGCTTCCAGATCTTGAGGAGGTCATGGCAGAAGACCAGCAGCCCAGAACGGTCTTGTGGGAGGCCTCTTATTTGGAGATAAAAGAGCTGCCAGTTATATCAGACCCTTTGAGGTGTTGGAGGAATGGACCCGCACATTTTGTTCTGGGCTACTGGTATTGTAAAGCAGCCTCAGCATGGCCTGGAGGTGGAAGACATGAACTTGACAGTTGATGCAGACTGTGCCCTGTCTGCCCCCTGCCCCCCAGGGGGAAGCTCAGAACATCCCACAGAGACCAAGTGCAGTCCCTGCTGTTCAGGTTCAGGAGCAGGCTCAGGGTGTTGAACCAATAACAGAAAATGGATAGAACCAGCTGGTTGAGTACCAGCACCCTTCCTTGAAGTGTAAGGTACCAGAGCAGCCCTCTCCACCTCCACAATCAGTCAGACTCCTTGGTCCCTAGATCAATTCAATTTTCCAACGAGGAGGGCCAAATGATGAATACTGAGATAGAGCAGTGGTCCACATGTGTACCTCTAGATAGTGCAGAACATGGGTG
The DNA here is from genome assembly GCA_007922175.1 of Pelusios castaneus. Taxonomy (NCBI): domain Eukaryota; kingdom Metazoa; phylum Chordata; order Testudines; family Pelomedusidae; genus Pelusios; species Pelusios castaneus. The sequence goes on from ML685772.1 coordinate 1,380,728, forward strand.
GGAAGGAGCCCACCTCTCACTCATCCCTGGCTGATAAACCAGAGCTTTTGACTTAGTTGACCCAGGAAGCATATAACATGCTTGTGCTGCCTAAATTCTGGGATCTTCTGGATGAGGGATAATAATACTTAATGACACCAGCCATAATATATTTATATTAATTAGAGATGACTTATAAATTTGTGATCTTGATTTGGATCCAAATACAGCCTTTTCAAAATGAAAGTGTGTTTTGATTTGGCATTGTGGATCAACCTGTTATAGAAAGAGGCTTGTGGTAAAGCCAAGAAGCTGCTCACCAGCATGGGAGGGGTTAAGGAGAACCTTTGTGCCCAACTATCTTCACCGTATTATGCCTGCAACCAATGACAGGGCCTGGAGAAAAAAGAAAAGGAGGGATCCTACCTTGGTCTGGGCTGACTGGCAAAGAGGCAGGAGCTAGTTGCCTCTCTACCTGAAAGAAAAACAAACAAGGAGTCTGGCGGCACTTTTAAAGACTAACAAATTTATTTATCGCATGAGCTTTCATGGGAGAAAATCCTACTTCGTCAGACGTTTTGAAGAAGTGGGATTTTCTCCCACAAAAGCTCATGCGATAACGTGCCACAGGACTCCTTGTTTGGTTGGCTGACCTAGACTAACACTTTGATACCTGAAAGAAGGATCACTAGCCTGACAGCTGAGGTATCCATTGGGAACCAAGCATTATCTGGCGAAAAGAGACAGAGAAAGAGGCCTAGAAGCATTCAGCCTAAGAACCCAGATGACGAAAGCAGGGATGTCTGACCTGCCAAACTTATAGCTGTCCTGCCTGGGGGAACAGGATGTCACCCAGGGACCATGTGGAGGCACTCCTAGAAACAAGTAACCACAGGAACTTGGACTATAAGGGCCAATCCCCAAACAGAAGGGCCAACAGTAAGATGTAACCTGGGCAATAGACATAGATGCCCTGCTGAAAGCTTGCCTGGTCAGGGGTTGGTTTACACGGGGTCTTGGGCTGTGACCCAGTGAAGTGGGAAGACCTGGGATCTCCTCCCCTATCCTTGCCATAAAAACTGAGTCACCTTGATGACAGAAGCAAGGGGCAGGAAGTCAAACACTTCAAGCACTAGACTGACTAGCCCACCAAGCCCCCCCTTAGTTCAGAGTCATCTATGGATCTGCACCTGAAGTCCTACAAAGTTCAGGGGTAGGGACAATGAATCTGATGTTTGGGTCCATATCTAATATTAATATGTGTATTTGATCTATTTATTCCAAAAGAGAGAGAAAATCTTATCATACTAGATAGATACTGTATAGTATAACATAGTCCCATAATTTATCTTTATGGAGCATAAAGACAGAAGAAATAAAGAAACTATCCACAGAATCAGAGCTGATTTTCTCAAGAGCAGCAAAAGAGGAGCATAAAAGATGTGACTATGTACTGAATTCTTCAAAGCAATATAAAGAAATGGAGCCACACAAAATAATTTTAAAATAAATGGTGGGGTTTTCACACAAAACAAATCATGCTAAAAGAGAGGGAAAGAGTATGAGGAAAGAAATCATGTACCAAGGAGCTGACTTGATTAGGAAGTAGGCAATTTAATTTCTTGAAGAGTCTAAAACTCCAGCATGAATTAATTTGCTTCATGCAGAGCCCTGCTGTTTTCTCTTCTGTCCTCAATCACTGTTTACTTCATAAAATCACCACTCACCTATCTTCTTTGAATATTTAATTTCAGCAGGATTTTCTTTTCACAAGGTTGTTCATACAGCTAAACCTTACTCTGCATGTAATGCATAAACACATTATTTGGCCCATAGGAGTACAGGGACTATTTCAAGACTGAAACATTATTGTTTCAATAGTTGACCTTCTTATTGAACAAATCATTTCACTGACTTTTTATGAGCTAGCTCGCAGTCTCAGGGGCATGATCCTCGTTTTCTTTTTCAGTCACAACTGCCACTGGCTTCAGAGAGAGTACTGGATGCATAAGGATTGAAATATTAAGGACCATGTGGCTCATGTATGTAGGATGCAGTACTAAGCAACATGGGAGGAGCCTGGAGGTGTAGGCTGTGCTTTTAGGATGAGGTTGCAAGTATTCTACAGGTCTAGATCACGCTTTTAGCATGGAAACCATAGTAATGGTCAGTTTGGTGGCACAGTAACATAGGCAGAGCACTAGGAGACAGTGTGCTTTAGAGAAGTATGAGGAACATAGACTTATTATGGAGAATTACTCAGCCTTTAGGTTGACTGGGCGCTATCTGCTCCAGTCAGCAAAAGTTCTGGAACCTACATTGCTTATTGAAAGAAAATCTCAACATATAAATCAGCTTTTCCTCTAACGCTAACAGTGTTCCTGTTTGGTCATTAGTTATGGAAGGAGTATTGTGCTATGCAAAGGGGGTGAGGATTCCCTCTGTGCAGCTGCCCAAAGATAGGTTCCAAAGGGGTAGCCATGTTAGTCTATTTCAGCAAAACAAACAAGGAGTGCTGTGCCACTTTGAAAGACTAACACATTTATTTATGCGATAAACACGTTTGTTAATCTTTTAAAATGCCACAGGACTCCTTGTTTGTTTGATCCAAAGATAGGATGATACAATCTGGTCCATGAGCACCAACCACTAGGAGATTTGGGTGCATAAGAAAAGTAGGATTCGGCTTTTGAAGTCAGAGGGACAGAGTCTCTTGAGTGGCATAAAGGGAGTGGTGACTTCCTGCATCCCCCTCGCTCATAATTTCCTCAGCAAAGGGAAATCCCCAAGAAGTTGGGAGCTAATTCCATGGGCAGATTTTGGAGCTTGCCCTGGGGAAGGCAGCTCCGCAACTGACAACCCCTCGCCCCCAGCCACGCCCCTTCACAGCCGTGGCCGATCCGGCTCCTGCCAATGGGGTCAGGGCCGAATCCTGCCATCGCCAATGGACCCGGGTCCCTATCTGGGGCTGGATTCTGCTGTCTGCCTCTGGTGGTGGCCCTGGGTCCCTGGCAGGGGCCAGGGCCAGATCCTGCCATCATTGGTAGCCCTGGGTCCCCAGCCAGGGCCAGTTTCTGCACCTGGTGGCAGTTCCAGGTCTCCAACTGGGGCAGCTCCCACCAGTCGTGGTGGCTCCAGGTCCCCAGCCAGAGCTGGATCCTGCTGGTGGTATGGTGACAGTGGTGGATCTAGGTCCCCAGCCAGGGCCAGCAGAGAGCAGGCAGTTAGAGAAACAATGCCTCCGCCCGTCTGTGATAAACTCCACACCACCATCTGACAGCCACTGGGTTAGACAACTGGCTACTTGACAGGCCTGGTGACCACTGCAGAAAGTCTGGTCCAAATCACTTTTTACTTTTACAAACAAGATGGATAATACTTTAAAATCTATCAGTAAATTGGCTTCCAAGCTAAATGCATTTGCCAGCACTCGAATGACACTGGCTTCAGGAGCAGAAGTTAGTATATGATCATGTGCTGAAATACAGTGTCTATGAACAAGAGGATGGAATTAAGATTGCACAAGCAACCTTAATTCTGACATACTGTACATTTTGAGAGTTTAACTTTGCAAGCTGAATATCCTTTGAATGTAGATTTTTTCAAATGTAATTATATGTAATTTTTTAAAAACCTAATGACTGCTGATGAATTGTCTGCCAAAGCCATTTTTGATTCTCCACACAAAGTTTATTCTGAACCTCAAAATGATCTTTCAGCAAACAACCTGAGTGATTATGATGGATGCATTTACTTCACACTGAAAATGAGATGTATGAATAAATGCTCAATTAAGTTAGCAGTTATGATTGGTACAGGAGTATTTTTACCCTTGCTTACCTCATTCCCCCAGTGGAAGGAGGAAGAAGAATTCATTTGAGCAATTCAGCCGTTAGGACTCCAAAGCAAGTGCCAAAAAAGGATTAACAAACTCCTATAAATTAGCAAATTAACTATACTGCCTAAAGGACAATCCTTGTAAAACTCACATAATATCCCTGTAAGGATGGTTTTAGGACCACCAGCGGGTTGACAGGTTACCTTATCATCCGAGCAAAGCAGACAACCACTGATTGCTGTAGCATGCAGAAACCACTGCTGACTCCAGAGTTGAAATCCAAGGACCAGGTTTATTTCAGCATAGGTACAAAGGACCACACCCTAGTGATCAAATGAGCTATGTAAGGCCAATGATTTGGATGAGTATATTCAGACGAAGGCTTCACATAAACAAAGGCAATGACTTAAGTTTCTATACATCCTTTTATATACAAGATGACACCAGGCTGTTCATCAACACCCCTCTCCTTTGATTTGTTACCTAATAATAATTCTAACCAAATGTAAGATTCTGCATCACATGCCAGTTGATATAACATGTTTAATAACAATAGCAGAATTATCAATCAATATTTATAGAGGCTTTGGGGACTTTTGTTATTTATCCTGGTTATATTTGGTGAGTTTATTGTAACCTCTCATTAACTTCATCCTTGTCCTGTACCCTAAACCAAGAACATTTCAAGAATTGAATATTAGGATATTTAGTAAGTCAAAGCCTAGTAAGCCAAATGATTTTGTTTGCACTCCAAAAGAATTATTCAAAGGCCATCCTAAAAATTAGGCCAACCCTTGTATTAGTTAAACTGATCATGCACTTGCTTATATATTACTAACTAATATGTGATATATATATGATCCATTAAATACATGATTAAATACACTTAGGCCATTACCATTTTCCATGAGATAAGTTCACCCAATCACTATCTCATCTCCTTACTCTGCCTCAAAATGAGCCTAAAGACACAGGATGTCAGCAGATGGCAAGAAGATGTTCACCTATCTCTAGAGCCCTTGGGAAGTCATAATGTAATGATACACTAAATGAGCAATTGTGTAGCATTAATCAAGGACACAGGAAAACAGATGAAATATTCTTCCTCAGTTTTTTGTTGCAGAATAACATCTATTGCTTCAGAGGCATCAACACTTCAGGAGTTGCCTCACAATGTCTTTGGTGTCTTTTCACAGAAACACTGCAGTGTTGAATAATTTCCCTTTCTGTTTGGTTTGCAAAATAGAGGTTTGTTTGTTACTCTCCATTTCATCCAGTGTTCAACAGCCATGTCATAAGGAAGAGAGAAAGAAGAGATTATACAAGAGTTATATCTTCCTCTATTCTGAAATTAGCTAAATAAACTCTGTTTATACTTGCAAAGTTTGTCAGGTCACTGCATCAGATGAGAGTATTTGTAAGGTAGTGATTAGGCCCTCCAAACTTATACACATTCCTCAAATCATGCATGTGGTGGGTCACACACACATCTTGGGCCATGTCTACAGAAGCTCCCTTTCCATCCTTCAAAAGCTTCTATGCTGCTCTCCTTCTGCCCCCCCCCCCCAAATAGTCTTCCAAAACTCTTCAAGCTAGTTTGCTAAAGAAAGGAGAGACATGGGGAAATAATTATGCATCATCATTATCTTAGGCTTCACAGTTCCTGCAGCATCATAGGGGGGATTTTGCCTCAGGACACCTGCTATCCCTCTGGCCTCACCCCACCCAACTCAGAATCCTGACCCTGCAGGGCACCTGGCTTCCAGGGGACTCAATGAAAAACTCCACACTCCAGATGAGTCCTGCCTGACTCACCTCTGTGGGCAGCAGCTGAGGGAATAATCAGACCCCTAATGTGAATTTTCCTTCACGGGGAACAGGGCAGTCAACTTAAAACTCTGACAAACACTAGGTAAGCCACACAAGATTGAAGATTGCCTCTCCACAGCTCTCCCCTGAACTTTCCAAACCAGAACACAGTAATCAGCTCCAGTGCACGTATCTTGGAGATAGAGAGTTAGGAGAGATGAGTTTTAATTCCAGCTGTGTCACTTAATCACTGTGTGATCATGGAGTATTAACTTAATCACTTTGCATAACTCAGTTTCAATATATGTAAAACAGGAATAATAATACCTATCTGACAGGGCTGCTAAGGCCTACATCACTGAAAGTTGAGCAAATATTATGTAAGAAGTATCTGTACAATAAATAGTAGAGGTGGCCAGAAAAAGGAAATAACTTCCTGTGAAATTTTTGCATTAAAAAAAAAAGTGTCCCAAATTTGGACAAAATGTTAGAACTTCAGAACTTTTTCATAATGAAGGTTTTCAAGAAAAAAATCCATTTCACTTGTGAAATTAACATGGTAACATGGTACCACCATTTGGAAAGTCAGAGAGCCCACTGCTCAGCTTTTGCTCAGTTCCCCTGCTCCAGGGCCAGAAAAGCTGAGAAGGAGGGCAAGGAAGCTAAGCAGCTTTGGCAGCCTCTAGGAGAACTTTTGTCAGTTTCCCTGGTGAAAAGTGAAATTGACAAAAACCTTCCAGGTGGATAGCTTAAAAAAAAAAAAACCCTGTCATTTGGATTCAAAATTTTTCAGCAAAACTAAATATTTTTGGTTTTGCAGAAAGGACATTTTTCTTTGAGAACTTATACTGATGAAATTTTTTGAGCTGATCTAACCAATAGTTTATGAAGTTTCTTATGCTTTATTAGTATTTTCTTGTTAGCATGAAACTGGTTTTCAAACTGTACTTGGCTTTTATAAGATTTTGATTTGAAGCCAAAGAAACATATTTTTTTATTCCTGTTTGTTTCTGTCCATTCACTGTAAGTCTAGCTCTTTTGCATGAAGTTTGAGCTGAGAAGTCCATGAAAATTCATATGTTCTTTGTCTTCTGTGATAAAGTTAACTGGGTAAAGGAAATGTTATATCTATAGGCATTGTGTCACTTAGTGTGTAGTGATGCCACACATAATTTGCTTCTGTCTTACTTCACATGGAGTATTATTCCTGTATTTTATTAATACATAAAAACAATAAATATAACTGTTGAATTTCAAGAAATCCAGACTTAAAACTACTACTGTGTACTGTTGCCTGCCATCTAGGTGTGACATATGTTATCACTTCATCAAAATCAAAACACAATAGGGCAAATGAGTAAGAAAAGTAACAAGGCCACTTTTTGAGCAGGATGTTGGGGAGAAAAGCCCTCCAAATTCTGGGCCTACATGGAGGTCTACCTGCCCTTCTACTTGACTTAGAGCAGTCTGTAGAACAGTTGTCTTATTTAGTGACACAAAATAGCCAGAGCTCCCTGGGCACACCATATATATCTGATATGCCACTTATGTCCCTGGTACGCTACTATTCAGGAATCTATAAAAGGAGGGTGTGATAGGCCCACCTTCATTGTCCCTATGCCACTAGTGTTATGCACCACTGAAACTTCTTGGATGGGGAGAGTCACAGGAGTTCTAAGCCGGCATTTGTTATTGGAGCACTATAAAGCAGCTAGAACTCATTGCACAGTTGAGGTCTGAAAATTCTCTGTGCTACTCTGAATCATTAACCTTGTGCTCCTTCATCACTGAAATGTCAGCTTCTGTAGAGACCATTCACACTATTTGCAGTTATTGAGCTGACAAGTATTTTTTGGAAATGATTTTTTAAATTATTGTTTAAATATCATTTAAGTAAATAAAGCGAATCTAGAATTATTCTGCTGTAACAAAGCAGAATTTGGCCCTCTGTATGCAGATAATTTAAAGACCCACATTGTATTAGCAGTCTACTGCAACACAATCAGTCTGTGTTATGGAGCCATTATGGTGCTAACATAGATACAGATGTTAACAAAAATGAGTAAATCTTACTTTATATGCACAATATCCAACTACAAAAATTATTTAAAATATTAAAATTTAGTATTTAGTTTAAAAATTTTAAATATTAAGGCCTCTAGCCTACAAAGACTTAGGTATATGGTTAACTTTACCACTAACCTTCACATGCCTATGTATTTGCAGGAGTGGGGCTTAAAAAGGACCCTGTATGTCCTTTTATTAAGCAGTAATGGTCTGAAGAATTTTATGTTTTAAAAAGAATAGCTATTTGTGATGGGAAAGGCATCTAGTGAAACTAGTATTTTTTTCCATACTCTTCTAATTTACAAATTATCAAGTAAATTGCTTTCTAAATGTTCTCATCCTTTAGAGCTGGATGAAACTGGCATGATGCAACTGCTCAACAGATTAACCAAGCAAGGGGTCCCATCGTGCTAGGCACTACAAACCCAGAGCTGTAGATAGTCCCTGCCCAACAGTTTACAATCTAAATAGCCAAAACAGATAACACAGTGGGGGAAGGATTAATACATACAGGCATTGTGAACAATGGGATGGCAGCAAATGGCTTGTTACTTCCATAGAGTTTTATATGTTTGTTTATTTTGAGTGGATTTAGTCAGGAGGAGATAAGCTAAAAGAAAAGGAAAGAGAGAGGGGACAGGGTCAAAGAGAAGTAGTTAAGAGGGGCAAGTATGGAGTGAAGCTGAAGTGAGGGAAGATAGGAGAGCTAGAAAGTTGGAGCAAACAGCCAATCAGCATAGGCAGGGCAAAGAAACTCCACTCAAGACTTCAGAAAGCTCTGAATGTCCAGAACTGCCTTCTTTGTCTGCTTTTGCTTCTATCAGCTGGACTCTGGCTGGCTCATGTCTGCAGTTTTCTTCCAAGTCCACATAACTATGCCAATGCATCTTACTCATAAGCTGCACTCACTAGAAATATATTTTCTGCAAAACATTTCATGACAAATTTCAAGATTTGTAGGGTTTTTTCTTTTTTGTCCAGATTCTTTCAGTGTAGTCAAAACATCATTTTTCCAAAGGAAAACTGTTTGGGTTAAAATCTTCTGAACAGATCTAGTTCCAAGCTAGATCCAATCTATTTCCAGTCAGATCTGTCATAATAGTCTTCTTCTGTTGGCAAGTCTGCATTAGGCACCACATTAAAATGACCAGATTTATTTTCAGTTTTGGTCTAAGGACGGAGGTTGGAATTGTAACTAACATTACTACTTGGCCTCAGGCATCATGGATTCTAGTCAAGTTCTCACACATTTTCAGACACCTTCCTGACCAGATGGCACAGGTTTTCAAAACACTTTCCATGATGTTTAAAATATTGTCCCATTTTTTATGTATACATGCGTATGTGGATGGAGCTCATTGCTGGCTGCCCATGCTACTTTTATATAATTCCATGCTACACTGACCATATATGCATCCTCTTTCCCTAAATATCACCATCCTCCACCCACACACACTTCCTTCTAGTGACAAGCACTACAGCATCCTTCTCATGGGTTGCCTTTGGCCCAGTGAGGAATCCCAACGGCAACTGCCATGAAAGAAGCTCCTAATACGGAGAAAAGAAGCTAATGAATTCTGCTCATGTGCTGTAATGAATTACTGCAGTGCTCACTGTTTGCCTTATTGTTGCAGGCAACTGTATCCAGAATGATTCCACACTGTTCCTTTTTAAATACATATTCTCAAAACATCATGCCTGAGATTTTTGTTCCCGTAGCTGAGAATCCTCAGCATCTCAGCTTTTCAGTTCACGGAGCTGTCCCAAGCACAGTGAACAAAGGTTTTCCACCCTAGCAGAATTCTCTTTTTTGGGGAGTTGGGGTGGACTAGGCAGCAAGGCAGCTAAGGCCCTCATGCCAACCCTCTATTCCTCCAGGCATCTCATGGTAAAGAGGTGTAACAGGACACACAGCTAGAAAACACAGTTCTGAACCTACCCATAACGACAAGCCATCGCCGACATGTCCAACACTCTTTGAAGTAAAACAAACAAGGAGTCCTGTGGCACTTTTAAAGATGAACAAATGTATTTATTGCATGAGATTTCATGGGAGAAAATCCCACTTCATCAGATGCTTTGAAAATGGAGAGCTTATGGAATGGACCCAATGACTACCCAATTTGAAGATTCCGGTATGGCCATCTTCTTCACACCCTCCACCGAACCCCCACGTGTCTGTTCAAATGACTATTTGCATCCAGAAAAGCTTTTGAAAAAATTGGCCTTAATATTTGTGAAATACTTTTATATATTTGGATGGAAAAACCACTCTGAAATGCTTTGGATTGAGGTTCCCACAGGTGAAAGGCTAGGATATTAATCTACTGCATTGCCTATTGCCCTTGTCTCAAAAATATATAAAGAAAATACTCTTCTGGGCATTAAGACCAAGTTTCTGCTTGCAATGAATTTTTATGGCCAAGTTATTAACCCCTGAAAATGAGGTTGAAAATGGAAATACTGCCAGATCCTTAAAAGAAGTAGTATAGGCAGGTGCCCATATATTAACCTAACAGTGTCAAATTGTAAAACTAAAGCAATTGAAAACCTACCAATTTACACTTGAGCTTCCTGCTTTGTTTGCTTCCATTTTCTCCTTCATTTGAATCATTTTCTCAGACTGTTTTAAAAATCAGTTGCTCATATTTGTCAGGATGAGACTTACTGTACTGTAGGTTTTTGTGAATGTCAGGAACTGGAAAATCAACTTTAGCTATGAATTTTTGCTATTTGATAAATTTACCTGCAAGAAAGCCTCTATGTTCCCTAGCAGTCAGTCTGTTATACCTAGTTTTAGTCCTTGTGTGCAGGTGATTTTCTCTGTGGATAAGCAGATAGTGTGCACTGTTAGACGAATTACCGTTGGATGCCAGACTTTCATTGGCTTGATCTCATTACATAACCTACTTCCTGCAACTGTCTTCTGTTATTGCCTTTTTTATGCAACCTGACAGCTCTGATGGGGTTGCAGTAGTAAATACATGCTGCCAATGCTTAAGGAAATTTTATCTTATTATCATCATGTTTATCAGACTAAATGTGATGCCAGATATATTCTCCTTCTAAAGCTCATGATACCAGCAAAGCAGCACAAATGTCATTCCTCTGCCTTAAGGAACTATTCTGTAGCACACTTTTGACATTTTAAAAATTTGCTTCACATGGCTAAATGAGTCCAGATGCATTCTATAATGTGCAGCAGCAACTTGGATAACTCTTACAGTATAGTGGGTTTCATATAATAGTGGTGTTCATAAATATTCTACATATGGAACTGCCTCCTAGTCTCTAGTGGTAGAGGTAGCCAAAGTGGGTATGTTCCTGGAGTCCAAGACACATGTGAAATTAGGCCCTGTATTCTACTGGGAAAGAAAGTACAAATGCCAAACTAAAGAAAATCCTGTAAGTGCATAAAGTAGTCACACTCAAAACTTTCCTAATGCAAACAAGACAAATATATTATGAAGGAGTAATTCCCTTCTACACCATTTGATAATATTCAGCAAGAATTACAGCTAAAAGCCATCAACCCTACAGGCAAAATTGTCATTTTGGGGGTGCTCCAATATATTTTAAATGTTATGAAAAGTTAATCTAATGCATTCTGCATGCTCACAAAGATCATTTCATTATTTAAAAAAAACATTATTTCATTGTACTGGTTTATTTCAATTTATAAGAATTCACCCAGCCAATATTCTGGGTTTCTATTAATTTTTTACCTTTGCAGACCTACTGTATTTATGCTGACCTTTATTTAAGATTAGTTTCAGTTACATTTATCAAAATGTACATCTCTGTAAGTTGGAATGCTGCCTATCTCTTATTATTTTATTAATATATGTATTTATTTAAATATGCCATGGTAATGTTTAGAGGCCCCAATCAAAATCAAGCCACCATTGTGCTAGATCAGGCTTGTCCAACCTACAGCCTGTGGGTCAGAATCTAGCCCACCAGGGGCTGGAATCTGGCCCGTGGGGCACCTGGGAGCTGGGGCCAGGCTGGGGACTTTTCAAATCTCCCACCCTGAGCACACTCAGATGTGTGTGGGTTAGGGTGGAAGAGGCCTGGCCAGGGAGCGACTTAGAATGCCTCTGTAGCTCTGGCCAGGTAAAAGAGGGTGGGGGTAGACTGGGAGGATCGGGGAGCCGGCTGGTGGGGAGTGGGGAATGGGAGGGGTGGGGAACTGGGATGGTTGGGGAGCTGGCCAGTGGGGAACTGGGGGGTCAGGAGAGTTGGAAAGCTGGCTGGTAGGGAAGGGGCCCAGGGATGGGTGGGGCCAGGGTTTGGGGAGGTGCAGGGTGGCGGGGCCTGGGAAGGCTGCCGAGGGCTGGCGATGGTGGAGTGGTGGGGGCTCAGAGATGCCCTGTGGAGTGGCCGTGGTGGAGTGGGTGGCTTGGCAAGGCCATGGAGCCTGATGGGGGTGGGCAGTGGCAAGGCTGTGGGACCAAGGGAGCCCAGTGAGACCATAGGGCCGCATGGGGGGGTCTGGTCAAGGCCACGGGGGTGGGGTGAGGGTTGGCAGCAGAACCCAGAGAGGCCACTGGGGGAGTGGTAGTGGGACCCGGTGAGGCTGTGGGGACCTGATATGGGGGAGCAGCAGTGGGGCCCCTTGGGGGGCCTGATGAGGCCATAAGGATTGGCAGCAGCAGAGCCCAGGGAGGCTGTGGGGCTAGGGGGGAGGGGTCTCATGGGGGCCTGAGGGAATCAGATGGGGTGAGATCCAGGGCAGCGCTGGGGTCCTGGTTGGTGGTAGCAAGGCCCAGGAGGCAGTGAGTCAGAGAAGGGGGATCATGGGGATGTTGGGGGGTGGGGAGAGTCGCAGGGCCACAAGGACCCACCACCTGGTGCCTCACCACCCCACCTCATCTCTCCCCTGCTCTCCCAAGCTCCACAGCCATTCCTCCCCTGCCAGCACACCCCTGCCCTCTCGACTACCCCACACTCTCCCTTACCAACCTGCATGGGCATCCTTGTTCTCCTTTGCTTTGCCCGCTCCCCACACTCTCCCTTATCACCCCACACAGCCATCCCCATCATATCACTGACCCTTCACTTTCCTCTGACACTGGATGCAGCCACCCCGTCCCCCATTACCATCCCTGCCCTGGCCCCTATGTTCCCCTGCCCTGACATGCTCTCCGCGCTTTCCCCTGCCACCCAACACGGCCACCCCGGCACTCCCTTGTCCTGCCATGCCTCCCTGCCACCTGTACACACTGATGCTTCCTGAAAACAGTAAAGGTAAGTCCTTTTCAAGTTTTCACAGAAGGTGGTTTAATTAACAAATGAAAACTTTGTGAACAATTGTGAAAGTGGCACTTATCTAAAGGTTGCTGTAGGGAGGATGGATGTTATATGAGAATTGTGTTTAGGTATGAAATGTTTCTGCTTTTAGAGAATCAAATTGAGTTTGTAAACAGGTGTTTATTTTTTGACTATTTAAATTTTATTAATAGTGAGATCAGTTTCTATGCCTTATCTAGCCAAAATCTGCTCACCGGCCCTCTCATGAGAAAAGAATTGGAATGTGGCCCCTTGCTCAAAAAGGTTGGAGACGCCTGGGCTAGATGCTTTCCAAACACATAGTAAGAGATCATTTTATGCTCCCTCTCCCCCCCGCCCCCGAAGGATTTACGGTCTAAAGAGACAAGACAAACAAAAAGGAAGAAAGAGGAAATAATATCACAATTTTACAAATGAGGAGCCAAGACAGAGATTAAAGGACTCCCTCCAGGGTCACAGAGGAAGTCCATGACAGAGCTAGGAAGTGAAAGCAGAACTTGTGTGTCAAATCCTGTGCCTTAATCATAAGATCATCCTTTAGTCTCTTAAATACAGTGGTTAAGTTGACCTTAGTGTAGAATTATTGCATTGGTCACTGAAATAATAGCACAGTTGGGAATTGTTAAAGATAAGGCTCCTTCTGTAATGGAAACGTTAGTGCATTTCACTAACATAGACCATGATTCTTGGTTCCAGAGTCATTCTTTTGCCTGGGATCCACTCTAAAGGGTATCAAGCTTGCTAACGCAGTCATCTGATACTTCCCTTGATGTAAGGGGATTCTCTTGATTCCCCTTGCAGTCTGCAGGCTAAGGGTGTTTTTGAGGCATGTCTGGTGGATAGGGAGGTGGGCAGAGCACCTCCACATTCTAGTCATTCTTGTTTGCTACAGTTAGTATGAGGGTCTTTTCCCATCAAGCATAATTTACAGTAGCTCTCAGTCTATTTTAGTGTGTCCCAGGAGCCAGATCAGTCCCTAGCTGACAACAGAATCCAGAGAACTGTAAAAGTGGCATACAGCCATCAGTGTTCTCCTTCCTTGTTAGCTGTCCTGAGCTTAGCTTAGCCTCTGCTCAATATTAGCTATTCTTGTTTGTCTTGTTAAATGGATATCGTACTGTATTTTTCTTTATGTTCTTAAATGTATACTAACATATGTATATGTTGCCCTTCTCTGGTTGGAGAGGACAAGGGAGAAGAAATACTATTTAGCCATTAACTCAGCTTTGTTTGTGGAAGCCATTTTGATTTCTGTGGCTCCCTGACAGTGGAGTTCTTGATGAATAGTGGACAAGAATGCCTGCAATTCCTCACTACCTTACCTGAGTTTGCAAGGGATGTCAAAGGGCAAGAGTTGTTTTGGAAGCTATCATATTACTGTGGATAGTTTTAGTAACCCTGGATTTCTCACAGACTCATTGGCTATGTCTACACTTGTAAAAAGTTACGTCGACTCTGTTAAGTTGACTTAACAAGGTCAACTTCAAGTCGACTTAAAGTTGATCTTGTTAAGTCGACTTAACAGAGTGGCTACTGTGGCAAAGAACTCCCCAGCTCGTGCTGCCTAATGTCTGACCCCCTGGCGTAGTAGGGCCTGTGGCAAGCCAGCCTCCCTGGCAAGCCCACTTCTCCCGGCCAGTGCCATGGCTCCACTGCCTTTGACTCAGTCCTCCCCCTAGGCAGGCAGCCTTGGGCAGGGTACCGGTGTGGCTGGGGCCAGGCTCTCCCTCTGCGGAGGTCTTACGTTGCAGTCCTTGTGGAAGGGGAGTTTTCTGCTGCAACAGCTGAGGCAAGCCTCTCAGGCCTTGCCTAGCCTCCTTCCCTTCCCCTACCCTATCTGATGTTACTTTGCTACTTTACTTTACTTCACCTCGCTTCCTCTCCTCTCCACTTCTCCAGTCTCCTCTAAACTCCCACACTGTGAGCTGATGGGGGTGGGTCTTTTATTGGGTCAGGAACAGCCCTCAACAGGGCCCAGGTGTCCCTAATTGCCCCGCAGCTGTTTCTCCTCTGCCTGCTGGGAACAGTGCCTTCAGCATCCTAGGGCTGACAAATCTGCCTTCAAGCACCCTCCTAAAGCATCCACTGGCTCCCTTGACACCTTCCGGGAGCAGTGGGCGCTGTCCGGGGTTCTCTGCTCGGTGTCCCCTTCTGAATCCCTTATTTTGAACCTGTGACCTCGCACCCCTTCCTGCTCTTTCATTTGTTGTCCCCCGTTTTCAGTTGGTGCTGGGCCTAGTGCCTCCTCCCCTTAGGCTGGGGGAGAGGTTTTAGTAGTGGGCGGGCTTGCGCCCGCCCACTCCCCGGCGTCCAAATATGAGCACCCTCCTAAAGCCGTCTGGCCTGACTTTGCCACACTACACTTTAAGTCAACTTAAGTCGACCTTGTTAAGTTGACTTAACAGTAGACATAGCCGTCCACGGTGGCTTTAAGTCAACTTAGTAAGGTCAACTTAGCGCCATTCCGCATCCACACTGGCTTTAAGTCGACTTAAGAAGTCAACTTAAGGCTTAACTCAACCTTCAGTGGTGGTGTTATTAAGTCGGCTTAAGGAAGCGCTTAAGTCAACTTAATAAAAGCCCAGTGTGGACGCGGCTTTGTGTAGGTCGACTTAAGCATCCTTAAGTCAACCTAAGCGGCCAGTGTAGATGCACCCATAGACTTTAAGGTCAGAAGGGACCACTATGATCATTTATTTTGATCTCCTGCACAGTGCAGCCCACAAAACCTCATCCAGCCACTCCTGTAATAAACCTCCAAACTATGACTGAGTTATTGAAGTCCTCAAATCATGATTTAAAGACTTAAAGGTACAGAGAGTCCACCAGCAAGTGACTCATTCCCAATTCTATAGAGAAAGCAAAAAAGCTACAGAGCCTTTGCCAATCTGCTCTGGGGGGAAATTCCTTCCCAACCCCAAATATGGCAATCACTTAAACCCTGAGCATGTGGGCAAAACTCACTAGCCAGACACCCAACAAAGAATTATCTGTAATAAGTCAGAGCACACCCCATATAATGCCCCTTCTCAGGTCACTGGCATATCCACCAGCAGTATTCAAAAATCGGTCAATTGCCAAAGTAGGCCATCCCATCATACCATCCCCTCCATAAATTTATCAGGCTCAGTTTTGAAAGCAGCTAGGTATTTTAACCCACTGCTCTCTTTGGGTGCATCTACACTAGTAAATGAAGTTGACTTAAGCAGGCTTAAGTCAACTTAATTTACTCTGTGTCCACACTGGAGTTTCCTTAAGTCGACTTAAGCTACTGCTTAAGTCAACTTAAGGAAATTTAAAGTCGACTTAATAAGACCTACTTTTAAGTCGACTTTAATGCTAAAGTCGACTTGACTTAGGGCAGGGCAGGGGAAAAAGGGAGCCCCTGCTCCTTTCACCCCAGGAAGCCACTAGCAGCTCATCCCGGCTCCCTTCTCCCCAGGACTGCTCATGAGCGGGGCTCCCTTCGGCCAGGAGCACGCGGTCCTGGCTAGGAGGAAGCGCGGGGCTCCCTTTGGCCAGGACCGCTCGGTCCCAGCTAGGAGGGAGCGCGGGGCTCCCTTAGGCCAGGATCGCTCAGTCCCGGCCAGAAGGGAGCCGAGCGGTCTGGGGCTTGCTGCCTCCAGGAATGCCAGCCCCATGCAGGGCTGGCTCTCCCCAGGACAAGCTTCCCTAGCCTGGGGAGCTGAGGCTCCTTGCCTCTCCCTGAACCTAACAAGTTGACTTAGATAGTCTAGTGTAGACTCTCTAAGTCGACTTAGTAAGGCCAGCTTTAAGTCGACTTAGTAAAGTTGACTTGGTAAAGCCAGCTTTAAGTCAACTTAGTAAAGTCGACTTGGTAAAGTCAACCTAAATTTCTCAGTGTAGACATAACTTTTGAAAGGCTATTCCAGAACTTTACTCCTCTGATAGTTAGAAACCTGCATCTAATTTTCAAGTCTAAACTTCCTGATGAACAGTTTATATCCATTTGTTCTTGTGCCCACACTGGTGCTGAATTCAAATAATTCCTCTGCCTCCCTGGTATTTATCCCTTTGATGTATTTATAGAAAGCAATCATATTTCCCCTTAACCTTCTTTGGGTTAGGCTAAACAAGCCAAGCTCTTTAAGCCTATTCTCATAAGGCATATTTTCCATTCTGCTGATCATCCTTTGAGGCCTTCTCTGCACCTGTTGCAGTTTGAATTTTTCTCTCTTAAATATGGGGGACCAGAACTGCACATAGTATTCCAGATGTTGTCTCACCAGCACCTTGTATAATGGTACTAACACCTCCCTATCTCTACTGGAAATACCTCATCTGATGCATCTGAAGACCGCATTAGGTTTTTTTACTGCCACATCCCATTGGTGGCTCATAGTCATCCTCAGGTCAATCCCACTATACTGTGATCATTCTCCTCCTCCATAAGTTCCAACTGATGTGTCTCCAACTTATAGGAAAAATTCTTGTTATTAGTCTCTAAATGCATGACCTTGCAGTTTCTTCTATTAAATTTCATCCTATTCCTATTACTCCAGTTTACAAGGCATCCAGATCTTCCTGTATGATATCCTGATCCTTCTCTATATTGGCAACGCCTCCCAACTTTGTGTCATCCCCAAATTTTATTAACACATTCCCACTTTTTGTACCAAGGTCAGTAATAAAAAGGTTAAATAAGATTGGTCCCAAGACTGATCCCTGAGGAATTCCGTTAGTAAGCTCCCTCCAGCTTGACAGTTCACCTTTCAATAAGACCTGTTGCAGTTCCCCCTTTAACCAGTTCCATATCCACCTTTCTGTTTCTCTGTTGATCCCCATCTTTTCCAATTTAACTAATAATTCCCTCTGTCAAATTATTATAAGGTATCAAATACATTACTGAAAACTAGGTACTGAAAACTGCATTCCCTTTGTCCAAAAAATGTTATCTTCTCAGAAAAGGAAACCGGATTGGTCTGGAACGATCTACCTTTTGTAAAGCCGTGTTGTATTTTATCCCATTTACAGTTAACCTCGACATCCTCAACTTCTTTCTCTTTCAAAATTTTTTCCAAGACCTTACATACTACCAAGATCAAACTAACAGGCCTATAGTTACCCACATCATCTATTTCTCTTTTTTGAGAGTAGGAACTCTGTTAGCAATTCTCCAGTCACATGGTACAACCCCTAAATCTAGAGATTCATTAAAAATCCTTGTTAATGGGCTTGCAATTTAATGTGCCAGATCCTTTAATATTTGTGGATGAAAATTATCTGGGTGCCCCAATTTAGTCTCATTAAGCAGTTCAAATTCGGCATCTACTTTGGTGGTGATAATTTCTACCTGCATATCCTCATTAAATATAGATGCATTAAATACTTGGCCATCCCAAGATTATACTTAGCCTCCATCTCATCCTCAGTGTTTAGTGGTCCCATTTCTTCCTTTTTTGTTTTCTTCCCATTTATATGGCCATAGAATATTTTGCTATTGGTTTTAATTCCTTCAGCATGATCCAAGTCTCCTTGGCTTTTGGCCTTTCTCATTTCATCTCTACATGTTCTGACCTTCAAGAGGAAGCTTTCCTTGCTAATCCCTCCCATTTTCCACTCCTTGTAGCCTTTCGTAAATAGAGTGCTTACCTCTAAGTGAACACAGGTGTAAGTGTAGTCTTCTTCTTCCTTTCTAGTCAGAGCATCTTATTTCTTCTATTATTTTATTTATTATCTGTAAGGGCAGAGGGATGACCATATTAGGGGTCATGCCCCTCCCCCACTCCTAATATTTTGGTAACTAGTACTTATTATTTTATTAAGGTGTGCTGTTGATAATTACATGAATTCAGTTAGAGGATTCATGTCCAATTCCCCTCCCATTCAATTTTCTACACTGATTTCACCCCTTACTCTTGGTGTAGGAATTTTCCAGCTGTAGTCATAGATAATCAGATGGCATTTTGGATTTGCTTCTGGAACAGACTCCAGAAATGAAGGACTCTTTCTGAGTCAGGTTCAAGGGTTCTTTATGTTATATTATGCTATGTGTGTTTTATATTTTAAGTTAAAGAAGGTAAGCCTGATGAGATATCTGATTCCAATATAAAGCCTGCTCAACCAGGGATAAATATTGATGTATAAGGGATATATGTATATGTATATATGTATAAGGGATGTATGAGGGATAAATATTATGTAAATAAACTATCACAGACTGAAGTTTTGCAATGGACATATTGGTTGAAAGGAGATTTTTGTTTGTGGCTTGTTTTGTATATTTTATTATTGTTTTTTTCTTCTCCATGAATGCTTTTTTTTTTTTTTGCATACCACATGTTGAGTCACAGACTTTATTTTTTCCAACCATTGGGCTGCTCACTCACACATTACATATATGAAATATATAATGTGATTGAGTTAATGTTGCTTCCATTTTTTGTATTTTCCTGATTTTTAAATGTTAATTGTGTGGTCTTAATGTTGCATCAAATTAGCTTTTTTGCCTGTAATTATTGTTAAGCTTATAGAAATAACTATATGAAAAGTTAGAGAAGGCATTGAAACTTTATTACTCTTAGTGATGGTTACATTTAATATTGTTATTTAAACAAATTTGCTTTCAAAATCAGTTATTGAGTGAGTTTAAATTAGTTGTATTTTTTAAAATATAAATTATCTACCTGAAGCATGATGTTAGTAAATAACAGACTTTAAAAAGACTGATGATCAAATCTTGTTGTGGCTAATAGAATCTACAGCATCTTGACTAATTAAAAAGGGTTTCAGAACATCATGTCTCCTCTGTTCTCTAAGTCTTTTTCACATGGATTATGCAAATCTGAAATTGTGATAGTCTTTGAGGCATGGCTGCATCAAGTAAACATGATGTTTGCTGCTCAATAGGGAGCATATCAATGTACTGTCAGAGGAAGCAACTTGGGGGAAAAATGGTTCCGATGAGGTCCATTGCAATTACCACATGTTTCTGTGTGTAGCCAACCACTACTGTAGATTTGGTGGGATTTGGGTGATTGAAGAGTTAGTGAAATCACAGCTTTCTCTAAGCTTTCTCATCACAAATCATAGATAAAAGATTTGGTTCCAATAAAACATAAGGTGTAACTATTTAGTGACACAATTCTGAATCGGATTGGCTTCTGTTGATGAATGTCTGTGCAGGTAGAATCTTTTGTAGGTTCAGAGCCCAAGGCACTGAATATGTACATCCAAATCACTGTACTATGCACATGAACTAAGGAAAACAGAGAGAAAATAAGGGCTGATTTAACTCCGATTTCACCACCCTACTGTGAAGGAAACTAAGACCCAGATCTTACAACTGGATCACATGGGGGGGGCTGGGGGGGTACCCCTGCACCTCTATGGAGCCCTAACTGATTCAACTACTGGATCAAGACCTAAGTGTAAATGTGTGTGTGCTTATTACAATCCTACCATCTTTGTAGGGCTAAATAGCAAAGGGAATGAGGGAAATTGGGGAAAGGAAGAAATAAAGCCAGTCATCACTGAGCACTTTTCTACTTTTATAGAATGTCTGTGTCTCTGAAGAGTTGGAACATCTTTGGGTCTCTTGGCTTATACAGGTGTCTTGGTTCATCTAACAAACCCCAATATTATGTACCTGCTGTTTTAAATCATTGTAGCCTTTGGTCTGCTGATATGGTGAAACAGATAATAGAATGACTATGTCAGGGATCATGAGCTATTAGACCTGTACCTACCACATGTTTTTGTTTACAGCAGTGTTTCTCAACTGGTGCTCCAGGAACCCCCAGTGCTCCGTGGACATAATGAAGGTGTTCCACAACCGACCCCAACCCCTCCCCATCAGGGGGGAGGAGCTGAATGGGATGGAAGTAAGGAGCAACTGTAAGAGGCAAAGAATGCCTGGGAGATTTAAAATGCCCCAGCTGCAGAAAAGCATCCGGGCATCTGTTGACATCCCCTACCACCTTAATCCTTTGCTGCAGCTGAAGCGTTTTAAATTTACTACCACTGTGACTGATGGCATCAAAATTACTTGGACAAAACTTCGATGGTAAGACTTTCCTTGACAAACCTTATTCCAAGAATAGATTAACTTTATTTGAACATGCAGGCCTAACATTCCCATTATTACTTGAGTAATATCATTTTCAGTTTTAAGTTGTGTGCATAATCATTATGCATCTCTTTTTTTAGAAATAAATGCACATTATATTCTTAAAATTGTATTTAATTTGGTTTCTGGAATCATTTTTGCAGGAATGCATATTATGCAGCTACCAGTAAACCCCCGATTCTCTAAAGAATCGCAAATTGAAAAATGGTAATCACCGCTGGGTGGGAGGGAAGGCGGGCAGCCGTGCACTCCCTGCCCCCATTAC
The DNA here is from genome assembly GCA_007922175.1 of Pelusios castaneus. Classification (NCBI taxonomy): domain Eukaryota; kingdom Metazoa; phylum Chordata; order Testudines; family Pelomedusidae; genus Pelusios; species Pelusios castaneus. The sequence goes on from ML685772.1 coordinate 1,402,067, forward strand.
CTGTCCCCCACTCCCTCCACAGTGCCCCCATCACCGGTCCCCCACTCCCTCATCAGCGCCCCCATCACTGGCCCCCCACCCCTCCTCAGCACCCCCCATCTCCCCACTCCCTCAGAGCCCCCATCACCGGCCCCCCACCCCTCCTCAGCGCCCCATCACTGCCCCCCACATCCTCCTCAGCCCCCTCAGCTCCCCACCCCATCACCTGCCCCACACTT